>CAHIKZ030003136.1:5000-135421 GCA_903632075.3 Acanthosepion pharaonis
AATAAACTTATAAATGTATCTGTAAATATATATACACATATGAATGTATAACACAAACAAATATAGCAAGACATATATAAATACATACACAATATATATACAAAACAAATATATATAACACACACACAAATATATGTTTAAATACATATACATATATATATATATAAATATACACACACACACACACAGACACACACACACACAAACACACACAAACAAACAGGAAACACACACACACAAATCAATGCACATAACACAGTTAAAAAACGCATTGTTAACGGTGATGCACTAATCGATTTTTGGTTGAATTTTTGATTAAAAAACAAATTATATAAATTATTCAGAGCTAAAGATTTATGTATGGAATAATTTAAATACGGAAAGTAACCGAATTTTGCATTGAAATGATTAAAAAAATAGTTTTGACGTCCGATATATAAGATAAACGTATAGAACGCAAAAAATGAAAAAATGACACACACACACACACATACAACCTGGGTTTTAGTAATAAGTATGCTTATATATTTCATTATTATTATAGAAATTAATTATATTTTTTATATATTTTATTATTATTTTATATATTTAATTGTCTCATCTGTCCACACATATAATTAGGGATTTGGTGCTTGGAAGGCTTCCAGCAGAACCAACTATATTTTTATAGTGCCATATGTGCCAAAACAACCTCGTCAGCTTTTTGATCAGAGTTGTTCTTCCTAGAACCGTTTGCTGCTCAAGGCTTAAGGACCCAGTTGTTGCGTACTACTTTACTCCACCCGCCAGGGAGAGGAAGAGATTGATATGTTACACCATTGTCAAGACACTCAGTGCAAGTATTTGTAATTGAACCCGATTAGAATTTAACTCGATTCACCGATGCTCGGTTCAGCCGATATATATATATATATATATATATATATATATATATATATATATATATATATATATATATATATATAAGTGTATATAGAGAGGATATATATGTTTTGAAACACACATATATATATATATATATAATTGAAGTATTTTACAAAATCAATGTGGAAAATATCATCTCCTTCATGTGGTGTTAGCTGTTGATGTACTTGAAAGGTTCTTGTAAAGTTCAATCTGTTCTTTCCAGCATTGCTCTGTTGATTTGGACGATTTTACGTGAATAGTTTTCAAATGAGGCTTTATCTCACACATACGTGCCTTTGAGGTTTCCACAAGACATAACGTATTACGACAAATCAGGGGACCGAGGGAACCAAGGAGTGTCAGTAAACCTGAAAGGAGACAGTTACCGGTGAGAGGCCGCCATAACGCCCATTGATGCATTGACCAGTAATGTCTCCCTCATCCTGTTGAAAACCACATCGGATAGGAAGAGCATTATTACACCAGGGCATTGGGCGGGAAGTTGTTTATCATCCTCGATGTAACGCCTGAATCTTGCAGTGCATTTACATTATGGTATTCAAAACAAAAAACAATGACCCTCTATATTTTTCAGCACACCAAACTGTTACTTTTTATTTTAAGGTTCCTTCGCAAAATATATATTTATATAAAATATAAAAGATATATATATTCATATATAAAATATATAAATATATATATATATATGTAAAAACATATATTTATTCTTACATATATATATATATATATTTAAACATAAATATTTATATTTGATATATATATAGAATATATTATAAATATATATATAGAATTATATATATATTTATATTTATATATATTTACATGCATATAATTATGTTAAATAATATTTTATTAAATACATATATTTATAATATATACTAGATATATATTTTTTACGATATTTATTAAATTTATATTAATAAATATATATAAAATAATGATATTTTATATTACATTTTACATATATTTTTTAAAATTTATTACAGAATATTATTTATATATATAATATTTTATATAAATATATATATTTATTATATAATATATATATTTTTGTACATATAAGAATATTATAAAGCTCAAAATATATATATATAAATATATATTTAAATATATATTATCTAGTCTAAATTATGTCCTCCACTCTGAATATGGAGGTAGTAATAGACCACACAAAACGTCTAAACCTTATCTGCATCACACACACACACACACACACATATGTAATTGGTGAAAAATAGCCAAAATTCATTTGGAAAAAGTTTTATTTTCTAAATATTTTAAATCACTAGGAGAAAATGTCAAAAGGTTTTTTTTATTCTAAAAAACCTTTGTCTGATGATATGAATATTTGGAGTATAAATATATATTGCTGCATATTAAATTCATAAACTTCATTGAAATGTTTTTTTAAGCAATTAGAAATATTATATAATCTAGTAATCTTGAAAAAGGCCTGAAGGCTAATTACCAACAATTTTAAATCAGTTTATTTATATATATATTATAAATAATAGATAGATAACTCTCTCATGAGACTGGTTGAATAGGCTATATATAAATGGATGATATATATATATATATTTATACAACTATCATGGTTTCAGAAATTTGTAGATATATTGTAAGAAGGTATTGAAAGACAAAAATATTTTACCTAAATATAAATTAATCGTTGGTTGAATCCATATATAATTTCAACTAATGAGAATGGGATAAATTTTACAAAATTTTCATTTTGTATAAAATATACAACTCAAAAAGTTTAAAAGGGGAACATGGTTTCACAATTAACATGCATCTAAATGAAATAAATAAATATTTATACTGATATAAAGAGGTCATTTTAATATAATTTATATATATAAATATATAAATGTACATGCGGTGAACCCAATGAGAATGTATGTCACTAACATTTGCATTTCTTTCAAAAACAATGAGCACTTTTATTAAATTTAAAGGTAACTTTAAATAAAATATACAGAGGATGTAACTTAAATAAGAAATAAAAAAAAAATCTTAATTTTATGAAGGAATTTAATTAATTTACAAATTGTATACTAAAGTCCATTTCATAATTACGTGAATAAATATAATATACAATAAGCAAAAATTGGAATTCAAGATTTTCAAAGAATAATGCCTGATAACGTGTTCATTCCAGCTATGGGTTAAGATAAGGACTTGTTTTAATAAAAGTCATTATCATCTCAAAAAAAAAAAAATTCAGAGAAATCCAATATTTTAGATTTTAAAATGTCATAAATGTGATAATCCATAAAAAAACAAAAAAAACAAAGATCTGGGGTAAATTAGAGACCAAATTTTTAGATGGGTCGTTAGTATTTACCCAAAATTTAACATGGAAAGGTTTTATTTTATATTTTTTAGAGAAGAATTGCAAGAATTTATAGATATTCTGCCTATGTATAAATAGATTTTTATTCTGAGGTATAAACTATAAGTTAAATAAATAATAAGATCAACATTCATTTTTTAAAGCATTGCTTGCATAGAAGGCAAACCATGTCTTTAATTTTATGAATTGATCGTCCTGCATGCACGCGCACACACACACACACAACACACACACCTAACACACACAAACACATTATATATATATTATATATAGTATATATATGCATATTTTTAAATTTTTCCCATACTAATAAAAAAAAAGAATGGAAAGAAATTTTGATGTAATACATTACATAGGTCGGTACTGTTTTGCCATTCCAACCACCAAAATAAAAACAAGCCATTAACAATGAAACATACTGTCCCACATAACTCCTTAAGGAGGTTCTAGGATGCCTTGTTTCTTACAAAAAATGTTTAACTTATTTCATTTCTAGAAAAACACATAAAACTTTACATGCTTTTTTTTGTGTTTACACACACAGACAAAACATATATTGTTTAGTCTTTCTAATACCTGTTAGTAAATATTTATTTTTTTAAACAGTAAAATAAAGTTATTTTGTTGATTTGTAAATATACAAAATAACAGGAACCTTCAGAAAAGGCTTTTAATCTTGGAAGACGGTTGCCAGTAGCTTCATACTATGTAGCCAGTCCACAGCTTCATTGGGCTAGTAGTTAAGGCTCAGGCTTCCATTTATCTGCACGACATAATTCTTTTAAAAAATATTCAGTGGAATAGCTGATATTCACAGGTTAAACTTGAATGGTTGAGGTGTCGTTTTGGACACCTAGGCTATTTATCTTTTGTTTACATTGAAAAATGTCTCAAAAAAAATACTTTTGTTTTATGTCCCTATTTCTATTTATCTATCTATCTATACAAAGCTGTTTAATTTATATATATATATATATATATATATATATATATATATATATTTATAATCACTTTCTTTCAGCATGAGTTATACTAATATTTGTGAATTTCTTTTTCAGAGCAATATTCCTGACTTGAAAATTGAATATATTAAAGATGGCTGCTTCATAGGAGGAATGTAAATAAAGATGTCAAAGAGACCTGGCTAAATCTAGTGTTAAAAAAAAGGTTTGTTTTTAAAACAAAATATGTAAAATTAAATAAATAAATAAAATGTAAAAAAATAAAATCTAAATACCAAAAAAGTTGATTCGAACTTCGAGTTAAAAGATATTTTGATTTTTGTTTAATTTTTCTTCTCTCCAAATGCTAATTTTCAGCTAACGTCTATTATACGAAAATTAAAAAATTAACTATGTTTATTGAATGAATTGATGTTTTCAGTGAATATATAAATATTAATTAAGAAAATGTTGTGACTTCTAATAACTCTTAAATCATCAGTATTTATTTATATTTATTTTGTTAATATTGATTATTATCTATTATTATTTAATATTACAATTATGTATTTATTAATTTTTAATATTTATTAAATGTATTACCTTAATATTTATAAATATTAATTTAATAATGTATTTGTTAATATTTTATTAATATTTATAAATATTATTTATTAAAATTTTTCATATTATTTAAATTTAATATTTATTAATATTCTTATTATTTATTGCGGGTTTTATTATTAATATTATTTATTAATATAAATAAATATTAAACAAAAATATTTATTAATATTATTTATTAATATTTATTAATATTTATTAATATATTATTTATAATATTATTTATTAATTTATTAATATTATTTATTAATATTTATTAATTTATTAGGGTTTATTAATATTTATTAATATTATTTATTAATATTTATTATTAATATTTATTAATATTATTTTAATATTTATTAATATTATTTATTAATATTTATTAATATTATTTATTAATATGTATTAATATTATTTATTATTATTTATTAATATTATTTATTAATATTTATTTATTAATTAATATTCGGTAAAACGTCACTTTATACGACGTTTTTTTCATTTTATTTTTTTTTCCCAGAACACAGGAAAATGGAGGTTCAATTGTTTTTTTACGCCTTTCAAACTTTCAAAAAACTTGAATCAGTAACAAATTATTTCCAAAATGAATCTTATAATTTATAAATATTTTGATTTTAAATAAGCCAGAAAATATTTCTAGATTATGAAAATTCTGTTTAACGATAACATTATTTAATGATACAAGTCCTACTAATTAACCCAGGGTTGAGGAGAAAAAGTTAGATGTATATTTTGAACCCCAATGATATTTATACGTAATGAATATAACGAATAAGACTAAATTTGAACTCGGCTCGATTTCCAATTCTGAGTTGTTATCCATTATCCATGACACCACACGCACATCCAAGCTTTTACATTGATATTTAGCGGTCATCAGTCTATGTACAACCAGATTCAACGTTGTTTAACTTCGCTGATTTACGAAAACAGGTGTTCCATTAAATAAAGGCTGAAAGGGAGATAAATGTTAGATTTATATTTTCCCCCAAATTTTTAGGACGTTGGGGAATTTTTGCCTTTATTTTTTAAAAAAATTTTCTTTTTTTTTTAAATATTTTTCTTTCTGTCTTTTTTTTTTTTTAAATAATTGTTAACTCTTTATCAACCTCTTTTGTATTGTTCTAGTATCCATTCACACGAAATTAGATAATTTGTCGTTATCCATTGCCTTTTGTGTGTCTTACGAGTGTTCAATTCTCTAGGCCTTCTTTTCTCATAATGTCCCCCAAGAAATTGCCAAATCTTTTTATGATTTTGAGAAAAATTGTTATATGTATGTAATACGGAACAAAGATTTTCAAATGTGAAGAATCATGAAGAACTGTACAAAAATATCAGAAAACTATATCACTTGAGGACTTTCAACAACAGCAACAATTAAAATGAATAGTAGATGGTTTATAATTTTGATCCTTTTTAAAAAAATTTTAAGAAGGAATTAATCTTAGAAAAGCGATAACAGTTAGTGGAATTTATTTTCCTGAAAAATTGTTTTAATAGAAATTTTGATGAATTTCAACCGATGGTAGCACTCTTTTTGGTCAATGAATGCCGAATATTTCCGGTCATGCAAACGACTAATATCGTGAAAAATTTTTTTTGAAAGGTAACACTGTGTAAAAATGTAGCGTAAAGTTACAAACACTCTCCGGATCATTTTATATCAAGAATGACCAAATTTCGAATATGAGAGTCTCATCTTTTTCTCTCTTGATACATAAATCAATTTATACATGTAAATATATTCATGCACTGGTAACTAAACAGAAAAAAATGGCAACAATGTTGAGTAAAGTTTTAAACTAATTAATTTTCTTGTCTTTATAATTCAAAATGGATAAAAATATATTATTGTCGAATCTCCTGAATACACAAGTATTTCGCTCAATGCAGTGGGAAGTCTTACTGGTCTTTTTTTTTTTAGGAGAAAAACAATGATAAAATTCAAGGAATTCATGATTATTAAGACCTAATTTCGAAGTCTTAGAGCCGAAATTTATGGAGAGACTTTGCAACCGAAATATAGATTTAGAATTAAAGACTTCAAATAGTTTTTTTTTTTTTTCATTTTGGTTAAAACAATCATTATGGATTGCAGATAAAAGCCTTTTAAAATTTTCCATCTATGCTTCATCACCGCTATTTTCCCGCAGACTTCTATAGATCCAAGAGGAACATTTCTTAACGAGTGACTGATTTTACCGTAATGTTTTTTTGAAATTTTAATAGCCATACTTGGAAATATGGACAAACAGTGACCACTCAAATGGAAAATGCATTTGAAATGGTCGTCGGCGTTCAAACGCCTAAATTTTGACGAGGCGAATCACCTGCAAAGGGCGCCTATCAAAAATGGTGACATTGGGGACATTTGGCACCGGACGGAATCTGTTAGGATTAAGACACAAGAATTGTTGGATGATTGTCGAATTTTTCAGTAAGGTGACAAGAGGAGCCAAGAAAAGGAGAATTGAATAACATGACGAAGCTTTTACAAAATTCATTTCCCGACACCTAAAATTTCTCCATCACCTATTCATAAAATATTTTTCTATCTATCTATCTATCTATCTATCGATCTATCTATCTATCTATCTATCTATCTTTATATATATATATATACATACATATATATATATACATACATACACGTATATATATATGATATATATATATATATATATATATATATACATATATATAGTCTAACAAATATATGAAAATCAAAAAAACATATAAACAAGTATAAGCACAAATACAGGTATTTTTAATATTAGGCACACACAAACACACACACACATATATATTTACATATATATATATGACTGATATATATATATATATATATATATATATATATATATATATAAATGAAACAAGGGAAAGGCCAATAAATGATCTAAGTATTAAAAAAAAAGGTGAAAAAGTGGGAGTTTTCCTTTCCATTATAATGATCCGGAAGTTTATATATATATATATATATATATATATATATATATAATTTCTTCAAGCCTTTAATGTAGCCACTATAACACACATGTTTTACAGAGTGTGAAATAATAAATAAAATTAAAATATTATTAAGGCGCGAGTAAATAAAAAGAAAAGTTAATAAGACGACAAATGATAACGATTGTCATTTGCATCAAAATTTTGAAGATCAAAGTTGGCTGGAAAGCAAGATGTCGGAAGAGAGTTCCTTGAGAAGTGCTAAAAAAAACTTTTAGCAAAGAACTTACGGTTACGTCAGCTAATCAATTCAACTGTAAAATGATGAGATCTTTTTGCCAATCTAGTTCTGCAATTAAATTTTTAAATTTCTTGTTTCCATAGAACATCAGAACAATTACCATGAATGTTTTATGAAAAGGAACAAGAAAAGCGACATTACGGCGATTGGAAAGACAATGGAAGCCGTGATGCTAGCCAAGTCCGATAAGATTGGCAACACACACACACACACACACACACACAACAATATATATATATATATATATATATATTAATTAAAAATAAATATATTGGATTAATTATAATTGATATTATTTTTAAACTTATTTTAGTGGATACGTTTTATAAACGAAAAATTTTTTAAACAGTGAAAATCTGTGGATATTTTAGTATAAGATTCGTGAATATTAACGAACCTTCACTTAATTCCAAAATGTGCATGTTTTGGATGTCTTTTACGTGCGTGTGATCTGACTGACAAATATTATGTTACGTTTTAAATCAAATAATATGTTATTTTTAAATCAAAATATTTTATCAGGTAAAAAAATTTTTAATTACAATAATCTGGTGCAGAATATCGGAGGATAAACCATTAATAATAATAATAATAATTTTGTTTTAAATTTCCACGATTTTATTGTTTCAAAATTGAAATTAATTAGTTTTTGAGGTCTCCCAACTCTATGATATATAAAAATATTGAAACCATATTAATCATTTTTTTTAAATTTCCTGTCCATGAATCGGTACCGTGGTTTTATTTTCATTTTTTTTTATTTTTTTAAACGATGGAAAAGGACATATAAAAGCTATAATTTTTTTTTCCTGAACTTAATAAACATCTTTCATAAAAAGGAGTTTAAAAAATCAGTCAAAGTTCTATCTGTTTTGGGTTGATTTTTTTGTTTTCTTTCTAAAATAATTTAAGGTTCATAATGATGTATTCTAAACGTTTTTTTCAAGCGGTGTAAAAATAATTTTTTTAGTTTGTTTAATATTGTTAGTGATGAATTTGCTGTTTTGGGATAAAAATAATGGTTTAAAAAAAGTTAAATTTCAGAGTTTTAATTTTAGGAAAATTCAAAATAAAAGTTTAACAAAACATGAAAAAACCTGCCTCCAAATCGATCCCTTTCATTAATTAACCATTTTATTCGAGGCACACACAACTGACACATATATAAATATGAATATATATATATTTATTAAAATTCAAATGAGAAATATGATTGTGTCACATCAGACAGAAAAAAAGGAAATATCAATATTACCAAAAAGGAAAGAAAAGAAAAGGTGGAAAAGAGAAAACAAAAGACAAAAATGAATAAAATACCAGCAAAACGTATAAATATACTTTTTTCAGCTAAAATAAATAAAATAAAATTAAATGAACCAAATAGAAGACGTTGAAGCATGTTAAATTTTTTTCTTTTTTATTTTTTCCTTTTATTATTATAAATATATTTATATCGAATTATATATATATATTTAAAATATGATGAAACTAAGGATGGAATATAATTCCGTAATTCATCGAGTCAAAAAAAAAAATAAAGAGGAAATATATAAAACTGTAGGCCTGTTTATTATTTATATTTAAACATGTTATAAATCCACTATTGAAAATTCGAAACCTGACAGCTACATCGACAGGTCTCTCGGGTGATATACACCAACTGTTTTAATGGGCCTAATATAAATAAAGAATAGCGAACTAGGATATATATATTATTATATATATGTTAATATTCCGTTATGAATATATATATATATATATATTTATATATATATATATATATATATGTATATATACATATATGTATATATATGGGGGTATTTTATATATTTATATATATAATATATTATATATATATATGTGTGTATCTACAGACACAGACATATATATATATATATATATATATATATATATATATATATATATATATGTATATATATATATACAGGCCACATTTGTGCATAAGACCATCCAGCACCACTGCGAAAAAGTAAAAATAGTTTTAATACAGATGGGCACAAAAGATTTTTTTTAAATTTTAATTACCAAAGTAATTTAAGAAAATAACCCAATATAAAATTTCGAAGTGACGTAAATTTAGAGCCAAAGTAAAAAAAAAGATCAGGTAATAAGAATGGGCCAAATGAAACATCTATACATCTTTGAAATAGCAGAAAAAATTAAAACACACACAATAAATGAAATATTTTTTATATTCAAAATGAACTAAATGGGGAATAAACAGGACATCTTGAAATATCTAATCATGAATTTTAAAATTATGAAATACTTTAAAAAAACTAATATATAATAAAATTTTTGTTTATATATATATAGGAGATCGTATTGTGAAATATGGGATACAAAAAATTACCGATGAGCTGTGATACAGCGAAACAAATTTACATTGGATATCTATCTATATATATATATATATATATATATATATATATATAATTGTGTATCCTGAAAGAGAGTTGGCAATTAATAGTGCACAATGCCGGTGAGTGTTTATATCTATAGAGAGGGGAAGATAAGGAATCAGCTGACAGTCGTCTATGCATCGTTGTTCTATATATGGAATTTTTATTAGTTAAAGTCGAAAACACACACACACACACACAGTTATATATATATATATATATAAAGAATATATATACGTTTGGATAAAGATAAGTTTTAAAATATTTTTTACCACCAGTTATTTACCATCGCCGAGGAACCGAATTTGGTTTTCAAAACATGAAAGCTATTTTAACTTGTGGCGAATTTTTGAGTGTTTTTGCTTTTAATCTCAGTAGACAAATTATATATGTTCAAGTATATTTGGATAGGCATCACGACTAGTCGAAGAACTCCGTTAGAATACTGTATTCGATTTATTAACACCAATGAGGAATGTCCATATATATATCCCATATATATATATAGAATCGGTATATATATATATATATATATATCTGTTCCCTTGTGTCTGTGTGTCTGCTTTAAGTTTAGTATATGCTAAATTTTTGTAATTTAAAGCTTTTTGATATATGAAATTTAAAACATGAAGTTCAAATTTTTATAATAATTCCATCATTGAATATTTTTTTAGATTAATTGGTAATTAGAATATGATTAAATAAAAGTACGAAATATTTTTGTACCTTGACCTGTTTTTTGGCCTCTGTAGTTCCAATTCTGTCTCTTATGAAGATTTTGAATTTTGGGTACTTCACTTGGAAGTTTTTTTACTTTTAAGCAATTCAATCGAATTAAACTCCTGAAATTGCCATTTGACAGGATTCATTTCAGGCTCTTTTTACACCGGCCGAATTTCCTGAAATTGAAATTATCGCGGAAAACGAGATGATCCTATTTGAAAGCTAGACTTGAAAGAATGTCCGTTGAAATTCATCATTAGAAACTTTTTTTCTTCTATTATTGTTTTTTTTTTTTTTTGTAAGATCTAAGGATCAGCTTATGATATAACATTTTTATGAAAAATATATGCCATCAGGTACAGAAAAAAGATCCAGCTGCAATTCTTTTACACTTTATAATTCAGAATTTTCTTTTCCCAAAATATTTTTCCATCGCATTTACTAAAAATCTGTAGTGAGACGTTTCAATTATTTGCTATCTACAGCTCGGATGGAAGTGAATGATGGTTTGTTTTTCTGAAAGTATTTGTGTGAAACTGAACGCATTAAATTAGACTGTGGACAAGAATTTCAATTTCCGCGCAGAAAAACAAAAGGAATCCCGATTAAAATTGACAATCACTTTAAAATTGCATCTTATAAATATATATATATATATATATTTTATATGTTATTATATTTATTTATATATATATATATATAGAATAAAAGCAAAATTTAACTATTTTCAGACAAGGTAACTTTGGATTTTTATTATATATATAACGCTCCTTATATTGAATCAGTTTTTGATATTTTATATTATTAGCATTCACTTAGTTATTTACCAGCAGATATATATATATATATATATATATATATTTTATATTTATATATATAGTTTAACAACAATTGTCAGTTTTTGTATTTTTTAAATATGTCATTTTCTTATTTCTTTTCTTTCTTTTTGCCAATATATTTCTTTTAGCGTCTTATATCTCTTTATCGTTGTTTTATATATAGTCCCTAATGTCTTAAGACAAATCAATGTCCATATAAATGTTGTTTTTATGTTAAAATTCCATCTTTGATTTTTTTTCTCCCCGTGTAACTTTTATATTATATCTTGGATAAATGTTGTCTCATTTTTGAAAATGATACGGATAATGTTATCAAATGAATCCTTTTCATTGTGAAAAAATCAATGTCGACATAAAATCCCGTTAGACAATCTGTCCTACAAGATTTGATTCTCACGTTCAATGGTCGGGCAATAGTAAATCCTATCTGCCGTTCATATATCCATATATTTTGGTATTCGATATAGGATATAACGTCCGTTATAAATATATATTTAGTAGCGTATCCGATTAAATCCTAGTTTGGTGCCAGTTCAATACTCATGTAAACCTCAGCAAAGTTTGATCGTCAGGAATAAACTATATATTATATATATACATATTTACATATATATATGATATATAGCACTTTATCCCACAAATATAACATAATATAAATATATATATTTATATATATATATATATATATATATATATATGGAGCTCTATTAATGTTTACATGAATATGGTATATGTATGACGTTACTATATAATATGTAGCTACATATAAATTTATATATTACAGTTGCATATATGTCCTGGTCAAACTCTACTATAGGAGGGACATATACGATGCTATACCCAAGGGCAGGGTCTCGTTTCGGAATATAGCAATATCATGTTGTTTTACAGTTTTTATTACACATATACCTATAGGTTCGGATGTCCCATAATTAAACTCGGCCTTGTCGGCCCAGTCACATCTGATCGCCTAGGGAGGTTAGTAAATACACTACTTGCATCCCTGATGATCTCTCTGGTAGGTATAGAAGTACTTACGAGAAATAAAAGTGATTTTCACTGTTATGCTGCATTTCTTGCCTTATTCAATTTAATATACAGAAAAATATTCGTGAATATGAATGGATTATGCTAAAATAAGCAGACATAATGTTTGTAATTTATTTAATCAGATATGCCTAAAAATTTACTGCCCTGAATACACAAATCTTAATCTCTCTCTCTCTCTCTATATATATATATATATATATATATATATATATATGTATTTGTGTAAAGACATTTTTTTTATGTTTAACGTTGTTATTTTATAGATACAAGTATTTAAGCAAATGCTCTGTTTATGATAAACAATATTAAATAACATTTACCAAATGGAAGAAATTTTCCATAGAAAATATTTGTTCTTTGATGGATTTTTAGTAAGACCAAAGGAAGAAAATTATATATTAGGTGATGTTTTATTCTGTTTCCCAATATGAACAGAGAGAAAAAAAAAAAGGACTTGTATTTTTTTAATGAAAGGATGTATAATTGAACCAGAATAAACAAATGTGCAGCTAAAATTATCACAAGAGTCATGGTATTCTCAAAGTGTAAAACAGTTTTTTTGTTTGACTGGTTTCTTAATCAATCAACTGTTATGACAGCTATCAAACAGGACTATTTAAATAAAGAATGTCTTTTTCCAGCTTCAACAAAAAACCAAACTCAATGTCAACACAGAACAATAGATGCATTCAACCCCCAACGGAATGAGTTGAGCAGGAACTTTGTTTAACAGGATTAGTTTTTGCAGGTAGTTTTACTCTTCAGAAAATTATTTCTGCCAAAATGCATTTATAAAGTGTCATAAGGAAATTTTTTATTTTTTTATCTTGGCAGGTTCAAAGGTTATACTAATTGGTGAAATATTGCTTTAACCTTCTGCACCCCCAAAAAAACTGAATTTTTTCTGGGAAACTAATTTGGTATTTTATAAAGGGTCGAGAAAAGAAAGACGCCATGAATATATAATATATCTCATTGGCTTTGTAGAGAAGAAGACAGAAAGAAATGAAGTCGTAATTTCATTGGCTAACAAGGGTCAGATGTATTTCTATAAACACCCCGGTGACAGGCTGCCCATCCCAGTAAAGGATGGACAAGATAAATACATTTTTTTTTTTTAACAAGACTCCTGTTGGTTCAGTTAAGCTGAAGAATAGCCGATTTCTGGAATTGAGGCACCAAAAACACCGCTTTTTGCCATTTCCTCCTTTTCAATAATCACTCTTAAATTTCATCAGTTTCTATTGATTCTTAAATAGAAGAAATATATTCAGAATGATTCAAGAAGCTGCTACAGGAATGAAATAACGCCAACTTACAAAATTGGAAATTTCAGTATCTTAAAAAAATGTTTTAATTCAAGTCAATCCACACTTGTGGTCTGTGCATTAGAATTAATTTCTGGAAGAAGAAGATTGGCTTTGGTCGTTTCTTTGGGTTGCAGTTTTTAAAGACTTTCTTTTCACAACGCATCAGGCATTGTTCTGTTTACATTTTTATTATTGGCGTAAAAATGTTTCAAATGTTTAATCTTGGTAAAGGAATTTCCTAATGAGGCAGGTGATTATTCGTCATGTCTTATTTTGTAAATACAAGGTTAGTTCAAAAACTGTCTGTCTACTATCAACAAAACAAATGCTTGCCTACGGCAATTTAATCTTTAGTCTTCTCAAAGTATCTTCTTGAGACCTCACACGATATAGGCCTGCATTTTTTATAATTATAAATAATCAAATTCTGAAAAGTCCACTTTTGGGATTAACATCATCTGCCTTTTGTCCTTATTAATATCCATTTAATTTCTTTTGCAACGTTAGCCTTGAGAATCAAATGGAAAAAGACTAACAGATACATATAATTGGCATCAGCTGCCTTTAGTTCTTGATACCATCCATAATGTTTTGGTAAATTTAAAGAGTAAAATGATTGACTTCCTTAATGCTTCAATAAGTACCTGATTCTTCAGCTATCCTCTACCTTTACAAGAGCCAAGTTAGTCTAAAATGTCAATACTTCCAAGTCTTCTTTCAAGTCTCAATAGTCCATTACTTTTCTGCTATTTTTGTTATTTCAATTTTTCTGATCAGGCTGAAAATCTTTCTAGCTGCCATATATGGTGTTGCTCAGTCTTGTTTCCAGTCTTGATATAATTCTGAATCTGTCTTATTCCTCAGTCTTCACACAAACACACCAATTTCTAAACAACAACTAAAAAAATAAATAAAATACAGCTTGACAAAAACAAAAGTACTTTCAGGTTCTCCATCAACCACACCAGTGTAAGGTATCTGTTTTAACTTTACAGAGGTGGAATTCTTATTTCTGTTTGAAACTGGTATCGATATATTTATCCCAGTGCAAGAACTTGCAACCTCAGGATTCACATGCCCAATAGACCATCAAAATCAACATGGCTACAGACTTGGTAATTAAAGACAGGTTCCCATGTGGCAGACATTCCAAAAACAAGGATTCTGATCCCCCATATGTGTGCTTCCTCATGGCCCCAGTCCATATTACCACTTTCATTTTCACTGTATCATCCTCAGAATGAAGGAACTGTAATTTTTAACTGAATAGCTAAGATGATTGATAATATCCTCAGAGTATCCCTCAGGTAGCTTTCATATTTGTGGTGACTTATCATTTACAAGGAGCAGTTGGTCTACTCTGACAGACCATTGAAGAACTCACCTGTGTTCCTGATACAACAAGACACCAGGCAAACCTTTGACTCCTTCTCTGAAAAATGCTTCATTGAAGTTTTACATTCCCACCAGCTCTTCAGATCATTCACTAGTCAGTGTCATAGGTGGTGCCAAATCAAAGACATCACCTGATGTACCATTTGATAGAACAATTTTTTGGTAGACCAAAGCTGGCTGAGACAACCTCAGATCTTACATGGCATCAGCTCCTCTCTCAGCCTTCTTCAAATATACTGCCTCCAAAAATGGGACTCATCTTGGAACAGATCCTTTCTGAAATGGAGTGTTTTATACTCCAGAAAAAAATCTGAGCAAAAACTGAACAGCCAGCCTTCTCACCATAATCACTACTACAATATTTATTACAGGGAACAATGTAGTAGGACACTTGCTGAATTCAGAACTACCTGCAATCATTGCAAAAGAGTTCTAGAAAATGCATAGTGTAAACACAAGCAGTCCAAGCCATTGTTGAAAGCCCAAGAGTTCTGGAAGATCTCCAATCAAATTCTGCAAAGAGGCAAAGCATCATTGCCTATTATTTTAACTGGCCCTGAATTCATCCTCATCAGATAAGCTAAAGCTCTCTAACTCAACGTTAGATGGCAAAGGCCATTTCCTTCCTGACTTCTTCAGTCTCACTGAGCACAATCTCAGTAATTTTGGTTTTTTTTTTTTTTAAATACAACCTGCGCTGAAAAATCTTGATCCTTAGGAGACTATTTGCCCAGATAATCCCAGTGGTTGTCATTAATATTAGCCCCAAGTTATCGCTAATCTTAGCAAAATTATTTAACCACTGCTTGAAGGATAAATCCTTCTCAATTTAATAATCATTTTGTATTAAAATAATTGTATTATTAAAGAGTGTCAAGTGTGTGAAAAGTTTTTAAGAATGCAAGTGAGCTTCCTCACAGCTTCCTCAGTGTCATTAGAAAACTTTTTGAAGCTATAATCAACAAGGTTGTTGGATCACTAGACAAGAAATACATCTCAAGGGCAATTACATTAGATATTTTAAATGCCTTTGACAAGGTGTGGCATAGAAGGTTACTGCACAAGCTCTAGCTATATAATCACTGAAAGAGTTTTTTCAATTATCAAGTCCTTCCTAACGGGCCAGTCCTTCAAGGACCAAGCAATCTGTGCAGGCGTCTCAAAGGCTTACTTCTCAGTCAAACTCTACTTTAAATAAAGGATGTGCCTAAAGGTATATTCTGATCAATTGTGAATATCTATGCTGATAGTACACTGTATATGGGTACACCTACAAAATCAGGGCTTGGCAGCTGATCTCTCCTCTCACCTAGCTTTAACATCTTAGTGGTGGTGAAAACTGACCGGTAACATTCACTGCCTTGAAAACCAAACTAGTGATTTTCACCTATCGCAGTGAATAGATGTCCATTTAGGGAAGCCATGTGCCTATTGGGACAAAGTCAACCAAGACCTTCTCAAGTGGAACTTGCATATATGATCCATCACTAAAGATACTGGAAAAAATAATCAGTTTCCTGTAGTACTCCCATAATTACCTGACGCCTCCTGCTATCATCTACAAGGGGCAGATCAGACAGGAGCTGCTCAGTCCTCAATTTCTACTCTCAGCAGAGTCCCAAAAATGTCTCTGCATCCTTGTGAATTACTTTTCACCCTACAACCCTCACAGATGAAACATTGCAAGCCACTATCACTATACCCATGGAAGTATTCATATGAACTATATTCTTTAGTTCCACCAGCTCTAACCTTCAAGGCTAAAACTGACCATGACATGCTCATTGTAGTGAAACACATTACCAAAAAGTTAGGCTGAGATGTGAATCACCTTCATTTAGCAGATTCATTGCCAAGTAAACTTCATTTTATGGAACCAACTCTCAAGAAGATGCTTCACTGATCATTAGAATCTTAACCTTAAGACAGGTTAACAACCCAATAAAGTGTGATTCTTGAGCCTTGTACAGAGTGAACATCATTGTAAAAAGAAAAACAATGCTACTCTAACTTTAGAAGTTGTCCGGTTGGTCTGTGTGTGTGTGTGTGTGTGTGTGTGTGTGTGTGTATTAGTAAGACACAGAATTGCATCAGAAACAAAAGTGGATAATGGAACAAAGTTAAAAAGCTTTTAACAATGCATTTTGCTAACACAAACATCATCTAAAATTTTAAACCATGTTCATTACTTGGAATAAGTTGAAGTTTACACTTCAGAAATCTTAGTCAAACCGACACATTTTTTGTGGTTCTTGAAAGTGTACTTTTATTGCTGATCAATAAAATCTTATTTACAAGCAAAAGAGTTCCTCATTTTAATTCTTTTATGTGCTACATCCCTTCAGGATGGGAGTGATCATTGTTCTCCATAACTTCTTATCTTTTGTAGCTCTTATTGAAGTTTGTCTCCTAATCCCTCTCTTGCCAACCATTGCTTGTTAGGTAGGTCATGCACTGCTTTCCTGTCACTCTTCAATGGTTCCTGTGAGTGTCAAATTTTGCAATCTCTCCTTAGATGCCCTACAAATTTCAACTGACTTTCTGATGGTATATATGTGTTCTTTTTGTCTCCATTTTCTCTAAAAATTTGTCATTGCTCAAGTTTATGATATTCTCAGTATCCTTCTGTAGAAGGAAATTTCTGCTGCCTTAAATCTCTTTTCCGCCTGTGATGGGATGTTCCAGTATTCACTGCCATACAAGAATACTGATATTACGTAACAGTTCTGTACTCTTTGTTTCCAATGAAATTTTCCTGTTTCTTAATACTTTGCTTAACTTTTGGAATGCATCTTTCACTATCCCAATGCGCCTTCGGATTTTGGTGTTGTATTTTCCATTCTCTGTTAAAACACTTCCCAGATATTTAAATTTTTTTAGACTTGCTTAATTTTGATACCTCCAATTTGCAGGTTGGACTGTATCTTTTGCTGACAACTATACATTCTGTCGTCTTAAAATCTTTTTGCTTAACTTTAAAAACTTTGTAGAAGCTCATGTAGTTTCTTTATCTGTTTGCTATCAACACCTAAGTGTCCATATCTAATGTTGTTAGATTCCACTCAAAATGATAACTGGTTCCTTTTTCTAAATTTTTAGGATTTCTTCAATGTAAGTTGATAAAGTCTGCAAAAAGGCATCTCTGTCATTTCACCCCTTTTATTTTTGTATTTACTGAATTCATTTCCATCCATATGCAGGTTTATAGCACTGTTAGGGTTCTTGAGGCGAATGAAGAAAACAGTAACCCAAAAGTAAATTCAAGCTCTCCCAGCTGGTATTTCAACCTTGAGTCATTCCTTCTTGAGTTCTGTCTCAAAAAATCACACTAACTGCCCATTTTTTTGAAGAAAACCAACCGTGAACGTCTTTTTGAAAAAACTCCCAGACTCGGAAAAAAGTAGTTGTTTTATAGTTGTTCATGTACCCATAACCCATTGTGTCTTCCTTGATATGTGATCCCATAATTCATTGCGTCCATGTCCCATAATGCAATGCCAGTCCCCCTCATTAAAACTATTATCTGGCCGAGGATGGATTACGTCAGGCGGTAAGTGCTTTTTTTCTCCCTCATTTCAACTGCAGTAGCTTTACATGCTAACAAATACGGGCTCTTTTTGGCGGGGACAAAATAGTCGCGACCAGTTGTGCTCGTCCCAGGTTCTGTCTCATGTCCGCCTGGTGAATGATCTCCTGATCACACAGATGACAGTGAGGATATGGTCTTTTGTTCCGGTGCTCCTCCGGGGGATTGGTTGTTTTCATCAGAGGAGCTCTCATTTAGACACGTCCAAATCTATTGGCAAGCTATGCTATCGGAGTGATTGGTTGTTGAACCAACTCTATGTATATTGGCTGTTGTCTCCTCCTTGTCTTCTTGAGAATGTTGTGGATTTGAGCCCAAAAAATGCTGGCCTAGGTCTCGAATAACATGACGCAGGCGTTCCATCATGCATCTCTTTGAATGACTCACCACCTTGGTCAAACGTTTGTTCCAAATTTGGTAATGCATTTAAGACGAGTCTTAACTTAAACAATGGAAAATTTTTAAATTCCCCTTCGTTATTTGTGATTCAGGTGGGGTGTCGCCTCGATGCCTATCACCCGGACGTCTTATGTGCAGTACATCAAAAGCCGTGGAAATTGAAAGGTTGTCCTTAGAGTGTGACGTTATGCCAAAAAAAAGATTTCTTTAAGACTGAACAATTTTCAAAAAGGCAGACTATGGTTTTTGAGAATGGTTGAGTTCCAAATGCCATTTCCAGGCGGCGTAATAGAGAAACCTCAAAAGAGATGCTGTTTGGAAATTTGGAAATTGTCTGCAAGTGAGCGTGGTAGAATTGTCAGTCAGTATTTTGGTCGGAGTAGCCTCGTTAGAATAAGACTGTCTCTAGCTGACGAATGACACCAGCAAAGTCTTGCTGTCTCAGTGGCCGCCATACTGCAAAACGGGAAAAATTCAAGTCAATGAGCGAAGAAAATGGCTACCATTGTAATGGGTCACGTCCATTGCTAACCTGTTCCAGTTTTTTCTCACACTCAATTTTCATTTCTTCCAATGCACTGGTGCTGGATTGATCGATTAGCAGGCTTCACAGGTTCTAACGACAGATTTTACCAGTTCCTTAGACACCGTTGGATCTACAGTAAAAGAAAAAGGTACATTGTTCTTTTAACACCTGGGTGCCCACTCTTTGGTGGATATGGGTCACCTGATTTTGGGTGTCAGTTTCGTTATGAGAGACACAACTCACTTGCACCAGTTCTCCTCCTATCTTGTGCATCTAAAACCTGCGTTGCAGCACTCTGCTGAGGCTGTCAACGTGGTTCTGACAATTTTACCAATGTCACAGTCATAGTCAGGGGATTGCTCCTCCACCAAATTCAAAAGTGTCTCTAAGCTAAAGAATGTTCATCAGCATTTCACCCACTGCCTGAGTGTTCTGAACTGGCCATTTCCTGTCAGGGTGTCAGACACCCACCGATGCAAATGCTGAATCAGTGACCACATGCATAACTGGTGCCTGCCACTGCAGGGCAAGATTCAAAATTTGATCACCGCATCAATCTCAGCAAGATTAATGTGTTTGGCATCATTGGTTGGTTTTAACCAGCAAAGCATCTTAAACGACGCTCCCATTCAACCTCTAGTTTACTCCCAAACGGAGCTTGCATCTACCCAAACTGTCATTTCATTGCCGTTCACACCAGTCTCCGCCGACAGGATCTGATTCTTAAAATCTTTGACTGTTTCCTCGAGCATACGTCCAAGAGGGCATCCTTTATCTCGATCCCCATCCTTTGTTTATGTGCTTGCCTCAAACACCATCTTTAATAAATGCAGTTGTAACCCTAAGCCAACCGCACACAGGAAAATGACCTTGCTTGTGGGAAATGCTTAAAACAAAAAATAGTGTTCGGCGGGTCACCTCACCTGAGCAATTTCTGACCCTGACCTTGATTGCTTCCATCAAAGGAGTTCCTTTCTTCCCAGACTTGCAGAATCAAGACCTTAGTTCAGTTTTCTCTCAATCGCTCCGGATCTTTACAGACTAGCCCGTAATCTGCAAAGTGTTGTCTTATAGCGCTGCAGAAACCAGGCCTTCATTTTGAAGATATCGTCGACGTATGCCGACGCGGGCACTCTTAATGTCCTGATCCTGGGACGTTATCATGTTGATCACTGACTTCATGATTAGAATGCCACATTCAGGCCAAAAAACCCAAACGCCCAGAAGGCAAAAACCTTTTGCCCTTAATGACCACTTTTGAAACGGCCATAGCGATTTGTCAATGTGAATCTGTAGGTACTGAAATTTCTCAAATCCAACAGCGATATGTCAAAATTGTCGTCGCCATTCTCGTAATTTCTATTGAGATAACCTCTGCGTCAGCCATGAATGCGTCTACAAAGCCGTTCAACTTGTGATAGTCAAGTACTAACCGGACCTTCTGTTTGTGTTAATTTACTACCGCCATTAAGGGAATTAATGCCTTGGGTTTTTGTTTTTTCATGCATTGAATATGGCAATATCCGTCTCACTGCCACCGTGCTGGTTCTTCATCGTATGCATCCCGGACGCTGGCCAGGTAAAGATCTCCTGTACTTTATTGACCCATTGCTAGGTGAATGACACTCGCCCACTTCCACAATGCAGTCCACCTTTTTCTTGGGTTAATGATTCCTCTAAAAAGTCAAGGCTTGTTGATAACAATGGCGGCACATGTGTTCAGGTTTCATGAATTTTGCTAAGATTCGGTCAAGTAAACACCACCGAGCACTTTGATTGCATCAAATGCAATTGAATAATCCTCCAGCAACTTCCTTCACACACCAGAACCTCAACAGTCATGGGCTGAATTGCTGGACGATAACTTCATTTTTACTACATCCAATGCACTTCAGGGTCTTCCCGTCGGCAGTAAACACTCCCACCTCTTCCTGCTTCCAGCAGGACACACTTTCTTGCTGCTCACTAGCGTCTGTGAGCATCCCGAATCCATTTAGCTTGCTTGGGGTTTGAACTCCATCTAAAAATACTTGTACGATTGGGTTAACTTCTTTTTACTTGTTTCGTTTGGGAGCAAAAATGCGCTGACGCCTTCTCCCCTTGGGCGTTCTTCCTGGCATTCTGAGGAAATGTGTCCAATGCCATTGCATCAGGAAAACACTTTGTTGCAGCCAAACCTCTGCGTTCTGTTTGACCTCTTTGACTCCCTTAAAACAATTACGAGCCATATGGTTGGGTCCAGAGCACTTGTAGCAGGTAATCATTCTGCTAACAGGTTTGGCAGGGGAACCTCAGCTTCTGAAATGTGATTGGTTTCTTAAACGGATGTGGCGGGAATACCTGGCACCCTTCGTCATCCTTTTTCACAATAGCCCAAAAAATTCGGGTCAGAATCTGTTCTAGATTCATGTCGTCCATCCTGGAAGAAGCTTTGAGAATGCTGCCCTAACATGATGTGGCAGTAAATGACACACAAATGCACATGCCATAAAACCGATCAGGTAGCGGTTCAGGTAATTAGCCATGCCAAACGATGCATTTCAGCCAGGAATTCATCCACAGATTCCCCACAAAGAAGACGCCGTCCCATAAATTGGTCGAACGCATTAAATCTGTCAGTAGCGTATGCAGTCATAAGGGCATTTGGAATTTGTTTTTTCCGTTTTGCCCCTGCTCTCCAATAGTTGTCTATACACACAAAGGGCACTGCCTAAAGTTGTAAGAGGCAAGATGCGCTTGATTTGTCCATGGCACAAAGTTCGCGAGACCAATTCCACATTTTCTATCCATTCAACAATGGGCATATCCGTTTAACGCCGCTGAATTCTGAATCAAACGGACGTCAAAGGGTTTGCCTTCCATTTTGAAGAATCAATATCGAAATAGCTTGAGGTGAATGAAGAAAACAGTAACCAGTAAGTAAATTCAAGCTCTCCCAGCTGGTATTTCAACCTTGAGTCGTTCCTTCTTGAGTTCTGTCTCCAAATCACACTAACTGCCCGTTCTTGCCGTCAACCAAGAACATCCCTTGAAGAACTCCCCGACTTGGAAAAAAGTAGTTGTTTTTATAGTTGTTCATGTACCCATAATCCCTTGCGTCTTCATGTGATCCCATAATTCATTGCATCCATGTCCTATAATGCATTACATCGTTATTGCATAAAAATGCAATGCCAGTCCCCCCTCATTCTTTTACGTTATCTGGCCGAGGATGGATTACGGCAGAGCGGTAAGTGCTTTTTTCTCTCCCTCATTTCAACTGCAGTAGCTTTACATGCTAAGCAAATACAGGCTCTTTTTTGGCGGGGACAAGGCAAGTCGCGACCAGTTGTGCTCGTCCCAGGTTCTGTCTCATGTCTGCCACAGTTCTGTATTATTCTAATATATTTCCCAAATAAGTCAAGCTTGCCTAGCAGTTCTAATGCTTCTTTGTGAAAACTTGTCAAACACTTTTGCATAATTTACAAAACAAGTATACATCACTTAACATTTGTATTGCTCTTTCTGATATCGTTCTGAACATAAATAGCTCATTCTTTGTCCTAGCATCTTTACCTTTGAAAATTGGTGTAGACCCCAACAATAATTTGATCACCTTCAAAAGAGATCCCAAAATGTGGGATTTTAGAATGTAAGATTTTTTTTATTATCAAACAGGTTTGATGTTTTTATATAATAATTAAAAAAAAAAAAAAAAAAAAAAAAAAAAGATTTATCATATGTAAACAACTATTTTAGGAAGTATTTTTCACCTGATTAATACCTTCTGAAGAAATATTGGATTGACCAAAAAGCTTGCTGGGTTTATTAAATAAATTTTCTACTTAAGGAAACAAACTTTTTGGCAAAAAATCAAAATTTAAAAATGTGAATATATCAAATTTACTAAATTGACAGCCTGCATTTTGCCTGAGATAAGAAGGCTTTTTCCAGTAGTGGAGCTAGACAACAAATATTTTTTTTTTGTTTTTAAAATAAAGCTTTCAATGAGGAGATGAGTGGAGTGGAAGCCTGAATAGCTTCAAAATCAGTCAGACAATAAAACCCTGATTGCGATATAATATTCTAAAAGTAAGAATATGTTAAATTTATTGTACTACTAGAATTCAAACATTATGACCCGTAAACTTTAAGGATCAAAATGTTTGAAATCTATTTGTTTTTCTTGGTGTATTATTTTTGATGTTTTTACTAAGTTAGCTTTAAATAAGCGGTTTTTTTTTCATTTTTGTGAGTGAAAGATAAGAGATGGATTTATAATTGAGCAAAATATAGATCTTGAATTTACTGTCTTGCCAAGTTTTTGTAAAGACTACAATTTCATATTTTTTTTTTAGAGGTGTAGGGGGTCAAAATTTTGTCAACTAAGAATCATGTAACTCTTGTAAAACAAATCAAGATTTCTCACAATTTAAGTTTTCAGATGATTACAATCAACTTTATTTTTTATTCTATCGCTCATGATTTTGCTTCTATGGATGTTTGCAATCACCAAAAATAGTAAAATAGTAGTTTTTCTCTATTTTTAGCAGTCTATAATTATAAAGTATAGAAAAATGGTAATAAAATAAAAAAAATAAAAAAGTGGATTGATTTTTACATGTATTAGACTATAGGAGTACCAAACATCAACTTGGTATCTTCTTAGAATGTGAAGTTATGAAGCATCAAACTTGGTAAATCAGGCTTCTCTGAAATCAGCAAAAACTAACAATTTTCAAGTGGCCATAACTCATGAACTAAGAGGTTAAGGAAGCTAAAGTTTTAAGGTTTTTAGTTTTTCATATACAATATATGTACAAAATTTCATCAAAATCTGAGATGGTGTCTATGAAAATTTCTGAAAAGTTAATACATAATTACCCATATGTTTTGTAAACACACATGTGAATGGTTTGATTATATTGTGCACCATAAATATTTTAAATATACTAGTAGAAAATGTGGTCAACTTTGGAAAGAAAAGTTTATCCAATATATATCTGTAAAAAATAATTGAGGAATATAACGTGAGCACCTTTTTGATATTATTTTTAGGAACTCAGTAATTTAAAAAAATTAAGAAAATATTCTCTGTAATCTAATGTTTTATTGAATTTTAGATATTTTGGTTTTAAATTTACTATAGGTATTGCTCTTATTTTATGATAATGTGTATGAACATCTGTATCTACAAAAATCGTCATGTTTATACTTATATGAAATAAATTGAAAATTCTTTTAAAAACACTGGCATTCGATTTGTACTAAACTTTTCTATTTATGATTAGTAAACATAGTTTTCACTTAATAGCAATATCACATAATGCCAATGGGGACAAAGTAATGCAGAAAGTTAAAAGATTTGAGATTTTATAAATTATTCTAATTAAAGAAATGTAAAAAAATGAAAACAATTCTTGTAAAAAATTCATTATTCATCAAATTTTTTTTTTTTCCTTAAGACAGGCCCATAAAGCAATTAAGTAAAAGCTTGCCTAAGTAAATAAATATCTAAATGTTTAATGCATTTATTTTATGATTAAGAGCAGTTTTTTGGTAATGGCGGTACTATATTACATAGATACCTTGATAATTTTTCTAAACAAATGTTTATGCTATTATCAAAAGGAAAGATTAAAATATTTTTGGGTATTTTTTTTTTTTGAGTAAAAAATTAAAATCTCCATTTAAAATTCTTTTAAAAAGCAATTAAACTGAAATTGAAAAGCAATTAAACTGAAATTGAAATTTAAAAAAATTAGAAATTATAAAGGTTATTTAAAATAAACAAACATTACTTTCTGTGCCAAAAAAATGTAGTTTACAAATAATAAAACAGGTCATAACATTTGGTGCCATTTGGTAGGTGATGAGTGATTTTATCACATTCTGACTGCTTATGTGAGGGAAAATTATAGTACGGAAGGACAGAAGTGACAATTATTTAGATACAAGTGAACCAATTATTTATCTTGTTATTTTTAAGGAAAACTTTCAGCACTCTAATTTTTTTGTTTTTCTTTTTTTTTGTACTTAGCTTTCAACCTTTACAATGCTTTATGGAAAATATATAAAAAAATTTAAAATAAGACTTGACAGTGAAAATTTCATAAGGAAGGTATCTAATTTATAGGTACCTTTTTATGGTTAGTTGGTTGGTTATTTTGTTTTATGGCATATCAACCTCAGTGGGTCATTTAATGCTGACACTGTTTTGGAATGGATTTTAGTATAGTTTGGTAGAACATATACATATACATGCAGTAGTATTCGGTCACTCATATTTTTTAGTACATTCCAATTGCTTTTATAAAATCTAGTATCCTAGATGGTGTTATTTCCACAAAGAGTTTCTTCAAATTACTTGTTTGGTAGCATTGTTTCCACACTCAAGCAGCATATGTTTAACTGTGAATCTTCTTTGGCATGTAGTACATATTGGGGATTCTGTGCCCTCCAGTAAATGATGGTAGGTGATGTAGATGTAGCCTATGTGTAGGCGGGTGAACACTTGTTCTCTTCTATTCTTGTATTTTGTGTTCCATTCTTGAATGGTAGGTTTTATGTTTTGTAGTTTGTTATTAGTGTATTTATACCAATGACTTTGCCACTTAAAGACAATTCTATTCACTACCACTTTATAATCGATATACAGTATTTGTTTGTTTCATAGCTTTCGAGCCTGCATGGTCATTTCCCGGTATACCAAGGTGGCTTGGGATCAAACAAAAGATCATTTCTTTATTTTTTGATAAATGATATACTCTGTTAAGTACTTGTGTTAGTAACGTCTTTATTTTTTAAGGTAGTAAGTGCAGACAAAGAGGCTGTGAAAATAATGAATTTATTGTGGTGGTTTGTGGTTATTATGTCAAGTGCCAATTAACAGCAATTATTTTGGCATGATATATGGAAGCTATGTTTGTAATTCTTTTCAGTTTCTTATGAATTTTTAGTATTTTAGCATTCAACTTTATTTTTGCTTTTTGCTCCATCTGTAAAGGCAGTCTGGGTAGTTATTTTTTATATTGAGTATTTCAGATTGGTATACTATTAGATTTGTTTTGAATTTCAGATATTTTGTAAGGTTGAGAATTACTTTAGGTTGATTTATAATCCAGCGGTGTGTGGAAGAGTAATTGATTTGTGAATGTGTGTTGTATCTATCTGGTTTTCTTCTATGATCTTTTTAATCCGTAAACCAAAAGGTTTGATGAACATTTCTTTTTGCTGAAAAAGCTCTATGAACTGTGGTTGGAAAGGAGTACTGAAAGCTGGATTTAGAGAGCATGATGAGAGTTTTAGGTAATGTTGCAGAGCAAGTTTTTCACATCTTAGTTTAAGATATGGTTCACTTTCTTCTGTATATAAGCTCTCAACAGGAGAGGTGCTATATGCTCCAAGGGTTAGCCCAAGTCCTTGGTGGTGCATGGTATTTAGTTCTTTTATTGCTCCATATACAAAAAAATAATCAAGTTTTGATTAGAGAGAAATTTCAATAATGTTTTTTCAACAAATAAAGAATTGTATTTTTTTTACATTTTGTTTTCAAGTATTTAATCGGGATGAAGGAGAATTTAAAAAAAAATGTCTACAATTGGGTCCTTTCAATACTGGGTGTATAAAAACATTTGTTGAGAAGTGGACACATTTCGTTTTTTTTTTTTTTTGAGAATCTTATTCCTCTTGTCCAATTGAGTTTATCAAGGAGATAAGTTGTTTTTTTTTATATAATGTTTTTTGTTTTAACATATCAAGAAGTCATCCATAAACAAAGCACATCTTTTACAATTGGGATTTATGTTAGTTTTACTTGGATTTACATATCATTTTTTGAACTTCAGCATGTTTTTGACAGGACAATACACTGACAGTTTTTTTTTTAACATTTATCTGTATTTTATTCTTTTTATAATTTCTTATTCAGAGAAGTTGTTTCCCATTAACATTAAATTTTTTTTTTTAGGAATTTTTTTTCTAGACCTTCTAGGCCAAGATTTTTAAGGTTTTATTGTACTTCCATGTTGTCTCATATGCCTTTTCAAGATCGAAAAAAACTAGATGTTCATTTTTAATTACACCACCGACAATAGTTGCCATAGAATTTTTTTATTTTTGAAACTATAAAAAACTGGTCAACTGTTATTTTGGCATTTCAATATGGAACAACAAAGCCGTTTTATTCCAGAATTTTCTAGACTTTTTGATTAAACCCATTGTGAACAAAAATGGCCATGATAATGCCAACAAAGCCTTTTTGAAAGTTTTTCTTTGATTAGGACTCCGATGATTTTGAAGGCTTTACCTGAGTGGATATTGACAGTGAAGTGGTCGGAGATGATAATCATGCTAGTGACTTGGAGGAAAGCAATGATGACCACTAGCGGCTACTATCATCCATGCCTGAGTAATTTTATGGAAGCTACTAGCAACCATCGATATATGATGGTCTTTCTGAAGGCGAATTATTTTGTCTATTTATAAATGACAAAATAATAACTTTATTTGTTAACAAGACAGATAAATAAGAGTCAGGTGAAAGAAAGAGCAAACAAATGCTAGTGTCTTAAACATATGTAATTTTGAGGAAACACGTCACTTTTTTTGACAAAATAAAAGCCTTTTTAGTGATTTTGCTTTTTATTGCACCCCCAGAACTCCACAAGGAGTAATAAAAATTTAAAGTATGTTGAAATTTATGTATTTTTTAATGTATTTGTTTTTTTTTTTGCATTTTTTTATTTCACATTTCAATTTTTTTTGTTTTCAACATCAAAACATGCATGAAAAACGTAATGCATTTACATTACATCAAAAATATTACTCATTCATTCTTTTATTAGTGTAAAAAAATTAAAATCTATACACACAATACAACAAAGTTATAACAATTTTAAAACAGTAGATGTTCATGTTTTTGCACCCTCGAGAAAAAAAAAAAAAAAAAAAAAAAAAAAAATGTTTTTGGGTGAGAACAATTCTAGAAAGAAATTAGTGTGGTAAAAGTTAATAGAAGCCTTTCTGATAAATGTTACCAATCAGATCAGATGATCTATAGAGCTTCTTTGGCTTTAAAACCAGACTGATATTCCGTTCAATTTATTGCTTCCAGGGTACCAAATAAATCTGGCATTGATCATTCTCTCTAGTGTTTTGCACACACAACTGCTAAGAGTAATGGGTCTGTAGTTTTTTTGCAGTTTTATTGTCTTTTAAAGGTTTCAGTATTGGTATCGATATAACTGTGGTTTGTTTTCATATTTTAGAGATGTCACCACTTATCCATATATTATTGTAGGAGGTAATTTATTATTGAGATTTCAGGTAGTTCTTGAATTGATAGTGAATTTTATCTGGTTCAACTGCAGTATTTATTTTTGTTCAGAGATTCCTTTAGTTCTGTTGTAGAGAAAGGTTGGTCATTTTTTCAGTATTTTTTGTTTTGAAATGATTTTTTTCTTTTTCTGCTTTTGTTTTGATGATTTGAAAATTTTTGCTTTGGTTTTTGGCAGATGAATTTTGCAAGAAAGTTTCAGCTAGATGATTTGCTATATCTTTCTTGTCAGTAATCTTCTGATTATTGTGAATAAGATATTTGGTGGGAGTATTGCTATTTTTTACCAGTTTATTTTTTAAATCATCTCCCATACTTTTTTGGTTTTGTGTTACTTATTTTGGCAACGTAATTTTGGCATGTATTTCGTTTGGAGTCTTTGATGATTTTTTGGGCTTTGGCTCTACTATTTTTATAAGTGTTTAAGTTTTCTCTTGTTGGATTTATTTTAAATTTCTTTAATGCAGCTCTGTGTTATCTCACAGCTTTTTGGCATTCCTCATTGACCCATGGCCTATTGTATCTTGAAGAGGTGGAGCTTTTTGGTATATGCCTTTCAGCTATATTTAACAGTTCGTTGGTAAAGTATAGAATGTCTTCCTCTTTGTTTTTATTGGCTTCTGGGGTCAGTTCGGTAAGGTATGATGTTTTAAATCCTTCCCAATTAGCCATTTTCAGATTCCAACTCAGAGTTCTTTTATTTAATATATTAGTTTTGTTTTCCAATAGAACCGGAAAGTGGTCACTTCCATATGTGTCATGTATTTTCCACTCATAATTTAGAAACAGATTAGGGTCACATATTGATAGGTCTATTGCAGAGTATGTGCCTGTTGCTGGATGCAGATATGTGTTTGATCTATTATTGTACATGCACAACTGATGTTTATTTAATAGTAGGTACCTCCACAAAATTGCTAAAAAAAGAGCATAGCTTGATGAAAAAGATGCCAACCTTGCCAAAAAACAAAATTTTATCATGCTTATGTTATTATTAAGAGGAAAAACCAAAGATTTTTTTTTTAATTATTTTTAAAAATTTTCCCTTCTTTTTAGAACATTCTAAATTTTGATTAAAAAAACCAAAAAAACCTTGTTTCTCTTTGTATCAGCGGAACTAGTAAATAACATACAATTTTTAGCATGTTTTTTTGTGGTATGACACACATTAATTTGGAAAATCTTGCAAAAATATAAATAATTGTCGGATGTTAATGAAACTTTCAGGAACTATTCAAAGATGATCAAAATTATTATAAATACGTTTTTTCTTATTAAAGTCATGGCAGAAGTATTTTTTTAAATATTTATTACCCCTGGCATATGCCCTAGTCGACAAATGGGTTTATAAGGCGATCATACGCCGACCAGAAGATATATACATTATCACACCTGTGAAGAGATACAGGATATCTCTCTCAGATCATGACAATGGACAATTAGTAAACAAAAAAAAATATTTTAAAGAACACTGTTCGATTAGGATAATCAAACAGTAATTTTTCCCAGGTTAACCGGTTTCAACACAAATACTGATCCACAATTCAAGGATGAACGATAAGACATAGTGAATTTTGATATAAGAATTTTAATATGTACAGATATACAAAATATTAAAATAAAAGTAAATATAAGCATGAGTAAAACATCCGACGACCAGATCTCAAGACTTATGTTGGGATATCAAAAATATGCCTAAATCCAAATGGATTTGACTGAACCTGAACGGATAAAAAATATAAGTATGAATAACTACGAATGCAGAAATCAACACATAAAAAAAAGAGATGGGATAGGATTTACATATTATTATTTTGACATGTGGAAAGGTGTTTGTAAGAACATAAATATTTATGGATGCATGTGTATCTTTTTTACGGGTCCAAAATATATGATTAGTTTATCTTTATAATCAGTTCAAAAGTTTTTTTTATCATTGTTTTTCTTTTCTCTTTCAGGTTTCCTCTTTTCTTTCTTTCTTGACACAAATATGATTTCACACACTGTCCAGCTGTAAAAGAGATATACACTTTCTTCCTCTCTTTTTTTTTTTTTCTTTCTTCTTCTGTATACAGTTCAGTTTCAAACATGATTCAACAGCAACAGGTCTATACACTTTCTTCCTCTCTCTGGTTTTCTTCTTTCTTTCTTCTTTACACAATTCAGCTTGTAACAGAGATATATACTTTCTTCCTCTCTGATTTTCTCTTTTCTTCAAACGCAGTTTGTATTCTCAGCGCATAAATTTTTTTTGTCTTCTGTGATAAAAAAAAAGGTTAATTTCTTCAATTTGGGGTTATCGAGCAGAAATACATGTTCTTATATTTCTTGTCCGGAGTTGCCTGGGATGAATCAGACATTTTTCCATCATTATCAAATGAGTCATCTTTCCGTTAATATCAAAGCTTCAATTTAAAAGTCTTGCTCCTTCAAAGACAAGACAGCAACTGACTCCCAAGTAATTTTCTAACTTTCACGTGTCCATAACATTTTAAATTCAGCTTACATCAGTCCCTGTCTAGCTTCTGTCTAGACATCTGTTAGATGGGTAATTGGGTCAGTCAACTTCTTGACTTGCTTTCCCAAAAAATGTCAAGACTTTCCATGACCTCTTCTGTTGTCAGGTGGAAATTTTTAATACATGCGTGTATGGTCTATCTGCATCCGTCACCTAACTAATTTTATGAAAATGCTAGAAATTCGATTGCATCGGTTTTAGTGATAACAATAGTTAAAAAGCACAAGGCTTCGAGGAATGCAAATCATATTTTTATTTGTTTTTAATTGGACCCCCCTACCTGAAAATCAGTTCTGAATTATAACATACAAAACTCAATAAAGCAAAGATATTATTTAATTTCAAATACTTTTATTTGCTTTTAGTTGTTTTTATGAATATGGACAATATTTTCTGAAAGCAAAAAATTTTTTTCGATGAAAAATGAATTTTTTAATACAATTATTTGTTATTTCTTAATTATAATAGATTTTTTACATTTAAGTTGTTAAAATATTATAAAATTAGTTAAAAGCTGCATCGGGTTTCCTAAGTGTCCTTGATGAGATAGATTTTTTTTTTTTTTTAAAGCATTGTAAATTGTATCATTTTGACTAATCAGAAGATTCAGTAATTAAGAAATGTATTTTGTGTTTATAATTGGGCTGTAATCATAAAAAACACGGAAGACCAACCAGAATACAATTAAGTTGCGTTATTTGAGTTAAGCATTGTTCTTTGCTGTTAAAGGCCTTTACTTTTGAAACACGTGTGGAGAAGTTAATTTGATTTTTCAATTTCAACTGAGAAGGTTACCTACAAGTATCAGTATCATCTTATGAAATTTATATGATCTTATTTTTATATTAATCTCAGTTATGACATTTTTCCATAAATGAAATATCAAAATTAATAATAAAATGAATGAAAATACAAATAACACAGTAAAATGTAATAAATGTACATAAAATTATAGTATTTTATGTACAATTCTGTAAAATTTAAAAATTTTACCTATAAATTAATTAGATACCTTTCTTATGAAATATGAAATTTAATGTCACTCTTAACAGTCTTATTTTAATTTCTTTAGAATATATTTTCCATAAAGCATTATAAACGTAAAGGTGAAAGCTAAGTACAAAAAAAAAAAAAAAATTAGAGCGCTGAAAGTTTTCCTTAAAAATAACGAGGTAAATAATTTGTTCACTTAAATGTAAATTATTTCACTTTTTTCTCCTTCCGTAGAACAAATTAGCCTCACGGAATCTAACAATCAATATGTCATTCATCACCTGTCAAGGACGTGAAAGTTTATGACCTGCTTTGTTTTATTTTCAAATTACATCTTTTTGCGCAAAAGCTAAGTTGCTTTTGGTTCAAAATATTTTAAATAAACATTATAATTTCTGATTTTCTTAAAATAAGTTTTGAAAAAATGATAATATTTAAAAGAATTTCAAAGTGAGATTTTCAGTTTTTTTATAAAATGGAAAAAAAATGGTCAATTTTGCTGACTTAAAAAAAACAAAAAAACAACCAAGATTTTAACAAAAATTTCGGATGTGATAGGAACGATTAAAAAATGGAAAAAAATACCCCCAAAATACTTTGATCATTCCTCTTAAAAATAAACATTTAGATGATAAAATTTTGTTTTTGTCAAGTTTGGCGTCTTTTTCATCATGCTATACTCTTTTTTAGCAATTTCGTAGAGGTACCTATTTAATAGTGACTTTATTATTTTGCCCTTTTTATCTGTCTTTTTACTTCCCCATATCTCATTGTGGCTATTGAAATCTCCCATTATAATGAAGGGTCTTGGTAATTGTTCTATTAAATTATTTAGCTCCGATTCTTTGAGTTGTTAGCTTGGAAGAATATATAATGAACATACTGTTATTGTTTTGTAGAGGGTTGCTGATATGACTGCTTGCAGATTTTGTATCTAGTATGATTCCGCTGCATGGAATATTATTATTAATGATTACTGATGATCCGCCATGAGGTCTATCAGTCTGATGTTTAATATAATTGTATGAGTGATGATTTTTAATGTTGATGGTATTGTTGCTTTTGAGGTGAGTCTCTTGAAGGCATATGATTGCTGGGCAGTATTTATTTATAAGCAGCAACAATTCAGAATAATCCTTGATCCTCTGATATTCCATTGGATTATATTGTTCATTTAAATTTTGAGATTTTTTTTTTTTTAAGGTTTGCTTGTTTGTGGAGTTTTATTTTTGATCTCCATTTCCTCAAATTCATTTGATGTGCTTATTAGGGGTGGGTTGTGTAATTTTTAATAGTGTTTTTTTTTTTATATCAATATCTTTTATTTTGTTTTCATTTATGTCTTTGTTAATATTCGGAGGTCAGATCAGTGATCTTTGTTGCTTTTCATTTGTGGATTCAGTCATCTTAGAATTTTCTATGGGCATTTCTACATTGGTATCATTATTTAATTTTGTTTGTTTTATTTCTGTTGGATACATTCTTTTAAGATTTTCTTGGAATATTGGTCATTCATTTGTATTCAAATTTCTTAATTTTTCTATAAACTTATAGAAAAATTAAGAAATTTGAATACAAATGAATAACCAATTTTATACTTATCTATTGGAGTGATATCTTTTAGTTTTTGATTTACCTTTTGTACTATATTAGCATAGGTTTTTGTTCCCATATAGCTTTCAACAATTTTTCTGGCTTCTAGGAAGGGTGTGGTTTACATACATTATTTACTTTTCTCTCTTGTAGATATCACAGGTCCATGAAAAGGCAGGGTGTTCTTCATGGCAGGTAGCACATTTCACATTACTGCATTCATTCTCTGTATGATTTGGATCACATTCACCACACTTTCCACACACTTGGCATCCCTTTATGAAATTTTATCAGAAGTGTACATAAAATACTGTATTTCTATGTACATTTATTACATTTTACTGTGTTATTTGTATTTCCATTTATTTTATTATTAATTTTGATATTTCATAACTATCATAATATAAAAATAAAATCATAAATTTCATAAGATAGGTACCAAATACTTGTAGGTACCATTTGAAATTGAAACATCAAATTAACTTCTCCACGTGTTTTGCACAAACAATTTGTAAAAATAAAGGCTGTAACAAGGGGGAACAACATGACGTTTTGTTTTCATGTACGGTCTTCCATACATTTTACAGCCGTTTTATGGACACAAAAGCCATGCGAAATTGGATTTTTAATACACTGGTGTTCGTTGATTGTATTAAGCTTTACAATTTATAATCTGTAAAGATAGATCTACTTAATAACACTATACATAGTATACAGTTTAGTCAACTAAACTGTATACTATTTTCACTAATTTTAGAATATTTAACAATTTTAATGTGAAAATAATAAAATAATTTAAGAAATAACAAATAATTGTTTTAAAAATTCATTTTTCATTGAAAAATCTTTTTGCTTTCAGATCCATATACATAAGAAGCATTTGAAATTAAATAATATCTTCGTTTTATTGAGTTTTTAATTACAATTCAGAGCTGCTTTTCAGGTAGAGGTGGACCGATTTGTTTCCCTCAAAGCAAAGCCTTGTGCTTTTAACTAATAATTACTAAATTGTATGGTAATGAATTTCTAGAGTTTTCATAAAATTAGTTGGGGCGGGGTATAAATATAAAAAATATTTTATTTTTTGCCATGACTTTAAAAAAGGAAAACATAAGTTCCATCATGTATGAATAGTTTCTGAAAGTTCCATTAAAATCCGACAATTATTTTTGCAAGATTTTCTGTCATACAAAAAAAAAATAAATAAAACGATAAAATTTTATGTTATTTAGTAAAGTTAGAATGTTCTAAAAAGAAAGAAAAATTTTAAAAAATACTTTGTTCTTTCCCCATGATTTTGTTTTCGTCAAGTTTGGCGTCCTTTTCATCATGCTATGTTCATTTTTTAGCGATTTTTCTTTGAGGTACCTAATTTTACAGAGAAAAAAAAAATTGATGATTTACAATTTACAGGGAGTAAACTGAAACGTTAAAGCGATTCAAAAATTAATTTCTAGAAATTTTATAAATTTAAATAAGTAGGTAATAGGCATAACAAAAAGAAAAAAAAAAAAAAGATATTTCTAAAATAATTTCATTCATTTGTAAGTCCTGAAAGTTTCATTTTTAAAAAATCTGACAATTATTTGATTTTTTGCGATAATTACCAAATCATTGATGAAAAAAAGACAACGCTAAAAATAAAATGTACTACTTTGCCGCTAACGCAAGAAAAACAAGATTTTTAACCAAAATTTCGAACGTTTTAAAAAAAATATAATAATCAACAAATCCTTTAGTCTTCTTTCCTCTTCTAAGCAAGAAAGACTTTGATGGTACAACTTGTTTTTGTTTTTTTTGGGGGGGGGGGGCATTTTTTCATCATGGTATGCTCATTTTTTTTTGTAAATTTGTGGAGATAACTCATTAAACGAATATTATAAAAATATTCAATATAAAAAGCAAAAAACTGTTTCGAGTGACGCATAAAGGCGCGGGGGGGGGGAAGGAGTTAAAAACCAAAGCAAAATTAAAAGACAAACAAAAAAAAAAAAAAAAAAAAAACGTACGTTTTTCATGAGAAAAAATAAAATAAAAGTAAAACCGACTATGTTTTTTTTTTAACGAAATTCTAATTTAAATTTGGTTTAAAAATCGTAAATCCATTTGCAATTTACAGACATTTTTTTTAACTTGAGTATTTCACCTCCCATGATCACCTATTCCCCAGGTTGATCAGTGGACAACAATTAGAAATGGTGTGAGGATGGAAGTCAAAATTTCTCTATTAAGATTGATATTGTTTTACTATTTACAGAGACTTTAAAAAAAAAAAAAAGTACATGAAGACTTAATTAAAATTAAGCATTATTATACTCTCTCAACTTACTAAGCAGTCTCCTTCCTGTAGTACGCACAATAGGGTCTGTTGATAGAAATAATTTGAAAAAAAAAAAAAAGGCTAACAATCAAATTTCCAAATGTAGGTTTCAACCTCAAATAAATGAAATGCCAGTTGTAGGAACGAATATAAATTCTCTCATAGGACAATAATTGGGCATGAAACAGTGAATTTGAAATACTGAAGGACAAGGTCGTTTTCTTTTTGTAGTGAAATCAACAATATTGCAGTGAGTAAAACAAGTAGGTAAATAAACATCTCATAACTCAGACTGGTATAAATTTAGATAAGAAAAACAAAATAGACAATCACATTTCATTTTTTTTAATTTTATTTTAGCAATTCGTATGTCTTCTTGTCAAGTTTAAATGATGATTGCAGTTGGCCTTTTTCTAAGTTCGAATTAGTTCCAAGGCTAAGGCCAGTCACCTCAGGATGACCGAGTGAAAATTTATCGTTAATAAATGTAGGAGGGAAATTAATAATTACTTATTCGTAAGAACACCTGCAACATTAATTTTCGAGAAACGGTTATTTGCGTCCTACCTTCTCAAGGCATCGGAGGATGAGGTAGATGTCACAAAGCCCAAATATTAACAAACACAAAATAAAAACATTATTATACACGGAAGAGTCCTCAATAATTTAATAGCGGATGATAATGGTGTCAGAATTTGTATTTAAATTTACTACTGCAACAGTGTATAACTTACCACTCAGACAATAATGTTTGAAAATATCGTTTCGACGTTTAGAGAGGTTTTAAAGGGAAGATAAATTTTAAATTAAAAAATAAAAACAAATCCTTTCTAAATAACAGAAATACCAGACATTAATTAACCTCTATAGCACCTTTAAAAAACTTTAAATTAAAAAAAAATAAAAGATCTACTGGTTTTTAAACTTGAGTCAATGAATATTAAAGGAAAACGTCTACTAATTCAAACTGCCAATTAACAAATATTTTTTAATCGTTGTAATTTTTGATTTACCATTTAAATGTTTTTCAGTAATTTTGGTTATTTTATAATTTATTAATAAGATCAAGAACAAAAATTCAATAAACCGATCTTAAATGGTTCACCAATCAAGATTTACTGAAGATTTAGAATGTAAACAGTGAGAACGGTGTTATCCAGGTTAGTCTCGATGTTATTGTTATAACTAAATAAAAGTGCTCGCATTTTTTTTTAAAGTTTAGTATTGAAAGAAACCAAAACGATAGTATCTTTTTAAATCTACATGTACGGTTGCTGCATAGGGAATTATTAGTCGGTGGTATTTTTTGTGAATATCGTCCATCATATTTCGGGTATTCTTCTTCACCTACCTGCGCTGGTTTTTGGCCACCTCCTGTCTCTTCCCGGACACTGGCATCCACCCGAGTCATTCCGGCAGTTGACACAGCTGTCACTCCCGATTCCGACGACATATTCCGTTATCCAGAACGTACAGTATATGCTGGGGGAAGAGTGAGCAAACAGGGATGGTTATTATTATTATTATTATTAGACACCTTGTGCCTCCTTAACTGTTTTTCTTTCTTTCTTTCTTTCCCTCCCCAATATGGCGGTCAACTAAAATCTCAACAAATCAGGGCGCAGATTGATATTCACTGCAGTATTACTTTAAACATAAACGCGCTATTCGTTCTCTCATTTAACCACAGAGGGCGCTTTTAATACCCGCCGTAACTGAAAATGTGACATAAAGCCATGTGGTAAATAAACTTTACCTCATTTGTTTTTAAATTACATGTTTAATACCAAATAAAGATATAAGAAATATTATTCCTTGAATAAATAATATAATTTTATTTTACCAATAAAATGTATTTAACCAAAATAAAGTTTTTTTACTGAATCAACAGTTGTCGAACAATATTGGTTGTCTTATTGCTAGTGTACTTTTAATGATTTTTTTTTCCAAAAAGAATCCATTGTAAGTAAAAAAAAAGTAAATAAAAATAATTACTTGAAAATAAATATAACTAAACTAGCTTAAAAAAAACTACTCTCTTTGTCGAAAAATATATAATTATCTTCAGTAGGGAATCTATAAAAATTTACCTCTCTACTCTAAATCCTAAATTTTTGTGCCAAATATAAAAAAATTAACTCCCTACTAAATCCTAAATTTTTGTGCCAAACCCCAAACAGAAAGAATTTAGTTAGTAGAGATAGAAATAGGAAAAGAACTCGTGCTTCTTTTATCCCTAAAGTAAGTTGAAAAGTTGCAAATGAATAAGACACAACCATTGCGTAAAATTTTAAAGGAAAAACATACAGTATAGAAAAAATATAAATACAAAGTTTGCACAAAAATTTCCTTTAGTGCGTCTATTAAGGCAGGATAAGATTTTCTAATATCACAAAAGGGGGTTACAATTTCTAATATATAACAAAAAGGATTATAATTTCGAAAAATGGAAAAGAAAATTTTTCAGTTCGCCCTGAGGAGGCCCTTCGTGGTAGAAGGTTACGTTAAGAGGCAATTTATACGTATAGGAGGGGAAGATAACTTTAACAGATTAAAATTGTAGTGATCGGGGAAACATTCTCCTGAGAAGAAACAGTTCGAGTGGAACTTACTTCTCACCGAGGGAATACGGAGGAAATATGGATAGTTTGCTAAAATGTAAGTGGCATGGCGAGTCCTAGCCGTAAAGGTTAGAACTGGCGGAACCAAGGAATGTATTTTGGCAAAGCACTTTCCATGGAAATAGCAAAAGAGCAGTGTGGTGTCACACTCTTCTAAACTGGATGTTGACCCAAAGTAGAATGCGAAAACCGCGTCTCTGCGCATCATGACTCGACGCATGTTTTCGTTTAAAACAAAATAAAATGAACTATATATTGGCCAGTAAAAATGCCTCCTGAGAAAAAGGCCCAAACTGTGATTTGGAGCCGATACGACTGATATAAATGAGGTTGATTCAACGCCGCTTTCAAAAGAGAGAGAGAGAGAGAGAGAGAGAGAGAGAGAGAGAGAGAGAGAGAGAGAGAGAGAGAGAGAGAGAGAGAGAGAGAGATAGAGAGAGAGAGAGAGAGAGAGAGAGAGAGAGAGAGAGAGAGAGAGAGAGAGAGAGAGAGAGAGAGAGAGAGAGAGAGAGAGAGAGAGAGAGAGAGAGAGAGAGAGAGAGAGAGAGAGAGAGAGAGAGAGAGAGAGAGAGAGAAGAGAGAGAGAGAGAGAGAGAGAGAGAGAGAGAGAGAGAGAGAGAATAGAGAGAGAGAGAGAGAGAGAGAAGAGAGAGAGAGAGAGAGAGAGAGAGAGAGAGAGAGAGAGAGAGAGAGAGAGAGAGAGAGAGAGAGAGAGAGAGAGAGAGAGAGAGAGAGAGAGAGAGAGAGAGAGAGAGAGAGAGAGAGAGAGAGAGAGAGAGAGAGAGAGAATCTTGTTCTACCCTATGACAACAGTAATCCATTTTCAGCCTGATCTGGCTCTTATAAAGGCCTTAGGAGTCAGGGTTTTTTGGAGGCTTACAATAGACCTCTCTTTAGCGATGGGTCCACTTGAGCTAAGATGTGAAATATGGGCCCAATAGTATCCTCAAGGCACGGTGACTTTCCAAATGGATATCCGTTCATTGTGACTGGCGGTAGTTCAGGGTCCGATCGGTGATAATAGAATGTAACTAGTTTGGAAGACAGAAAAACAAAAATACATTTATCTCAAAAGTATATATATATATATATATATATATATATATATATATAACTAGGCGATTAAACATTTATTTATTACACTAAAAACTAATTTTTACAGTAATAAAAAATATTTTTTTTATAAATTTGACAAAGCATCTTTTTAAAGTGACATGACCTAAAATTAAGTTGCTAATTAAATAATAATGCATTTGATGACTAGATCTTCCAAAACAATATTTTAAAAATATATATTACCGCTGTATCACTTTACGTGCCCACCAGATGTGAACGCTAAAAAGGCAAAACATAAGATAAAAAAAAGGCGTCGAGCAGCATATCCGGTTCACAAATCAAATAACCGCAATAAAATGAATACAATAGCCAATCACGCTGAAAAGAAATGACTGCGGGGACTACCAGATTAAAAGAATGCTCCTCGTAACGATCAAAACGGTTGCGGGCTGAACCCCCCCCCCCTCCTCAACATCTACTCCAGGCCTCCCTTACCGTCACCACCGTGACCCCGTCTCGTTGATACTACATTCGGCCAAAATCCAACAGAGACATTCCGCTCGATCAATTTTAAGTATATATTCCAGGCTTCCCATGTCATCACCAACATAACTAGAGCAGCCAACCCGCCTTACTGCGAACCAATCTACCACTGGAACCTCGATCAACCAACCCACCTAACCAGGTAGTCCGGCTTCAACATCTCGGCATCAAACGACCACCAGCCCATAAACATCATCTTAAATGTTGATTCCAACATTAAAGAAAGGCGTACGTCAAACACAGGAGTAAATAGCAGGACAGACTGGGTTTTATAACCTTGGATGACAACTGGTCTACCGCAGAAAGAAATGGCAATCTACTGCGGGAAAATCTGTCTCGTCAGTCATGTATCGAAAGATACATAATCGCCTAAGCATGTAACACGCATGACACATATCTGACTGTGCGTCAAACCCCACCAACGGCTAATCCACTTCAGACTTATCCTCTGACCTCGATCAACCAACCCAAGAAATCGGTCAACTCGCGGCCCTACCGACAACATCTAACTGCTTTCATGACCACCGGCAACTAAGCAACCACATATGAACAATTTTTGCCAAATTTCAAACAACTATGTATATCAGAGTCTGTCTATATTTTTGAGATGAGGTATTATGTACAGTATTTACATTAGTCGGACTATTGTCCTCATCTTTGTCGCTATATTTGTCACAACGTTTCGGCCGTTGTACGCTCCGGCCTTCTTCAGGTGGTTGGAATTTCTGTGTGTACGCTATCCCGTGCAGCTGCGGAAAGGAATATAAAGGAGAGACAGGCCGCCCCCTTAAGGTAAGGCTTCAAGTACACCAGAAAGCTGTAACACGAGGGGAAGTAGAAAAATCAGGCGTAGCTGACCACATATGGAGAGAGAAGGGAGATCACCACCCTCTGTGGGATCATGTTGAGGTCATAGACAGGGAACACCATTGGAAAATCCGTAAACTTAAGGAATCAGCACATATGCTAGGCCACAAAAATCTCCTGAGCTAACCAAGCATAGAAATAAATACAATATGGGAACCAGTAATAAGGAGTGCTAGAGAAAAGCAATGATAACAAAGTTGCAATATGAACTCTGGTAAAGACATGCAATGATAACAGCAAAAATTGCAATATGAGCACTGGTAAAAATGATGCTGAAAAAAATTAGGTTTATAATACTCAGAAGTTCATACCCAGATGTCCTCAAAGACACATGGCACAGTGGTTAAAGGCGTTGGTTAGATCCAGTGACAGACCCCAAAGAAGGTGAGTTCAATACCTGGTTAAGGCAGTAGAGAACTTTCAGAGGGAAAATTAGCAGTAGATAACTGATAACTGACATCCATCAAAACATGGCACGTGGAACTAGAACAGTCTACCCCAGTGATCGAAATAAAGGGTTCAGTTCGAAATTCCAACCACCTGAAGAAGGCCGGAGCGTACAACGGCCGAAACGTTTTGACAAATATGGCGACAAAGATGAGGTCAATAGTCCGACTAATGTAAATACTGAACTATGTATATTTGACACGTTGTTGAAAATTTAATTCTTGTTTGTTCCATTCTTTTGCAACCAAACGCTCCTTATAACAAAGATAAGTGGATATTATTTCCAAAAATCATGAATAAAGTTGAATGAATATAAAGTAATGTCTGTTTTTTTTGGTGGGGGATAATATAAATTGTATACATCAGAAATATGAACGTATAAACTATTATATTGAAGAAATACACCAAGGTGTTATTTTTTATTAGTACAAGTAAGAAGTTTAAACTTTTGTTAGTATATAAATGGGTTATTTCAACTCAAATTAACCAACAGCTACAAGTACCCCTTTCAGAAAATTCACCGGTATTAAATTATGATTTTAAAACTAAAGATATAAATGTAATATTAGATTTATCAATAAATTTGATCGAGGAACCGCTGTGGATTTTCCCATGTTTTTCTGAGAGGATCGTCTGTGGCCATTGATTGATTTAGGCTGGAATAACCCAAAGATTCAACATTTATATTATTAGTTAAAAGGCAAAGAACGAAGAAAGCATTTACAATTGCACAGTTAAGATTTCTGAGTTCCAATTAACTCATCTCTTTCTCTAATTGACCTATTTATTATATTCTACTTCATCCTTAGAGATTATTTAATCTGCATTTATATAAAAGATTCAGTTGGAACAAATAGCAATATCAGTATGCCTAATAAAGTTGATTTAAATTCTGGTAGATATAAATTAATTGTGTGTGTGTTTTAAGCAATTCCTTCAATCAAGGCAATAAAGCAACTAAGATGCCAAGTGTTGCCGAGTGTGAAAGAATGAGAGAAAATAAAAGCATTATTTAGGAAAGAGAAAAATAAAAGAAAAGGAATTAAGAAAGCAAAAAGTAACAATTGACATTGCATTTAAATTTTTGAAGCTCAAAGAAACTGGAAGAGATTTTCACAGGCGAGAAGTGCGAGAAAAGAAATTGTTAGCATGAAACTTATGGTTACATCTAGCAATTTCAACTGTAAAATGATGAGACCTAACTACCAATCTAGTATTTCACTTAAATTCGTAAAGTTGAGGTAACAAATAGGAAGGTTTATCAAAACATTTACCATGAAAATATTTATAGAAAAGGCACAGAAACTATGTTACGGTGATCAGAAAGTGACTGAGCTTGAGCTGCCAGGTCAAAACCGATAATATTGCAAATTCTTCTTTGTATTTTAACAAGAATCTCTAGCAGAAGCACCAGACCAGATGTGATAGTAATATTCTATGCATGGATGAATGGCAGACCTACGTGTGTGAAACTGACCCAAGTAGTGGCTGTCTATCTTCTTTACGCGGTGAAGATATATGTTCGGAGCCCAGGCCTTAATCTTTTCACTCATGAGCATCGCGCCCATAAGAGAAAAAGCGGTGTCGGAGCTCATTTGGGAGTTGCTGTTGTCCGTCTGAAACTTCGCCTTTATATATGAACTGCTGCTTCTCTGATCGTGATCTCGAGCCGGCCTGCAAAATAGCATATAATCCCTCAACTGCTCGTACGAGGACGTAGTCTGTTGTGAATACCCCATCTGTTGGAATATGTCCTCGTCGAGAAGTTGCTTAGCGATTTTAAAAAACTCAGTTTCTATCCAGGGATAATGTGCGAGCTCGGGTTTTACGTGGATTGTGTATGCCTATTTTAAATCGATTATGAACCGATTGACGTCGTTACCCGGATAGAAACTTTTTACGTCGCGCATAGCGTCACGTAAGGATTGTAGTCGCATGAGCAGTTCGTATTCTGTTGAGGTCTGGGTCATGTGCACGATCCCGACGGAGGAAGAGATGAGAACGGTCAGCATTTCCTGAAGTTCGTCGGTGATTCTGGTTTGTTGTTCGCTTGTGAATTTCGGGTCTGTTTTCAGTTTGAGAATGTTTCTCATTGCTATTTTTATTCTAGCGTTTCGTGGCGAGTAAATCTTCTTATTCCAGCCAAACGCTTCTGACACCAGCTGTTATATTAAGCGTATGGTGGCAGAACAAAGAAGAAACGACGGAGGTTTATTGTGTAAACAATTGTATTAACGTTAAAATACAACAAATGGTAAATTGGTGTAAATGTCTCACGTTGAAAGAAAAAGATAAGTAGAATTGTAAAAGTCGTCCACAGAGGCGTACGGTAGGAGAGGGAGGGTAAGTTGTGACTTACTGCAGCGATGTCGTTTGGCGAGTTGTCTTTGGAGATGGGAAGTCGCGTTCCGACGAGCGTTGTGAATCCGACTGAAGAAGATGTGGAATAATCCACGTTACCTTTTCACCCCTTTGCAGAACAATCCATTCTTACACCCACACACCTGTTATCCAATCAAAACACTAGTTCTGACAAACTCAATTTCTCATTGGCTAACAGCCTTAAAAAATGCACGTGAAAAATGCCTTTGGCGCTCAAATGTGTTTGAGCCTATTTTTCCTTTCCAGAACCTATAAAAGAAAGAAATTCGAACCAACTTACTAGCCAGAATTCCACACTCAGAGAGATGCCAACCAATTCCACGCCAGTTTAAACTTTGACTTTCCCGCGCGAATTAACCTCTGACTCAACAACCTTTTGGCATACTCAATCTCTTTTTTGAACAAATTTCTCAAAATTCATTTACTTTACTTGAAGAAATTGAAATATATATTCACTACATATTAGTAACAGTAACAAACAAAACTTTTAACAATCAACAGTTCAAGGTACGCAACTTCGTACAACTTCAGAATATTTAACATAACACTCGTATACACACACTAACATTTGAACTGTAAAATTGAACACTTTTGTACGTTGAACAGCAGACTGTTTAATTCTTACAACAAATCATCAAAACACTGATTTAAGCATTCAAACATACTCAACAACAAACTGCATGTCTTATTACATCAACACACAACAAATCACCAATTCATAACTCATTTGTATATATTTAAATTGTATATAAATTACCGTGTTGTTGTGTATTTTTACTTGTTTTTGTTTTCTGACTCTGCTTTGCATGACCTGTTCTAAATATTCGTTTATTATTTGTTGTGGATGAATGTTAACGAATACGCCGCCTAAAAATTCCTTGTGATTTAACCAAACACATTCACCAATCTCCAACAAAATTGATGACCCCGACGTTCGTCGTTCGACGTTACCAACAAAATTGGTAACCTCGACGTTTAAGAAAGTACGCAACAAAATTGGTCACCACGACGTTCCACATACGCAACAAAATTGGTGACGCCAACGTTTCTTTAAAAAAAAAAGAATCCACTGCAACCAAAATTGGTAACCACCAACGCTCCCTGAAATATAAAAACGTGATTTTCAACAATACGCAGCATCTCGAAGAATATTTCCATCACATCACAACCAGATTTCTTTTTTGCCTGACTCAAAAAAGGCGCGAAGAACTCCTGTTTTCCCTCCAAATTACTACCTGTTCAACATGGCTGACCCTATTCCTTCGACAGAAGCATCAGTTAGACTGGGAATGCCAGCATATAACTCCAACGTCCAGACATGGTTCCTGCAGCTGGACGCAATATTCCAAGTGCGGCATATCACATCTCAACAATCAAAGTTCGCTTCAGTCGTTGAGAAGTTACCTGCGGAAGTCGCCGCAGAGGTAAACAAACCTGTCAACAGACAAACCCTATGACATTTTGAAGTAAACTATATTACATCGGACTGGGCTTTCTGAAGAACGCAAGATTAGAGACTTTCTAACGAACTTAACCATAGGCGACAGCAAGCCACCCCAGCTATTACGTCGAATGCAATCATTACTTGGTAGCAACTGTAGATACTGTTCTCAAACAAGTGTGGCTAGACAAGCTTCAGACGGAAATAGTCCGAATTCTAGCCGCCTTAACAGATGAAATCGATATTCAAAATTCAAAAATTAGCTATAATCGCCGACAAAGTAGCTGACACCACTCCAATTCGACAGATATCTTCTACAAGTACATCAGACGATTTCACATCGGATCTTAACCAGAAAGTACAATTTTTGTCATCTGAATCACAAAAGATTTCTCTACGGCTCGATGAAGTGCAAAACACGCCGAGAAGAAGTCGTGGCAACTCTACTGTCCGACATGAACACCGTAGATCACGTTCAACGTCGCGTCGCCATCGTCATCATCATCATCACCGTCAGCATGGTAACTGCTGGTACCATGAGGCGTTTGGTGTGCGCGCTAAAAAATGCCAGCCGCCATGTGCTTACAAAAATACATCTTCAACTAATGTTCAGGGAAACGAATTCCCTGGCACCCAGTAAAGGCGTTGGATGCCAGGTTTAATAACAAAAACAGTCTTTTTTACATCCGTGACCAGAACAGTCACCTTGATTTCTTAATTGATACCGGCGCACAGATTAGTGTAATACCATTTAAATACTGCGATAAGTCAACATTTGCCAAGCAAGCGTCGCTGAAATTGCAAGCAGCGAATGGCACACCTATTAATACTTACGGCGAACGCGTCATGTCTTTAAATATTGGACTAAGAAGAGACTTCACATGGACCTTCACAGTCGCTAACGTTGAAATGCCAATCATCGGTGCAGATTTCCTAACACACTATAATTTATCTGTTGAACTAGTTTCACGCACGCTGACAGACGCAAGTACTAATCTGAAACGCTGTGGTTCTATTTCAAGACATTCGACACTTGGTTTAACCGCCGTAGTACCAAAAGCCAACGGCCACGGAGGATTACTACGCGAACACCAATCTCTATTATCACCGTTCACTTACGCGGAACCAATCAGACATAATGCTACGCACTCAATAAAAACAACAGGACCCCCAGTTTATTCTCAGCCTCGTCGTCTTCACCCCAGCAAATTACTGGTAGCTAGGGACGAATTTAGTAACATGCTTAAATTAGGCATAATTCGCTCGTCGTCCAGTCCCTATGCTACACCGCTACATATGGTCCCTAAGGCTGACTCTATCAATTGGCGTCCGTGTGATGATTACAGACTCCTCAACGCACTCCGGATAAATACCCAATCCCACACATTAAAGATTTCGCTTTGTCCCTGGAAGGTGCCAAAGTCTTCACTAAGTTGGACCTATGTAAGGCTTTTTACCAGATCCCTATAGAACAATCTGACATCCCAAAAACTGCAGTAACAACCCCTTTCGGACTGTTTGAATTTACTAGAATGCCTTTTGGCTTGCGTAATGCAGCTCAGTCGTTCCAGCGACTCATTGATGAAGTCCTCCGTGGATTACCTTACACTTATGCCTACATCGATGATGTTTTAATAGCCAGCAAGTCGCATGAGGAACACTACGACCACTTACAAACTGTCTTCCAACGTCTGCAACATTATGGTCTCAAGTTAAACATCGATAAGTGCATATTTGCCGTCCCAAGTTTAACCTTTCTCGATCATATTATAGATGAACATGGTTTAACTCCCTTAGACCAGAAAGTAAAAACAATAACAGATTTCCCACCACCCTCAACTGTACGACAACTCCGAAGATTTTTGGGTATGATCAATTATTACCTCCAGTTTATTCCTAATTGTGCTTCGATCCTGTTACTTTAACTAATATTTTGTCTAGACACAAGAAGAAAAATTCGAGAATATCTTTATCTCCTGAAGAAGTCAACTCCTTTAATTCTGCAAATGACGCGCTGCAGAAATGTGTTAAGTTATCGTATATAAATTCCTCGGACAATGCCAAGCTGACTTTAACTACCGATGCATCTTCTAATACTGTAGGCGCTGTCTTACACCAAATTGTACGTGGAACTGAGAGACCGTTATCGTTCTTTTCTCTCAAGCTCAACTCTGCACAGAAGAAGTATAGTACCTTCTCGCGGGAGTTACTTACTGTATACTTAGCAAATCGTCACATTTGGAGGGTCGTGAATTTGCAATATTCACCGACCATAAACCGTTGACATATGCCCTATACTCCAAATCGGACAAACACAATCCTCAAGACATTCGGTATATGGATTATATAAGTCAATTCACTTCAGACATTCGATATGTCAAAGGAACAAGTAACACTGTCGCAGACGCATTATCTCGTACAACGCTCAATACAGTACATATACTGTTGCACTCAATTTTGATACCCTCGCAGACGAGCAGCTTGGTGACGAGACTTTTTCATTTTATTCAATCCGATACCTCTTTACAGATTGAAAAGAGACCACTACCGTTTACCAACAAATTAGTATATTGTGATATCAGCACGGGCAGTTCACGCCCTTATCGTCCTCCGTCAATGCGACGACCAATATTTGAACATTTCCATTCACAAGCTCACCCTGGTGCTAAGGCAACGTTGCGGACCATATCGGACAGATTTGTCTGGCCCGGTATGGCAACTGACGTCAATCAGTGGTCCCGCACGTGTCAATGTCGCCAGGCAACCAAAATAGGAAGACATACTAAAGCACCGTCGTCAACCTTTCCGAACCCTGATGGTCGCTTTACACACATACACGCGGACTTAGTCGGTCCCCTGGATCGTGTGAACGGAAACGAATATATACTTACTATAATTGACCGTTTCACACGATGGCCAGTAGCAATACCATTGTCATCGATAACAGTAGAAACAGTGGCAAATGTAATCTTCACTCATTGGATTTCAATATTCGGGTACCCATCGGTCATTACTACCGATAGGGGCCCACAGTTCCAATCTACGCTATTTAGCGAATTTACAAAGCTGTAACAGAGAGAGGTTGACGCACATGAATGCACACACGCAAATATAACGTTTATTGATTGAAGATGGAAAACACGATCTTCCGTGAAAGTTACAAACTGTGTCAGCGCTATTAATAGGAAAGAATCTAGAACAATGGTATATGAAACCTGAGACGGCTGATGGATAAAGAATAAATTTCAAATCGGTTTGGCGAGGACTTGTTTATAAACAAATGCAAAAGGGTAGGAGGCGACGTTTAATTTAGGTCATTAAAAAAAAATAGACGAAAATAATATTTTTGATAAAAACATATTGAAGTAAATTGGACCGGGGAGGTAAGATCAGTGTATGTTTACCGCTAGCGAAATCTGATCTAAACATAAGTTGTATTCGCTGAATTTGGTCATCGAAAAGACAATTGAATGAACATTGAACTAATTAATTTTATCCACTAAGAGATTTGAAATAGATCTGAATTTAAACTTTGCTTATGGCGACACTCGTGTTAAGCGCGTGAACAACCTGGCTTATAACCTTCGGTTTGCTATATAAACGCGAGTTTTGCTGAGTTGGAGAGACTTGGGCGTTAGACGAGAGTGACGTTGAAAGAGAGAGAGAGAGAGAGAGAGAGAGAGAGAGAGAGAGACTGTCGTTGCAGTGAGTCGGTCCAGTGGCGAGTCAGAGATAAGGACTTCAAGAAATATCATCGTCGTTGTAGCAGTCGCATTGAAAAGTCGCTGAAACTTAACGTTTGTCACTTACGACAACCAACTGAAAAGCTACACTTCCACGTAGGGCTGGAATTACGAGTCACATATCCTCCCAAGTTGATTTGGAACGAGTGTGGAACTGCGCAGGGATTCCACCTATTTTTACGCGCGCGTATTGCACCCCTTCCTTTCATTTTCGGCGAGATATAGTAGTAAACAGCCGTTTGTTGCCGACGCGAGGAAGTTTGCTGGCTGCTACTGATTCCAGTTAGAACAGGATTTGAAGTTTTCCCGCGCATTCTCTGACGTCACCGACGAGCGGCGTTTTTCAAATCAGTCGCTGCCTGGTTCCAGAGCAAGAAGGTCGACTCATTTATTTCGCGCCCCTTACCCATACGCGGGCCGGAATATCTTAACTAACCAAAACTTCCTAGTGACTCCTTGGCTCATCATGCCGAATCTTTTCATGTGATTGCAACTTTCTTCGAACAACTTGTTTGAACTTTTCTCCGTTTTTCTACCAGAGAACGTAGAGTTTACGACACTGTCGTCATCACGCTTTTACAATAACTAATTCCTCGTCCTGATGCGAACAACTTGTTCGAACTTTCCTCCGTTCACTATTAGGGAACGTAGAGTTTTTCGAAACGGTCGATTGTTGAACTTCACATACACCTTTTGAACTCTAACCTTTACGAACCAGTTTTTTTAAAAAAAAAGATAACATTACACACACATTATAAAATCTCGCAGTGAGTATTTTCCTTGTTGTGTATGCATGTACCTTTTGTATAAGAAGACTCCGTTCCAGAACTTTCCTTCTGAAGAAACTTTTCCCGCCTTAGCTATTTTGATTTTCGTTTTGGCGCGGAACATTAACATTCTATTACTGACTACTTTTCACTACATTATACAATTTGCCTACTGGTTAAGAACTAGTTTTTACTTTTCTGATAGTCTCCACTGTTTGAGACAAAACACTTTTTATTAAAATAAAGTTTCATATTTGTTTTCCACCAGACTCGTTTTATCGTTTCCTCCTGGCTATCTATATTTTACCATTTTTATGCATGTGTTGAATGACCCTTTTTCCTCACTAAAGATCACACATTTATTATTTTTACTTTGCTAGTGAATTCGGTAGTCGTGAGTAGTGTCTGGCACAAGGCCACCTTTTCGTTGGCCAGCACTGCATGCTACCGGGTCCGCTACAAGAGTTAATCACACACACACACACACACACACACACACCTCTGTTGGTATAATTGGTAGAGGAGTGGTCCTCTGTTCTTATGTTAATTGCTTTTCTATCCTTTCTGTCAACTCTTTCTACTGTTGTTGTTTTATATAAAAGACATCAATATTTTACCCATTGTTGTTCGGCTTCTGCAGATATTATTTCCTTGTTTGCCACATTCTAATTTTCCTGCCGCCCACCCTCACAGCCGTGCCTACATCCCCAATCGACCGTGAACGTATGGACAACACTCCGCTTACTGAATCTAAAATCTAACACAACGTGGGCAGCAGGCGGAACTTGGCCAGTGACCGGTCGAACTATCTACAGGTACTTAGGGAACGTGCGGCCAGCTACCCCTGAGTTCGGTTCAGACCGAGTGGGCGCCTCAACCCAAAGAGGAAGACGCTGGAGGTTGAGGGGCTGAAAGGACGAGTGGTAGATTTGGTTGCCATTGACCAGGATTGACCTTGAGTTACTACGGAAAATAAGGCCAGGAACAGCTTTGAAGAAAAGCCAGCCTTAAGTTATACTCAGGAAGAAAGGAAGTAAACACCAGCAAAACAGACTTTGTTTGTCGCATCTAGTCGGGACCGACTAAGACCAGAAAGAACTCTAGTCTGCGGACAATATTAGTAAAAAAAAAAAAAAAAAGGACATCAAACGGAACCAAAACACGGAGCAGCGGCGGACCTCAGGTAAGTCACTTTTTGGTTTCCTCTACTCACTCATTGCATTTAGATCTGCCAGTAATATTGTTGATTTTTGTCGACTCTGTACGCTGTTGAAGCGCCACCGCCGTGTTAAGTAGTTTCCTTGTTTGTCGTTAATCTCTCTTCTCGTGGGAAAGTGGTAGGATGAGTGTAGCAGGATCAGACGCCACGACCGACATTGGGGACGAGGGGGTCCCCGAAATAACAATAGGTTTCAGAAGGCTGAAGCTACCCACTTATAAAGCAGACCTGCATGAATGGATTCTCTCCATCCAAAAGAAGCAGGTGATTTATGGCTTATCAGATCAGGAGATGGTGCTCTTGGCTTGCGACGCCGCAGCGGGGCAGATGTCTAAGTTTATAGGGGCATGGTACAAAGAAAACCCAGCCGCGACATGGACAGAGCTTAAATCCGCTCTGGTACGGCAGTACGCAAGTGAGCGTACAGCCATTGAGGCAGTCAGGAAACTATTCCGGCTGCAGCAACAAGAAGGAGAGATAAATGAAGAATTGGGAGAAAGGATCGCAGGGCTAGCAGCATTAGCCTTTCCGGAGTTGGCGACTCGGAACAGCGGCCCTATTCAGGCCTTGTTAGCCGATGTATATGTAGATGCACTAAGCGACAAGGACTTGAGGGGCAATGTTCTGAAGGGAAGACCGGTCACCCTGGCCGCAGCCATAGAAGCGGCTGGGGCCAGCGAGCGACTCTGGGATAGGATAAGAAGCGGTATAGGAAGGAGCCACCGGTGGGCCAAGGTAATAATAAAAAAGAAGGATCGGGAGCGGATCCGGATAAGGGAACCGAAGGAGGAGGTAGAATAGGAAGGCCTGGGATTTGCGTTATGGGTTTTTCAAGCCCACACCCGGCCGATATGGGCTGGTGTGTTGGGCCGACAAACTATGGAGGCGACCCGTGATCTCTGGGGCCGAACTGTAAGACTTGTGGCGAGTTCGGGCATAAGGCTCAAAAGTGTACGATGGAAGGGGACCGCAAACTAGGGATAGAGCGAGTTAATACGCCGGTGCCTCCTCCCAAAAAGGAAAGGGGTCCAGGAAACACCAAAGGGTCAGCTGGGAAAAAGTAAGAGGCAGTGCGAGTAAGACCTCTGAGATGCTGGACGTGTGGCATGGTCGGACACTTTTCGGCAAGTTGTAAGGAGCGAAGGTGTTGGCGCTGTGGAGGAGCGGGTCATCTGAGACGAACCTGCCCTCGCAGGAGAAAGATAGATCAAACTGAACGAAACAACCCTAACTCAAATAGAGGGGAGAATCGGTTGCTAGTCCGAGAAAAGAGAGTCATCCGAGCCCTACCCCACCAGGAGGGCCTATGTGGCACCAGATTTGTGTGGTGAACTAATTTTGGGGGGCGACTGGCTTAAGCAGAATAAGGCACCGATCAGTTTTGACCCCGCCACCCTAACAGTAGATGGAGTAGAGATACCTTTGGGAGAGGATAATTATGAACAATTGTCAGTGGTGGCTCAAACAGATATAAAGCTCCCCCCTAGGACCACTGTATCTGGGAAAGGCCAAATTGTAACAGAGGGAGTTCTGAACAACGACCTGTATCAAGTGGTCCCTACTGGTAGCGAAGCAGAGATAACCGTATGCGATTCGCTAGTGAAGGGTTCAAGGACCGTTCCCTTACTGTTAACCAATACTGCCAATAAAACTATTAAAATAAAGCAGGGAGAGGAGCTGGCACAGGCGTGCCCAGTGAGAGAAGTCGAACAGGTGAGAGTGTGGAATAAGAATAGGCCTGGAGAGAAGATAGGTAGCGAGGAAATAAAGGAAGAGGATATAATAGCCCCCGAACATTATTGGAGAAAATTGAGTGGGTTGCTGAACAGTAATCGAGAAGTAATAGCCATTACTAACAAAGAATTGGGACAGACAGAGACCGTAGAAATGAAGATAGACACGGGTGACCACCCACCTATTAAGTTGAAGCCGTATAGAACCCCAATCCATAAAAGAAAATTACGAGAGGACGCAGTAAGTGAAATGATAGAATCAGGGATAATCGAGAGGTCCAAATCTCCCTGGAGTTTTCCCATAGTAATTGTGGAAAAGAAAGATGGAGGGCATAGGTTTTGGGTGGACTTTCGTCAATTAAACGCCATTACGAGACCGCTGGCAGTGCCCCTTCCTTTGATTGATGATATTCTAGCTCTTTTGGGGAAGTCGAAATGTTTTTCCACCTTAGATTTGAGATCGGGGTACTGGCAGGTGGCCCTTGGCCGAAAGGATCAGGAAAAGACTGCCATGGGTCTCTTCAATTTCAGAGTTATGCCGTTTGGGTTGGCGAACGCCCCGGGCGTATTTATTCAGTTGATGTCCATCGTGCTAAATGGCACGGAGACCTTTGTCATGGCATATCTGGATGACATTATGGTGTTTTCGAAGTCCCCGGGGGAACATTTTGAAGGAGGTGTTCAACAGGTTAAAAGAACATGGACTAAAGCTGAAATTATCAAAGTGCCAGTTTATGAAAGAAGAGACGAAATACTTAGGGTTCATCATAAATAAAGAAGGGATAAAGACGGATCTAGACAAAGTAGAGGTTATAAGGGCCATGCCTGCACCTAAAACCGTAAGAGAGATCAGGGGATTTATTGGAGCCATCGGATATTATCGGAGGTTCATACCAGCCTTTAGTCGACTGACAGACCCTCTAATAGCGTTAACTAAGAAGCATGCTAGGTTTAAGTGGACCGAGGATTGTCGGCGTGCGTTCGAGGCTCTAAAGGACCAGCTGACAGCTATACCCCTGTTGGCCTACCGAGACCTGAGTAAACCTATGGTGGTATACACGGATGCTAGTGATAAGTGCATCGGGGCGGTTCTTACACAACCATGTCCCGACGGGGATGGCCCAGTACCAGGTGTGCCTGAGGAAGTGCCGATTTACTTTCTGTCTCATCGACTCTCCGACTCAAAGATGGCCAGTAATAGAGAAAGAGGCGTTTGCTATTCTGTATGCTGTGCAAAAGTTGAACTATTATTTGAGTGGGGCAGTGTTTACCATTAAAACAGACCACAAACCCCTCAAATATTTATTGGAGGCGGAGTGGACGAATAAAAAGATACAGCAATGGGTGTTGAAACTAAGTGGATATAACTGCAAGGAAGGGAAGGATAATACCTGTGCTGACCTGTTATTGAGGATTCCAAAGCAACTAGAGACGGAATCTGTTAGGTTGGATCCAGGTGTGGATGATAAGGCATTCCAAATTAATGTGATCAATTCACAGGCACCGAGGGAAGGACTTGGTTGGGAGGATCAGGAAACGAGTGAGACGGAGATTATTTCCGACCCCCACTGGAGAGACATTATTAGGTAAAACCAAGAGGATAGAGAGATAGCAGCTATCAGATCCAAGGTAGAGGCAGGGCGTACCTCCAAATGTATGGTGCCCGATGGAGTGTTGTGTTACATTTCAGGAAGAGATGAGGAAGTAAGTTTAAAAATGGTGATACCTGGGAAGTTAAGAGCCAAAGTTCTAGACCAGTGTCATAGAAAGTTAGGACACATGTGAATTGATAAGACATACTGATTAATAATGAGGAATTATTATTGGCCTAGATTGTTTAAAGATGTTGTGGACCATGTAGAAAAATGCGTAACATGCCAACTACAGAGTCGAAGGAGTAGGGAAGCCCCCGTATTAGAAACTGATGTCCCAAATTACCCATTTCAGAAAGTAAGCATGGACATGTCCGGGCCCTATCGAGAAACTCCTAGAGGTAATCTTTACATAGTGAGTTTTGTGGACTGGCTAACGAATTGGCCTGAGGCATTTGCCATACCGGATAAGACGGCACAAACGGTGTCAGAGATAGTGCTGAACGAAATATTCCCCAGATATGGGGCCCCTGAACAATTGGTTACCGATAATGGACAGGAGAACATAAATCAAATTATGAGGGAGACGTTGAGGGAATTGAACATACATCACATAACCACCTCCCATTATCATCCCCAAAGTAATGCGAAAGTGGAAAGATTTCATAAAACCCTCGCTGATGTGTTAGCTAAACTAGCTGAGGATAATAGGGAGAATTGGGACTTATCCGTAACCCAAGCATTGGCAGCCCCGAGGTTCTCCATAAACGAGACGACAAAATTTCCACCCTATTATCTAGTATATGGCCGGGATGTAGTCTTACCTATAGACAATCTATTGCGACCTAGGAGGAAGTATTTAGGGGAGGATCATCATCGAATAGTTCTAGAACAACAGCACAAAATGTTTACGCAGATGAGGAGAAGGATTCGGAGAGCCCAGAAGAGGCGAAACGATAGGATAAATAAGGGCAAGGGAGAAGTCTCCTTCCAGATCGGGGATCCAGTATATTATAGAATGCATGTGAGGTAAATTGGGCCAGAGATGGAGCCCATATTATAGAATAGTAGAGCAGACAGGTTGTTGTCTCGATGGCTTTCTGTAGTACTTTACTGGAAAGTTAAACTTGAATATTCGTTTCATTTAAATTCTTCTGGGGAAGATGTGGAATCTTCCACAACAAGCCAGTTAACCCCTGCTAGGAAATGTACTATTCCTGTTGTAATTTTCACCATCACAATCTTACAAAATATATAACAAGCATTCATTGGTTAATCACCTTCAATCTAGCTTGCTGATTGGTCAGTTCCGACCAATCAAACCGCCTGCACGCGACAAATCTGTTTTCCCGCGTTTTCGTTTTGAGCCTCCCACGTGGTACAACAAAATTATAAAAACAAAACACGTGTAACCCCCCCTCTCTCTCTCGCGTCTCATTTCCTTGCTGCCAAGATGTAATCTTCAAGAACTCCCGTCTTAACTAATGCAGTCAGACGTTAATGACCATTACCAACATTCACGCAAGTACGAACTCTGAAATCTCTTCTGAACTTTTACCAACTTGTACAATACACAATTCCAAACACGCTAAAGAAACTTTATTCTTCCTAGACTACAGTTTAATAATTACTTTCACTTTATGAACTTAGGTACAAATATTACCGAGTCTAAGAGACACAACTCTGTCTAACCTTTTCACTCAGTATTCATGCATGTATATCAAATATTAATAAATTCAATTTTTACGTTTGGAAACAAGATGTTTTTCAATAATTATTCTATGTCTTGTATTAATTATTGTGGATGGAAGATTATTGCACACACACAATTTTAAGCCTTCTGATAATTCAAACCTTCTATTCCTCTCCAACACACACATCACACACATCCGCAGTAAAGACGCAGAAAGGAAATTTCTGTCCTGTTGAATCTATCGGATCTTTCTTTTCCCATGTTGATTTACGACCCCTTCAGCTGGACTAATCCTCCGTTCTTGAAGTGTGGGCACTATTGCTTCCTCCTCGACGGTTAATTGCTTTCTGATCTATCTGCTAATAGCAGTCCTTTTTATTGAACAATGGAGGGTCACATCGGCTCCATCTAGGTTTTCACATGGGCTTGGAATTGACCAGTAAATAAGAAAACTAATCTCTCCATGAATTCAAAAAATGAATCCGCAACAATTCACAAATAATTTTAGCGCTTCTTTAACCGCTAATTTTAAAACAGATTTTCACAACTGCAATAATTTATCCGTCTGGCACAAAAATATACTTTTCTCAAAAGCACGTGTAAAAAATTAAACCGAGTATTAAACATTTATTCGCTACACTAAAGGCTAAGTAATAAAAAATAAAAGTTTTATAAACGAGATTGTTCACCCAAGTTTTTGAAGACTCGAACTACACAAGAGGATTTCCAACAAGCAGGAAAACAAGAAGTAAAAGAAAGTTTTTTCCTGGATATAAACACCAAGGACATGCATATGTATCCTAGAATCTTTTCAGCAAAGAGGGAGATATCCTGGAACAGAGAATTCATTGGTAGCAATAGAAGAATTTAAATTAGCTTTTCAAAGCACTAAGATATCAAGAAAACTTTTCAAAAGTAAAGATTCTACACTACCGAAATTGGTATGAATACCACGAATAGTAGAGAAAAAAAGTTGAAGGTGTAATTTTTTTACTAGTTTACTTGTATTTCTTGTACCTGTTATGAGAAGATTATTTTAAGATTAGGAGAAAAGACCCAAATAATAATTACTGTCCATCGTATATGGCAATATAAATTGGTTGGAAGGTGCCATAATGTGGCCTCAGTATTTTGTAGTATCATATGCAAATGAGAATGACAACATAAATAAAGAGCAGAGGGTGAACAAAGCAGCATTAGTCAGCGAACCCGTTTCCTAAACGTAATGTGGAGAACTGTGATACGACTGATACTACCCAGAGAGAAATGCACAACATAACAAGTTTTTATTTTCGCTTTTACGTCTATTTCTACTAAATGTTAGTTTTTTTTATAAGTTATTTATTTATTCTTCATTCTTTTTATTTCAGTTTGATTTATTTTTTGAAATTTCCTTTCAGTTTTATTTTTCTTTGTTTGCTGTCGTCTTTGGCCGCAAACCTTTATTTTTATTTTTAGTTTGACTAAAGTCACACCAGACTTCTGTATTTTTTAATATTTTTTTTTTTGCATTTTAATTTATAGTTTATTTTAATTTTGATTTAACGTGTTAAAAAAGTTCATTTTTTTATTTTGAAACTTTTTTTTTGTCTTTCTTGTCGAACTTCGTTTTGCCGTTTTCTCGGTGGTTTTTTGACGCCATCTTGATTTCATTTTGTTTCTTTTTTTAAAAAAATTTTCTTTATTAACTACATATTTGAACTAGTGTATTTAATCTAATTCCTATTTTGTTCTTTCTTTATACTTTATCAGTTTATTTTTGTAAGTCTGATTTCTTTGCTTACCTTCAGCCGACTTATTTTTTCTTTTTTGAGTTAACGTTTAGTTTTCTTTTTGACTAGCTTTATTTCTTAATTTTATTGTGTTCAGTTTTTTTCTCTCTTTACAATTTAACCGTTTTCAGTTTAATTTTCTTTTTTTCAATTAGTTTCCATACATAGTTTAACCAGCTTTGTTTTTTATTCTGTTGTAGCGGACCTCTCGAGCGCCCCCGTATCACAAAAGGGTGGTGAGGTCACCGCTAGCATTTTCGAAGACATTAAATTTAACAAGGTGAAACAACATAGACGACAGAAGGAGGATATATAGGATATAAGTTAATTTATTCTAGAAAAGTAATAAAGAAATAAAGGTGGTCGGAACGGTAGAGATGCAGACGTTCCGGTGCAGGTCGAGGTTGGTTGCTACAGGTGATCGCTGCTGGTCATGCAGGTGGTCGCTGCTGGTCGTTGCAGATGATCGCTGTAGTTGAAGTTGATGTCGGTCGTTGCAGATGATCGCTGCTGGTCATTGTAGTTTGAGGTTGATGTTGGTCGTTGCCGGGATGCCAACTTGACGTGTTGGGAAGGAGAGAAAATGCTGGCGTTGCGATGTTGTTCGGGCATGTCAAAAGTTCAGTGCAGGCGTTGCGTGTCTGCCGGTCGAGTCCGATATTAGTAACCTCACGTAAAAATTACTAACGTAGTGTACGGAAAAGGTTATGGACGAAGTGCAGGCAGCCAGTAGGGACGGAATGCCGAGAGTCGAACAGGGCCAAGGAGCCAGGAGTAGTAGGCGAAGGAGAGAGAGAAGGAAAGTGTCCAACTATCGTCAAGTTGGCAGACAAAACGAAATGGGAGCGTAACTTAATACACAGCCCGGTGGCCGACGTCCTAACCACGGAGGCCAGGAGCCTGCGTACTGACCGTTTCAGTCGCCGACACCTAAATTTAGCGAGAAGTTACTGTATTGTGGTAAGAGAGACTAGCAAGAGAATTGGTAAGATAACACAGTAAAAGTCTCTATAAAAAGTAAGTCGAGATTAGCTAAAAGGAAACTAAGGCCTAAAAATGTCAAAAAGTATATTACGACTAGGTTTGTAATATAACTAAACTGAAAAGGTAACTTGCTAGTCTCTACCCCGGGTTAACAGCGTGTAGAAAGCACAACCGAAAGGTCAAGGTCGAAATGACCTGTTCTCTTCCGGTTTAAGGAGCCAAGGAGGAGCTAACTACGACACTGTTCCCTCTTTGTTTTCTCCCCGCTCTCCTGTTTATACTATTCGATGTTATTTAGCTTCTTCTATTTTGATAGAAGAAATCAATTTTTATTTTAAAGTTTCTTAATTATTTATTTATTGGCGTGTTTTATTTTTCCCTCCTCCCCTTTCCCCACTCCGTTTTCTCTTCACAAGACAAGATTTAAAAAAAAAATCAAAAAAAAAAAAAATCAACCTAATAAATGACCTGCTCTCTCCGAAGAGATCTGTTTAAGACAGCTTTCGAAAATCTACAACCAGACAAAGATGACATTACGGAGTACCCGGAATTGAAAGAACCCGATAAAAGCAATCCTGATGTTAGGAAGGCGAATAATGGAAAAAAACGTCGACCCAAGAGTCTAATAATGGCGGAAATAACCAAAATATGGCCAACAAACGTTGGGAGGTAAATACTACCCAAAAATTGCCCCCCCCCAAAGCGCAAAGACCAGAAATAGCCAGACGGCAGTTTCTATGGAGGCCAATATTGGTCAAAATACTGATAACCTCACTGACAAGAATCCAAATGCTGAGGCCGGGGAATCGCCCTGTTTGTTGGAAGCCATATTGTGGAGTTTTTGAAGAGAGCTAAGAGTTACTCTCACCTTGTTGTAGAATGTGGGCTCTTGGAAGATCCCCAAGAACTGAAGAAAATTGAAAGATGAATAGTGTCTGTCTTCGGTGTTGACAAGTGTATGCACAGAATTTGTCATACACAGTGGTAAAATCACTGGAGTCCCTGGGGGTTAAGCCACTAAGAATAGTGAAGGGTGCCAGCTTCTTCATGTGGGACGATTTGCTTCTCATGCTGGAAGATTTCGTAAAAGCATTATGCTGCAACTTAATTAAGAAAGATCTAATCTTGCATCTAGAGTACGCAGATAGGCGTCGGATTATAGCAATATTTCAGGTCCCTCCTCAGGTGATCGGGGAATATCTAGCGGCGTTCCTTACCCAGTATGGAGAAATACTGCGATAGCCTGACTGGGGTATGGATTTTTGATATCTTGTTGAATTGAAAAGCCTTCTTCTCTATTCCCAACTGTCTGGAAGTAGGGGGCCTGAATTTGCCAGTTATTGTGACCGGTCGCAAACCAGTGTGCTGGAAGTGTGGAGGGACTGGTCATCTCTCTAATTCTTGCCCAGAGAAGAAGGCCTCTGGAAGTCAGGTCCCGATCGACCAAGCCACCCTCTCTGACCGAGTCTTTAATTACCGTCACGTCTGTGATGGGTATGCTAGCCTCTAGGATCGGTGTGGTTAAGTCTCTGGTTGGGTCAAGCTCTCAGCCCCCATTCCTCGAAAAAATTTCACCCGCTGCTAGCGCAGTTGTGGAGAAGGGAGAGGGGAATGGTTGGTGGCTAGTAGGGTCAGAGGGAAGCGTCATACAGCGGGGCTTCAATCACTTGAAGGCCCTGGGACTAAAGGCACAGACAGACCCACTCCTTCTATCAACGTTAAGGGCGACGCCCGGCCTCAAAATTAACTTCGAAGAAGAATCTACAAAAAATTTACGACACTGGATGCGAAAAGACAGATATCCAAACTAATCGAAGAAAAACTGGGCAAAAAAGTTTTTCACCTTCTAAAATGGCATCTCTATCCCTGACCTCTACCCCGTCCTCTCCTTCATAGCAGAAACATTCTTTTGGGTTGAGGTGTCCACTCGGTCCGAACCAAACTTAGGGGTAACTGGCTGTACACTCCCTGAGTACCCGTAGATTATTTCGACCGGTCAACTGGTCAAGTCCTGCTCGCTGCCCACGCTGTGTTAGTTTTTAGATCCAGTAAGCGGGGTGTTGTCCATACGTTCCCGGTCGACTGGGGATGTGGACACGGCTTCTACTTGGCGCTAGGAAGTTTTAGAATGTGGCAAAATAAAACAATAAATAATATCTGCAGAAGCCAGACAAAAATAACGTCTTTTATATAAGAAGATAACATCATAACAGAGGTTACAGGGAGAATAAAAACATTTAACATAAATGAGAAAAGAAAAAGAAAAAGACAAAATGCATCCCGCGAATTCCCAGCAGAGAGAGGGTTTGTGTGTGATAAACGCGTATTGAATCGCCTGGGGTAGGTTTATGACTAATAATCCAGTCTCATACAGACTTCTCAGAACAGAAGTTAGTCTTCTCTCTCTCCTCCAAATATTGTAGTTTGATATATAAACACCATTTACACTTCCAGTCAATAAAATTTATATTTGCGTGTGTGCATTCATGTGGGTGTGTGTGTGTATACCGCTCTCTGTTACACACAAACACACACACACACACACACGTATTTTTTTTTTAGTGAAATTGGAGTGGATTTGAACAGCGAAATTAGATCAGAGCATTTTTGTTTACAGATGGTGAAACCTGATCTAGGGCAGGAGCTGTATCAATTGGAACTGGGAAATTAGCAGACAATGGAAATGGTTGAAATAATTTTTATTGATTAAAACTTGGAATAGAGCTGAGTAAGCAAGATTTTGGTTGAAACAGCCAAAACCCCGTGATAATCACGTGCGAAGTAGTAGGGCCAAGGTTCACTTGTAACAAGCCGGATTTTTCTATATAAACGCGTAGTTATGCTGAAAAAGAGGCAGACGGAAGAGAGAGATGGAAGAGGCAGTAGTTATGCTGCAAAAGACAGACGGGAGAAATTTCATGAAGAGAGAAGAGGGAATTGGCCCGGACGAAAGTAGAGACAGGCGAGCGTAGAGACGTGCGAGCGTTGAGACAGAAGAGGTAGAGACGGAAGAGGCAGACGGGAGAGAGAGAGAGACAGAAGAGAATTAGCCAGGGCAAGAGTTGGGCTAGAGACAGTGGAGAGTCGAGTTCGAGACTCAAGAAGGAGAGAACGTGACGTCAGAGATTGGAACGAAGCGTCCGCTATCATGTGTCGTTGATATAAGTACCACTGCTTCTGCTACCACGAATATTACTACTACTGTTACTACTTCTAAGGAGGAACGTCACCATAAGCTTTAAGCCGCGCACAGAAATCTTATTCCCCCATCGCAAGAGTCGTATTTCGTTCTGAGACGATTTAACAAAAAGTTAATCATGACACACACTCTCTCTCTGTCCAGAATCCAGTGTATGCGTTTTTACGTCAATTTCTTTTCTTTTCTGTAACCAGTTTCTTTTCTATACTATTCTTTTCTGCTCTATAAAGGACATTAACAATTCAATCATTGAATAGTTGTTTGTCCGGCTTTCTGCAGATATTAATTTTTTTTTGCTGCATTCTAAATTTCTTAGCGCAGACTCTCCAGCCGTGTCTACATCTCCAGTCGACCGTGAATGGATGAACAACACTTCTGCTTTATGGATCAAACCAAACACAACGTGGGCAGGAAGCAGTGGACCGGTCGAATAATCTACGGATGCTTAGGGGACCTACGGCCACTCCCTTAAGTTCGGTTAGGACCGAGTAGACACCTCAACCCAGAGAGTAAGACGTCAGAGGTCGAGGGGTTGGGGCAGTTAGGAAAGTGTTAGATACGGAGTGGCGATGAAGGGAAGGAGATTGGAACTAAGGGAAGAGCAATCCCTGTGACTACTCCCAAGGAAGGTGGATAATTCTCTATATTTGGAAAGTTGATTAAGAGAGCAGAAATAGGGAAAAGAAAACCCTTATTGGAATTAACGAAAATTGAAGAATCACCGAATCCCCGGGGCCCTTCGTTCTCACGTCCGTTTTGGGCCAAGTGCATACAAACAGATGACTTTAGAGAGCTCAGAGACTTTAGATGTGAAGCCGCATCAAGTACCTCTGGAATCCACGTCAGTTGCCACCAGAATTTCCGATTCCAAGACTTTGAACTCATCCTTCCAGAAGTTTAGACAAGGCCCAGTGTCAATATAGAGATTGATGCGAGAAGGGTTAGTTTTTGTTGTACCAAGAGCTATATAAACCAACTGAAGATTAACTCTCGAATCTCGTTTTAATTTTCGTAGTGAAGATATTTTCTCCTTGACGCAGCACCCACCACGGCTTGACGAGCGCTGCGAAACTACAACCTTCCATTTTCAACTTCTTTAAGATCAAAAACACAGCGATGTAGATCGAAGCGGCTAGCGACCAACAACCAGCTTGGACCAGCGTCAGAATTGACCAGCCCCTTAGTTAAAACGTCGAATCGGATCACTAAACGTAGTTACACCAACGTGTGAAAGCGGAGGCAATAGATTTTACAATGTCATAACAAAGTCCATTTTTATATAACACTATATTTTTATTACTTTAAACGTTATTATAGTGGATACTCCATATTTGAAATAGACACCTAATTTTTCTATTTATTAAACAGGAAGATGTATAATTCCCCGTGTTGTATTTTGTGTTTCCATTTAAAAAAAGAGTAAAGTACAGAAAAAGGAGAAAATTCCTACAAATTGGGGATATGAAGAAAAATTAATAATAGTCTTAAATTAATATATTTAACATATAAATAAATATATTAAGACATAGGACTATACTGACGACTTGTTCTCGGCTTCTTCATAGGAAAGTAAAACAAAAACACTCAAAGAAGATGACTATCTTAAATTTAGTAGATAAACAGCCAAAATATAGTGTTCACAGATAAAACATTTATTTCAAGAAAACAAAATTTCCATGAATATTGTTCCATATGATAAATAGTAACAAAAGGGATTTACTTTCATGAATAAATTTGTCAGTCGATAGAATGTATCATTCTTTAAACTCAGAACTTAAAAATCTTTTCTTTTCTTTTTTCAACCTTTTTTTACAATGAAAAACTTGTTTTAAAATCTTTTCTTAACAGTAAATTTCTTCAGCTATATTATCTAATTTTCTTCACAATTCTTTTCTCCATTTTGGGGCTGAACGGGAGAAAAACACAACTCCTAACCTAATAAAATCTGACTCCGAGATGAATATCTTATAAATATATTTAAAATCTAGCTTTAAAGTAAAGAAAGAGAATTGGGACCGAATTCCCGTCTCTAACAACTACCAGAAAAAACAAACGTTGACTCTTCGAGTCAACAAACAAATCAAATGCAATAAATGCTCTTATTAGGAATTAGATTACTTCTTTTAGTTTCTTTTAGCTTCAGAATTCTACCGAAGCAGAATAAAAATCCTTTCTTCAAAGTTTCTCAAATTCAAACAAATCTAAGCCACGGAAGCTAAAAAAGACTTTCTTCAAAGTTTTTCAAATTCAATAAAATCTCAGCAACGGAATTCTACCGAAGCTAATAAAAGCTTTTCTTCAAAGTTTTTCATATTCAAATAAATCGCATCCACGGAATTCTATCGAATCTAATAAAATGTTTTCATCAAAATTTTTCAAATTCGAACAAAACTCATTCACGGAATTCTACCGAAGCTAATAAAATCTCTTCAAAGTTTCTGAAATTCAACTCAGGCACAGAATCCTACCGAAGCTAATAAAATCTTTTCTTCAAAGTTTCTCAAATTCAAACAAATCATCCACGGAATTCTACCGAAGGTAATAAAATCTTTTCTTTAAAGTCTTGCAAATTCAAAGAAATCTCATCCACGGAATTCTACCGAAGCTAATAAAATATTTTCTTCAAAGTTTCTCAAATTCAAAAAAATGTCAGCCTGGGAATTGAACCGAAGCTAACAATATATTTTCTTCAAAGTTTCGCAAACTCAAACAAATCTCATCTACGGAATTCTACCGGAAGTAATAAAATCTTTTCTTCAAAGTTTTTCATATTCAAACAAATCTCATCCACGGGATTGTACCGAAGCTAAGAAAATCTTTTCTTCAAAGTTTTTTCCAATTCAAATAAATCGCATCCACGGAATTCTACCGAAGGTAATAAAATATTTTCTTCAAATGTTCTCAAATTCAAAAAAATGTCAGCCTGGGAATTGAACCGAAGCTAACAATATATTTTCTTCAAAGTTTCGCAAACTCAAACAAATCTCATCTACGGAATTCTACCGGAGGTAATAAAATATTTTCTTCAAATGTTCTCAAATTCAAACAAATCTCAGCCACGGAATTGTACCGAAGCTAATAAAATCTTTTATTCAAAGTTTTTCAAATTCAAACAAATTTCATTCACGGAATCCTACCGAAGATACTAAATGTTTTCTTCAAAGTTTTTCAAATTCAAACAAATCCACTCCACGGGATTCTACCGAAGCTAATAAAATCAATTCCTCAAATTTTCTCTAATTCAAAAAAATGTCAGCCTCTGAATTCAACTGAAGCTAATAAAATATTTTCTTCAAAGTTTCTCAAATTCAAACAAATCCCAACCATGGAATTCTACTGAAGCTAATAAAATCTATTCTTCAAAGTTTCTCAAATTCAACTCAGCCACAGAATTCTACCGAAGCTAATAAAATCTTTTCTTCAAAGTTTCTCAAATTCAAACAAATCTCATCCACGGAATTCTACCGGCGCTAATAAAATCTTTTCTTCAAATTTGCAAAATTCAAAAAAATCCCATCCACTGAAATCTACGGAAGCTAATTAAATCTTTTCTTCAAATTCTTTCATATTCAAACAAATCCCATCCACGGAATTCTACCGAAGGTAATAAAATCTTTTCTTTAAAGTTTTTCAAATTCAAAGAAATCTCATCCACGGAATTCTACCGAAGCTAATAAAATGTTTTCTTCAAATTTTCTCGAATTCAAGGAATTCCTCAGCCACGGAATTCTACGGAAGCTAATCAAATTTTTCTTCAAAGTTTCTTTAAATTCAAGTAATCTTAACCACGGAATTCTACCGAAGCTAATAAAATCTTTTCTTCAAATTTCTCAAATTCAAACAAATCTCAGCCTCGGAATTCTACCGAAGCTAATAAAATCTTTTATTCAAAGTTTTTCAAATTAAACAAATTTCAGCCACGGAATCCTACCGAAGATACTACATGTTTTCTTCAAAGTTCTGAAATTCAAAAAAATGTCAGCCTCGGAATTCAACCGAAGCTAATAAAATATTTTCTTCAAAGTTTCTCAAGTTCAAACAATTTACATATACGGAATTCTACCGAAGCTAATAAAATGTTTTCTTCAAAGTTTTTCAAATTCAAACAAATCCCATCCACGGAATTCTACCGAAGCTAATAAAATCTTTTCTTCAAAGTTTCTCAAATTCAACTCAGCCACTGAATTCTACCGACGCTAATAAAATCTTTTCCTCAAAATTTCTCAAATTCAAATAAATCTCATCCACGGAATTCTACCGAAGGTAATAAAATCTTTTCTTTAAAGTTTTTCAAATTCAAAGAAATCTCATCCACGGAATTCTACCGAAGCTAATAAAATGTTTTCTTCTAATTTTCTCAAATTCAAGGAATTCCTCAGCCACGGAATTCTACGGAAGCTAATAAAATGTTTTCTTCAAATTTTCTCAAATTCAAGGAATTCCTCAGCCACGGAATTCTACGGAAGCTAATCAAATTTTTCTTCAAAGTTTCTTTAAATTCAAGTAATCTTAACCACGGAATTCTACCGAAGCTAATAAAATCTTTTCTTCAAAGTTTCTCAAATTCAACTCAGCCACTGAATTCTACCGACGCTAATAAAATCTTTTCCTCAAAATTTCTCAAATTCAAATAAATCTCATCCACGGAATTCTACCGAAGCTAATAAAATCTTTTCTTCAAAGTGTCTCAAATTCAAAGAAATCTCATCCACGGATTTGTACCGAAGCTACTAAAGGTTTAATCAAATTTCTCAAATTCCAACAAATGTCTGTCACGGAATTCTACCGAAGCTAATCAAATCTTTTCTTCAAAGTCATTCGATACAAAAACTCTCCTTCACTTCTTCCCCTTCCAAAATAAAACTAGATATATAGCATTTAAATTTAGATAGATATCAACTATATTAAAAATAGTAATTCGACACTGTAAATCGAATATTCGAAATAACACGTTACTTTACGTGGCAAACTAAATTAGTGAACCACGCAGCCAGAATACAAAGCGTCTTAATCAACCAAGGTAAAATCTCTGACTGAGGACAATCTCTCCTGATCAAAGTGAGACGCCGTCTCCCGCCTCCAACACCATAAAATAGGCGGCAATAAAAACTATCGTCTACTTTGCCATCAGAGGCGTATCGTTCCAATTTTCAATACATTAAATATTTCTTTACTGAAGTTATTGAAATGTCTTCGAATTTTAATATTCTAAAATTTAGTAAATAAAAAATTCTCAAAGATAAAACAAAAGAAAAAAATGGAAAAATTGTTGCAAGAATGTAAATATAATGATGACAAAGGGAACACATTTGGGAAAATTGACCTTGAAACATTGACTTACTCTAACACGTATGTATGGTGAATAAATATCAGGTGCCCAGAAACGTTTTTGCCGATTTTTGTTAACTTATTTCTGGCCCAGGTGTTTAGCTACTAACAAGCATAAGTGTTGTGGGGGTCTTCCTTTTTTACATAAGATGGACTCGTCCAAAGTATACTTATACTGACAGAGAGAATACCTGCTGTTGAGATACGTGGAGATACTGTCGATATTTCTGAGATGAGGTATTATGTACATTATTTACATTATTCGGACTGTTGTCCTCATCTTTGTCGCTATATTTATCACAACGTTTCGCTCCGGCCTTCTTCAGGTGGTTGGAATTTCGAACTGAACCCTTTATTTCGCTCACTGGGGTAGACTGTTCTAGTTCCACGTGCCATGTTTGATGGATGTCAGTTATCAGTTATCTCCTGCTAATTTCCCTCTGAAAGTTCTCCACTGCCTTAACCGGGTATTGAACTCACACTGTTTGGGTCCTGTCATTGGATCTAACCAACGCCTTTATCTACTGTGTCCTTGAGGACATCTGGGTATGAATTCCTGGGTATTATAAACCTAATGTCTTCAGCAACCATTTTTACCACATCTCATATTGCAACTTTGTTGTTATCATTGCTTTTCTCTGGCACTCCTTATTACTGGTTCCCATATTGTATTTATTTCTATGCTTGGTCGGCTCAGGAGATTTTTGTGCTTTAGCATATGTGCTGATTCCTTAAGTTTACGAATTTTCCAATGATGTTCCTTGTCTATGATCTCAACATGATCCCACAGAGGGCGGTGATCTCCCTTCTCTCTCCATATGCAGTCAGCCACGCCTGATTTTTCAGGAATGGGAGTGTGTTGTTAGTCTCTTTCTTCATTGTGAACTGTATCGAAGGTCTTATTGAGTTCACATGGTCCAATAGAACCTGAACATCTTCCTGCTGTGGCCAGAGTATGGCAAAAGTCATAAGTGGCGACCCAGAGACGTTAGATAAATTATTGGTCAATATAAGTAGTACCCTACAACGTAACAACTACCCTGGGTACATGGCAGCAGCCCCCCAAAACTGGGATAGGCGGGTACAAGAGGAGGAGGACAACAACACACAGAAAACAGTCTGCCTGCCTTATGTGAATGGGTTATCAGAGAAAATACAAAGGATCTGCGGTCCATATAACATCAGGACAACCTTCAAAAGCTTGACAACACTTCGCAGATATCTCTCATGAAGTAAGACCCACCCCATAGAGGAGAACATGACTAAAGACTGTGTGTACGCTATCCCGTGCAGCTGCGGAAAGGAATATAAAGGAGAGACAGGCCGCCCCCCTCAAGGTAAGGCTTCAAGGGTGCAGAAAGCTGTAACACGAGTGGAAGTAGAAAAAATCAGGCGTGGCTGACCACATATGGAGAGAGAGGAGATCACCGCCCTCTGTGGGATCATGTTGAGATCATAGACAAGGAACACCATTGGAAAATTCGTAAACTTAAGGAATCAGCACATATGGTAAAGCACAAAAATCTCCTGAGCCGACCAAGCATAGAAATCAATACAATATGGGAACCAGTAATAAGGAGTGCCAGAGAAAAGCAATGATAACAACAAAGTTGCAATATGAGCTGTGGTAAAAATGGTTGCTGAAGATATTAGGTTTATAATACCCAGAAATTCATATCCAGATGTCCTCAAGCACAGTGGATAAAGTCATTTTGATTTTAGATCCGGTGACAGGACCCAAAAGTGTGAGTTCAATACTCGGTTAAGGCATTGGAGAACTTTCAGAGGAAATTAAAAGGAGATAACTGATAACTGACATCCATCAAACATTATTATGGAACTAGAACAGTCTACCCCAGTGAGCGAAATAAAGGGTTCAGTTCGAAATTCCAACCACCTGACTAAAGGCCGGATCATAGAACGGCCGAAACGTTCTTGATAAATATGGCGACAAAGATGAGGACAATAGTCCGAATAATAAAAAATGAACGTGGAGATACTGCGAGCAAGATACGTTTGAGATCTTTGGTTTACGTTGAGACAGGTTGAGATACTAATGTTTAAAATTTTAAATTGTTCTCAGAGAGTTATACAAGAGTCCAAGAGAGAGAGAGATTTTTCGCCCTTTACGTTCGGTAGAGACTTTTGGATAAAATTTTCGTTAATTAATTGCATTCCTGGACTACTAATCTTCAAATTTCAAGTCTGTATTTTTAACGTTTAATACACTTATTTTTCCATCTCCGTTACTGGCGTTGTTTATTTATTTTTGCATTTGCCATTCACGGAATCCACAACAATAAGTATACAGGAAGCAACTGTTATAAAATTTTACATTGTCAAAATGATTCAGTTTGACCGAAATTACGAATAACTTTAATATCATTTTATTTCCCATTTCAAAGCCCTCAAAATGAGTGATGAAAAATTGGTAATTTACCGGAATTGTCTATTGTACGAGTTTTATTTTGGAATTAAGTGCAAGTGCATATGTGCTTCTCGTAAGCTATTTGTAATTTAACGGAATTTTTGTTGAAGGTGCGAATTAAGTGAACGAACTGCACGTTAATTTTCAGGAGATTCGTTGTGGCAATGAAACCCTCGAAGATGAACCTCGAGCTTGACGACCAACATCCCTAAGCAATGAGGATTTAAAGACAACTATAGAATCAGATTCAGGTTTAACATGTCATGAACTAGCTTCGAGTTTTAATGTAAGCGATGAAACTATAAGACTGCATTTGCACCGGCTGGAAACTAAGCAAATGGGTACCATATGACTTAACACCAGCAAACAAACTGCAGAGGCTTACCACATGTTCTTCTCATCGCAGTAGACTAACAAAAGAACCCATTTTTGATCGAATTATGTCATGTGATGAAAAATGGACCATGTACACAAACTCTAAGAGAAAACATCATTCTTTATCGAACATTTTGATCCTTTTTTGCCACAAACTTCAAAGACACCACTATGGGGAATAAAAAAAATTTTTTGCTGTATGTTTGGTGGACACGTCAAGGAAAAATTCACTTTGGGTTTTTAAAAAAGGGTGAGAACATTACTACTAACAAATATTGCAAGCAACTTGAACGAGTTCAGGAAAATTTGTTGAAGAAACAGCCTGCATTAATAAACAGAAAAAAAGTTTTGTTTCTCCAGGACAAGGCTCGCCTACACATTGCAAAAATGACCCTTGCCAATGTTGTGGATCTAAGAAGTCTGCGTGAATATTTTAAAGTTTCGCTGTAAATGAAACATGCTACATCCACAAACATAAATTTAAATAAAAAATCAAATAGTAACGATATTCAATTACAACAAAAAGAATATGTTTGGAACAACAAATATATTTTTTATATGCAAAATATTACAATTTTGTTGAAAGCAAAAAAGATTTTGTGCGAAAAATTGATAAAAATTATTTTTAAAGAGAAAAGTTCTTGTTTCTCGTTTGGAAATGTTTCGTATGTTTGTAATTGTTATGGAGTGATTTCACAGTGGAGGCTTGTATAAAACTGGTTCGACGTACAAACGTTAGGAACTTCATATAATAGGTAATGACGCAGAGAAAATCTAGTTGTGGTCGCTGATACTTTAGTATCCGACTAACGGTCGTCCGGCATCGACTGACTGACCAACTCACTGAGCGACTCAATATTTATTGTATCGAAAAATACAATTGTGGCACAAGGCCTGAAAAGGGGAGGGGTTGAGGCTGGTCTTCACTAACTATCCTATACCTAGCTAATCCGATTCACGACCCATTCACTCATTACAATTTGCCCATTCACCACAAGAACTCATCCATCACCAATCAATCCTCCATACACCATAATACCACATCCTCACAAGGGGGGGGACCTACAAAACGCGCCCCATGCCATAAAAATTTAATGATAATAAATAATACATAAAAATCTAATAATGAAGGATGAGAGGGGAGGGAGATGAACCCAATAATAAACTAAAATATTAACATAAATCAAATTAAACATAACAGATGTTAGTAGGGCCCGTCCAACCCTCAAAAACAAAGAAGACGCTGTATTCTGCACATGGGACAAAATCAAGAAGCTCTCTCGCCAAGGGAGTGGGAAAAGGATAAAAAATCGTACGGGCATGGGAAATATAAAACTGACCCTGACGAGATAAAAGGAGCCAAAAACAAACTGGGGAGGTTGAGAATCTCAAACTGGATCATAACCAAAGAAGTGGCCGGGAACAGGCCGGGAACAGGCCGGGAACAACACTTATTCAAATTAACTAGGTACACAAAGGCTTGTCTAACCTAACCAGAGGGAGGGCTCCTCAGGAAACCACCCCGATGCGACGTAGGTTTGACCTAAAAGAGAAAATCAAGGCTAGCCCCGTTCAAACGAACCACCTCAGTCACCCACCTTTCGCTGAAGACTGTCGAATGCAATCGTTTTCTATCAGTTCTAATCTTCATCTTGAGCTGATGCTCAAAGAATCTGATTAGATCCTGATAAGAAAGACGGTTGCCTCGCAAGACTTCCTCCGTTCGTGTCGTCCAAATCACCATTCGAGCCGTGGCTAGCAGCGTCAGAAAACCATCCGTTTCACCCCGGAATACGGGGGCGACACATTGTCAATGGCACAAATTTTCCGGGAGCGAGACGAGCCGTCAGCTCGCCGACATGGTCCCATAGGGGGCGGACCCGGAGACAATGGTAGAAGGCGTGCGAAGCCGTTCTTCTAAACCAAGGTAACACCATTCACAGTCTAGCAAATCCGCCAAGCCCCATATGAAGGCCTTGTCATTGAGAGGCAACCGATTCCGAGCCAATCGCCAGGTCAGCGAAAACTCATGGTTACTGAAATAATCCGCCACTGGCACCCAAGACCAGTAAGAGCGAAACTTCTCCTCCGACAACTCGAGATCCTCACGTAGGGAATCCTTCACGACCCTCTCCACAAACAAACGATAGAAGACCTTCATAGGCCGAGAAAGGTCACTGGACTGAGGAACAGCCAACAAGGCCGACCGACACTCACGAAGGAAAACCGATTGATAGTAAGGCGATTCTTTCTCATTATGAGATGGGGGATTTGATAGTAAAAAACGGAACGCGGCCCTCACAATCCCTCAATAATCGGATCTCCACCTGTCAACGCGCGGCGTAGGAAGGCCAACCTCGAGGCACGCCAATGGCTTACCAAGTGTGGCATTTCCCAGCCCCCATGACACGGACGTTGTGCACAGACTCGTCTATCGACCCGATTCCCGCAATTTATTCCCGCGTCCCCTCCACAAAGTGGAGGCTAGCGAACGCTCGAGCGCCTTCCGATGGCCTTTACAGAGAGAAATACGGACAATCGATAAAGGACAAGAGGGAAAATGTAGCACACACCTCCGCCCTGCCCTTCACGGACAACCTCCGTCGATGCCAAGTCCGACCGGCAGCATCGACCTTTGCTCGTACTTCAGACCAATTTTTCTCCAGCTGGAGGCCGGGCCCAAACCACACTCCAAGAATGCGGCAGGATCGTCCGTCCAACCGAAGCGGCCCGGAAGATCGACCCCTTCCAGGCACCTAACCGCAAGCCGGACGACTTGTCGCGGTTTATCTTGGCCCCTGTCACCTTTTCGTACCGATCAAGCGCCTAAAGTACCGCCTCAATGTCGCTGCGGGACGACACGAAAAGATACGTCATCGGCACGCAGAAACCCTGGCTCGAGCTCCTCCAGGAACGGCGATTCCGCGTAGGGCCGGACTGCACGCCCGTCCCTCAGCCGGCGAAGGAGAGGCGCCAACGCAAAAAGCAAAAAGTAGGAGCGACAGTGGACAACCCTGACGGACCGACCTAGACAGCACAAAAGCGCCCGACAGCTTCCCGTTCACCTGTACCACAGCACTGGGGAGCGATACAGGTTATCAATCCGCAGAAGTCGGGTGCGAATCCGGCGGCCTGCAGGACAGTAGCAAGGTAGCGATGGTCAACCCAAATGCCTTGGACTGATCCAAATTGATCAGCGCGGCCTCATCGTCGTCTTTTACACCCTCTATGATCGTGCGGATCAGATGCAGGTTGCTCTGAATTGTTCGGCCCCTCACAGAACAAGTCTTCTCCGGACCCAACAGAGACTCGGCAACTGACTGCAAACGCTCCAGCAGGATCTTGGCCAAAATCTTTAACTCTGTGTTTAGCAGAGTTATGGGACTGTAATCGTCTAAGTGACCCCCAACACCCTTGCATTTTTTAACAGCGGGATCACACCCTGTGGAAAACCGGTCGAGAACCATTTGTCGGTTGTTGAACACGACAGTATAAAATCGGGACAAAGATGTGCGACAGCCTCAATAGGTACACTTCATAGGGCAAACCATGCAGACCGGGCGACTTGCCTCTGCCGACCTTCTTCAAAGCCGCGTAGACCTCGCCCTCCGTAATCAGTTTTCGCAGATAGTCGCTTCCTTGAAAATTCTGCGTCCATATTCAAAACTTTTTAAAGACATCTGATCCTTAACCTATGTCTTAATTACCTGAAAATGTAGCCCTAATATTTTATTCGAATGTGGCGGCCGCCATAGCCCCGGGGGGGGGTCCCCTCCAGCCACCGCCGGGAAAGACGATTATGCGTCCTCACCTTATCTTTTTCTAATTCTGGGCGAGCCGCTTCTGAAATCAGTGGTGAAGGACCTAATCTTCTAAAAATAAAATGCCCCAAAACCTATTCCCAATATGGTCCCTCCCCCACTAGATCCTGCATGAAACTAAGCTAGTTAGCTGCCCTGGGAAGTCCCCCTGTCCAGTAAAGACAGATTAATTTCCTCAAAAAAAAAATAAAAAGGCAACTCTTTTAGCCGCTTAAAAAAAAAAATGGGAATTTAAAAAATTGTTCTTTAAAAAAATTAAAACCACCTTACTAGTCAAATTAAAACTTAAAGACAAAATTTTGACTGACCAAAACTTAAAAGAAATAAAATTAAGAATAAAATGAAACAGGGTAACAAGTAAAAAATTGAAAACGTAGTTAAACTGAGAATGAAAAAATAAAAATAAAAAGTAAAGACTACAAAAGCGTGGAAAAAAGACACTTGCTGGACAAAACTACTATTTGCTGAAGGTCTTCACATCAACAACGTAAATCCAAGGCAAAACTCACTGAGCGACTCCTCGTTACTCTTACTACTCCTGCTTATTTTAGGGAGAGTCTATTAACTATAGAATAGGTGTGTTCCACTATAACATCTCCACTAAAACTTTACTCCGTAGGAGTAAACAGTTTTCTTTCTTTATTTATTTTTTACAGGAAATATGAAGAAAAAACAAAAAAAAAATCATTTTTTTAGCAACATCGTAGCGTATCTCCTACGTTTTTGATCCACTTTTAAAATGATCAGTTGCCTTTCTTTTTTCTTCTGGATCAGCGTGCCTCAGGTAAAATTGTTGCAGACGTTGTTAGATCAAACGTATTGAAAATCACCTCCATCGGCGTTTCTTCCGCGGGACCGCTGTCAACCACGTCTGAAAAACGTCGTCTGATCTGGTTACTGCACGTGAATTTTTCGCCTTTCACCAAGTACATCATATTGCCAATCCGCTTTTCTATTTTTTGATACCTCCATAGTGTTACCAGAAACACCCATCCGCTTTGAGCTTCTTAAGGATGGCGTCACAGTTTCTGTAGGATCTTCTTGTGGTTCTATTTGTTCAGCCTCTAGCTTCCCTTTTGTTGATCTTGTGCTTCTTAGCGTTTTCTGTGGTGACTTCAGTTTACTTAAATCATTTAATAATACTGCATGTCCTTGGCTGCGGGTAACTCGCTTCCCAGTTTTTCTCGGTGTCGGCTTCATTTTTGCTTTCTGGAGCTTGTTTTTTACATATATCGTCGGTGTTACACATTCAACTTTTTAAAATACACCGGTTTTCTCTAATCTGTCCAATTCTTTATCTATCTGTTCAATTGAAGCAAACAGCACATTCCTTTTCTTTTTGAATACCGCCTGAGCGTTTTCTTTTGGCTGGAATTTTGCCTCCATCTTGGTACACGTTCCCAAACCTGGAGAAAAAACAGTAGGAAATGTTCCCTTAAGTTTCTTTACTAATTTTTGGGCTTCTGAGTTTAAACTTTCAACCTTGTAACAGAAAGAATTTATCGGTAGATCCCATAATTGAAATTCTGTTATCCAATTCGTACCAAGTAAGTTCGTGGTATTTTCTATGACAAATAGTTTAGCTTTTCGCGTTTTTTTTATTTAACGTGACGTTTGTAACAAATTCTCCAATAAATTGTATTTTTCTCCCGTCACTGACCTCGCGATTTTATTTGTTTTCATTAAAGTTGGTTTCCCCAACTTTTCCACGTAACAAATTTTGATAGATAGGTCGGAACCAGTGTCGAGTTGCATTTTTATTTTTTTATTACTTATTTCGACGGTAACAAATTTTCTGGTTGTTCCATCTCGTCGGACTTTAATTTTCTTATTTTATTGTCTTTATTTTTTGACCTGCAGTGCGAGCTTTTATGACCCACTCTTTTACAGTTGAAACATTTTTTATTCCTAAAATTGCAATATCTGTACCAGTGAAGTTCACCGCAAGCAAAACATGGCTTCGGGAGTTTTTGTTTTTTTTTTCTGGTATTTCACTTTTTGTTTGATAATCCGCAATTTTAGAATTCTTTTTGGTAGACTGACTTTCTTTTTTGTAGCATATGTTCCTTACATGCGAAACGCCAGACTGTTCTATCTTTTTCGAATCTTTCTTTATGCTAACATATCTTGTGCAGTCTTCTGACAACTTTTGTGTCGTAAGACTTGGTTCGTTTTCTAATTTTGTCAGTACTAATTTTCTCAACTCTGCGTCACTTATCGATATCAGCCCTTGAACAAACACTAAGCACTTAAAATTGTCAGCGCTTAATTCTGCCAGCTTGAATTCTTCACAATGCTTGTTCACATTGGCTGCGTACGTTATATAGTCTTGTTCGTCGTTTTTCATCAGATTCAAACATTTCCACCTCTTGTGAAACAAAGATGTCTTTTTACTAAATAATTCACTTAATATCTTTACCGCCTCGGTAAATGTCAACTCGCTAGTTTTTTTCGGTAAAATGTAGTTTACCAATTTGTTATGCTCAGCAGTTCCTAACTTGCTTAAAAGAAGTCTAACCTTCTTTCCTTAAGACCACGAGTGGCAGTCCTCGTTATACACGTCCGTATATTTTAATAATACTCCTCAAAATTTATCTCTTCATCTGGACTATACGTGAATATTTCAATTGAATTCCATATTGTATTCTCTGGGAAAGAATCATTTTGTAGATTTTTTCTTTCCTCTTCTCAGTTATTTCCAGAATTTTGTTTTGAAACTCCTTATGCATCTGTTCCATTTCTCGTTGAAACTGTATTTGTCTATTAAAATTTCCTCCTGTAACTGCATCTGGAATGTTTTCTGTTGCTCTAATATTGTCATCTGTTGTTCCGTCTGGAACTTAAAAAATTCCTGGAATATATTTTTGCATTCCTCCATCTTCGCAAAAAGTTTACACAATGCTTAAATATTGTAGAGGGGGGTCCAAACGAATTTGCAATTCGTAACCTATTTTGAGCAAACTGTCTTATGGAAAAAAAAAAATTCTTTTCTCAGTTAAGAATACGACAGATTTTTTTCGTCACTATGTTGACGTCTTGTCTTTCGAAAAAAAAAAGTTTTTTTTTTTTTTTTTTTTTTTTAAATGTGAATCCGAGATTTTGTCACCGAAAAATTGTGACGAGCAAGTTTTTTTTTTTTTTTTTTCCTCCGTATGACGTTTTTTTTTCTTCCACCAAATGAATTTGAATCCCTTCACCAAATAATACTGTGGCGAACGCAATTTTTTTTTCTCTTCCACTGTATGAATCCGAAACCTTGTGGCCAAATTTGTTATGGCGGGTGAATTTTTTTTTCTTCCACCGTATGAGTTCGAATCCTCTTCGCCAAGTTTGTTATGGAGTGATTTCACTGTGGAGGCTTGTATTTGTAATAAGTCGGTCCTAAAACAGGTTCGACGTACAAAACGTTAGGAACTTCATATAACAGGTATGACGCAGAGAAAATCTAGTGTTATTTTTTTTTTTTACTGTGAATTTTTTTCTCCTATGAGTATTCAGTCACCCCTCCACGAGGGCATGTTATGGCACAAGGCCGGTTTAACGTGGGATCTTGAGCCCGTGGGATCGGCCAAAAAATGCCCTTTGAACCCGTATAAACGGGTAGCTCAGGGGATAAGGGTCGGTTTATTTTACCTCCCCAAAAGAGAATCCGCCTTTCGGCGTAGCCTCGTTCGGGTTCCTCCCCGCCCGAAGGCAGAGAGGTCAACCGGTCAGCCGGTCGTCCGACTTCAGACTGAACTCAGACAAACTCACTGAGCGACTCCTCGTTACTCTTACTACTCCTACTTATTATAGGTGGGTGAGTCTATTAACTATAGAATAGGTGTGTTCCACTATAACAGTAATGTGTTTGGAAAAAAATGAAGAGAACGTAACGTGCATGTGTGCGTCACCAATAGGATTTTTTTAAGCGTCTGACGGAACATTGATAAAAAGAAAAAATTTTAGAGACAACTACATTTTGTATGACTTGAGAGAAATCTTCCAAGACGAAGAACGAACTCGTGACTGGTATTTAAAATTAATGTAATCACGTGACAGACTCCTAAAAAAAGAGTGGAAAAAACTTGGCCCGCTGGAAAAATAAAGTACGTGGGCCAGACAACGCGTACTTGAGAGTTTATTGACCAATTAGAAAATTTGAGATTTCCTGAAAAGATTACAGAAAGCTGGGTAAAATCTTGATCCACTTTTTGCACAGATTTATACATAATTCATCATTGATTTCAAAGTGATAAGAGCTAAAAGTGGAAACAAATTCTTCATCCAGCGTATTAATTAGATCTCTCCCCAACAGATTTTCATTTGTTTTGAAGGCTCAGACGAATAATCATATGAAGAACGGACATTTAATAATGAAGATGTCAAAGAAAAACAAGGATATTTTTTTTCACAAAAATGGCATTGTTGAACCGTTGGGAGAAGGTCATAGAATGTGATGGCTTCATATTTTGAGGAATAAATACATTTAAGACTTTAAATATGCATCTTTAATTTCCTTTATTAAAAGCGGAAAAAATAAATAAATAAAAAATTAAAAAAAACAACAAAAAACGTGGACGCCTGAATTTCCTACAAGCTTATTATTACGGTTTCTTATAGTTTTTCATAGTCCTTTGATTAGAGCATGGATGGTTGTAATTTTTCAGATATATATGGAAGAAGCAATACTAATATGTGGTAAAATATTTGTCATACTCCTTTGATGCCTGCAACTGTGAACTAGACCCCATGATGGAAAACCACGTTGGATTGAATATGAATTATTGAAAGAAAAGTGACAAGGAAACACGCGTGTTATATTTAACAAAACAAGGTAAGGAATTTATTTACAAGTTTATACATTTGAATTTGTCAGTAGCTTGTTTCAGGAAAAGGAATCAACTATTTAAAGTTCATAGTTTTGATGAATTGTCAAGAAGAGAAAATCTTCATATTAAATCATGATGAAAAAAGTTTTATTCCAAAATGTTAAAAACAAATTGAGAGAGTTTGTAGTGGACTTCATGGAGGGGGCACCATGTGCAATGGTCCGAGCGCCACAAATCAGTATGAGATCACAAGAGGCCCACTAACATTTTTAAATTAAAGACGTGAAAAAAAATGGACAACAGAACGAGGATATTTATATCCTCGTTCTGTTGTTCATTTAATTTATTTACAATACAGACCTGAGTGGCCGTGGGTTAGATGGTTTGGTAATTGAAGGGTGGTCGGACTGCACGTGTCGATTTTTTTGTCCGCAGTTGTCCTGGTCATTCGACGACGGGACGTTGGTCAAATTGTTCGGTGGTGTCGACGGCTGGACTGGTAAGTTGATCGCTTCTGTTCGCTGCAGGTGATCGCTGCCGGTTGTTGCAGGTGATCGCTGCCGGTTGTTGCAGGTGATCGCTGCTGGTCGTTGCTGGACGATCGCTGCTGGTCGGTTGGCTGAGCTTCGAGGTCAGGTAACATGTGGTCGGTCTGGTCTGTTAGCGTTGCGATGTGGTGCTGCCGTTGTTGGTCAGATCCAATGTCCTGTGCTGGTTGTGTATCTGCTGGTCGAGTCCGATGTCAAAACCTTTATATATTATTATAACCGTAGTATACGGGATTTTTATTTAAATCTGGACGACATGCAGGCAGCAGTTAGGGACAAAATGCCGGGGTAAAAATTCAAGAAACAAGAAAAAAAAAAGCCCAACTAGCGTACATTGGCATTAAACGATTTAACTCAATACGCAGTCCGTCCAAGCGACCTGGCTAAATGGCCATTTACCTGCGTTTCTTCTCCGTAATAAAAAATAAAAAAGATTCAGAATTTTAAAATACACAATTGTGACACAAGGCCGAAAAGTGGGGAATGGGGTTGAGGCTGTTCGTCACTTACTATCCTATACCTAGCTAATCCAACCCATTCATTCGTTACAATTGAGACATTCACCACAAAAACTTATCCATCGCCAATCAATCCTCCATAACCGATAATACCAAAATATACCCTCGCCCTAGAAGAATCTAATTTGCTACAAAAAAATAAAAAATTCATTTCATAATTATAAAATACTATACATAAAACTTTGTACATGATATAAAATGAGAGGCTAGGGGATGAACCCGAAAACCAAACTAAAATTCTAAACAAACAAATTAAAGATAACTGACGTTAGTTGGACTCGTCCAGCCCTAAAAAAAAGAGTCAGTTAGTTATGTATCATGCATAATAAATTTATGGCGATAAATGTATCTTTCGATACAAAAAAAAAAAAAATTTTTTTTTTGAACAGTAGGTTGCCGTTCTTTCTGCAAAAAACCAGTTTGCCATCAAGGCTATAGAATTTTTGGACTGTAATTTAAATTTAAATAGCTGGGGGAGGTGAAGAAGAGGAGAATTTGAAGTTCAAATTGGAGCTCTGAACAGAGAGCCAACTAGAAAAAGGAATTGGGAAAACCCAATCATAAAGAAGATGATTTTAAAATGGGGAATTTTCAAATGGATTTTAGGTTCCCCATACAGAAGAGGATATAATAAATAGTAGGTTTAATCAATTTAGAAATTTCAGATGAGTTAATCCACTCTTTTTTTTAAGCAATTGTCTTTGAAACTTAGTTTCTCTTTGAACCTTTTACAATCATGGGTCTTTACTGGACTATTTTTTTCAAAATGGAATTTTGATGTGTCATTGTTTGACCTGCATCTTTAAGACATAATCAGAATAGTCCAGTAAAACATCAGCACCTTTGTCCGATAATAACCAAGTTACAGTTATTTTTTAAAACTTTTAATAATCCGGCGGTGCTGTTCTGCCCATTTGGACTCAGATAAGGAAACAGAAGAAGCAGCAAAAGAATGAGCATAACTTTTAAGTTTAGCTTTAATATATCACTGAGAGACTCGCTACACGTCTATGAACTGATACAGTGCTGTTCGATAAAAGTGACTCACCTGATTTTTTTAACTAAAAAAAATTTCGAGATATTGTTTTTGGGGTCAAACTAATTTTTAATTTTATTAATAAAAAGACCCTTCCAGACCACCTAGTAATTGTTTTTACTCACCCTAAGTTATTCTATTGATAATTATAATTTTGGATATAAATGAGATTTAGGGAAAAATTTTATTTGCAAAAATGCTTGAGACTCGTCACTTATTTCCTGCAACTAGTAATCAATAGAAACATTACCGAACAGATTTTGTTTAAATAAAAGAATAATATAGGTATAATTTATTTATAATAGGTTCGAAATATTTAGTTCGAAATATTTAATAAAGAGAGGGGTCCTCCTTTATTTTGAATAACCTTTTCAAACCTTTTTGGCATTGACTTGATTAAGTTCTGTCATAAATCTCATCTCAACATTGAATTCCATTCGGATATGTAAATTCAATCAAATCCTCTTTGTTGAAACTAACTGCTTTCTATATATCGCGTGTTTTTTATAATGCTCCATAAGTTTTCTATGGGGTGAATTTCAGGAGATTGAGCGGGAATGTGAAAATATCACCTTCTCATCAAAGTGTTCCTTTCAATTTTGATTTTTGACAGGGGCAATATCCTGCATAAAAATGAGCTTGGTAGGGTCGACACGAAAAAAAAAACCAAGAAGGAAAGCAGACAAGACTAAAATTCTCTTGTCCTGCTCGCTCCCCGAGGGTCTTTTCAATAGGTTTGGAAACCAGTTCCATGAAAAAAAGCATCCCAGAGCATTATGGTGAACGGATGCTTGACAATACCTGCTAAATTCAAAGAGCTTTCAAAGGTTCTTTCTTTGCATTTTAGATCACTTATCCTTTGAATTTAGCTCAACTTTCGTTTCATCGGAGAAGAAAACATTCTTCCAGTCTTCTACAGTGACATTTTTATAATAGTGAGCCCATTCAAGTCTTTTGGCTTTGTTGGCTTTGCTTATTAGCGACTTAAACCTTCGTGTACAAGATTTGTAGCCTTGTTGAAGAGGAAAGACTAACACCTTGCTCTTCACTTAGACTGGCTTAGACTTAGACATTTCTTGGCTAGTTATAGTCCTATTCTTCGCAACTTCTCTTTTGATTACCCTGCCAGTTCTATCATCAATCTTTTTCTTTCGTCCCCTTGTTTCCTTCCTTGGAGTAGGAGTGGCATCATTACGTGCCCTAAGCACTCGGGAGACAGTTGATTGCGAGGTTATAGCAATTTCTGCAATTTCTCTCGTAGACTTGCCTGCTTTTGAGAGGGCAATAATAGATGCCTTAAGTTGTTGTGAGTGGCTATTTCAAGCTGTTTTTATACTGTATGAGGATTTCTGGAATATTCTGGAATACTCAAGACTTAATTTAAGCTGTTCTAGAATTCTCTAGAATATTGTTCTGAGTGTATTGTAAAATAGTTTTCAATATTTTGTCAAAAGCTCTTTAAATTTACCAGTTTAATCATTAGAATGCGATATCTGAGTCACTTTTTCATGTTTTTTCATGAATCTCATTTATACCCAGATTTATAATTATCAATAAAATACCTTAGGGTGAATAAACTTTTTTCCTTTTTTTGATCGGGAAGGGTCTTTATATTAGTAAGATGAAAAATTATTTAACCCCAAAAACAATAGACAAAAAAAAATATTTTTATTAAAAAATCAGGTGAGTCACTTTTATCGAACAGCATATATATATATATATATATATATATATATATATATATATATATATATATATATAATGAGATAATGATATATATTTTATATATAAAATATATCAAGAAGAATTGGGGAATTGTATGACAAATTAGAAAAATTGATAGGACTACACAAAGGTGTGTAAATAAATATTAATTTTTAGTTTGGTCAATGAAAATTAGTCAAAATTCTATTTACCAAATTTGTTCCATGAAATTCTCTTTTGGGTTTTTGTTGGTCGGCAACTTTTTATAGAGATTCTTTCGGTTGGATATAATAATCCTTGAATCAAAAGCCGGAGTTGATAACAGCAGAAATTCTCATTCATCAACGTTATTTATTTCTGTAAAATACAGAAAATGTGGCACAAGGCCAAAAGGTGGTGGGGGAAAAGAACGGTCATCATTTGTTCTAATTAAAAACTTAGCTAGCCACAACCACTGACCCAATCATATAAGACAATAATCCTAGCACCAAAACAACACATTCATACTTACCTTTATTACTGCATTCACCAAAATACCTCATTGTCTCAATGAACAACCTAACTAGTCCCCGTATGTACAAATCTTGGTCTGTGGGGGGAGGGGAATAAAAAACAACAAGCTCAAAACACCCCAATGAAATATATACAGTATGGTAATAAACTATTTACAGGAAACTAAACAAAATCGTGTTAGATATAAAAAAAACCCCGACAAACCTGAAATGTGGCAGAAAATTCAGTTAACTGGACGAAATCGATGCGGGGCTTTAAGAAAATAGAAAACCATTCATTCATCCCAAACACTCACACAGACATGCACTCATTCTGACACAACAACAAATACGAAAAACACACACGAAACGAAAGGCGTTTTGCATCCACCAGAGAACTGAAATCACTAACCACCTAAACGAGGGAGGGGATGGGGAGTTAAACTTAAAGGAAAAAGGGGACAGAAAAAAAAGGGGCCAATGAGCAAACATACCCTAGCTAAGTTAACTGAAAAAGAGAAACTAAAGCATCAAAAACCTAACTTCTAACCTAAAACAGGGAAGGGTTGCCCAAGTTCAACCAAGTAAAACAATACCCTGATGCCTAACCGGCATCAAAATGCCATTCCAGGTCAGCCCCTTTTACACGACACAAACGCGCAAGATTCACCCACCTTTTGCTGAATTCTGATGAGGTGAGTCGTCGCCTTTCCGTCCTAATCTTGACTTTAAGCTGATGCTTAAAGTACAAGATCAGTTGCGAAGAAGTGAACTCCTCGCCCTCATAGAATCGCTTCTGACGCGTCGTCCAAATCACGACTCTCATAACACCTAGTAAGCAAAGAACACATATTCAGCCTTCGTCATCTGCGGCACCACATTGCTACAAACAGAATTGGCCTCAAGGACAAAGAACTTTCCCTGCAGCATGCGGACTATGAGGCCTTCAACAAACTTGCACAACGGCACTACCACCCTGCAATGAAAGAAGGTGGGACCAATGGTCTCGACTTCCCCCGTACAGCGACGGCAGTTTGGAGATTTCTCCAAGCCCGCTGGACAAAGTCTTTTGCCGACCCAGAGGGCCCCACGAATCACCAGCCAGGTGAGTGACGCCTCATCGTTAGTGAGGCATTTCAACCCGGGCGCCCAAGGCCATATCGAGCGAGCCTCCTGCTTCGTAAGCCCGAGCTCGTCAATCAGATCATCCTGAACACCCCACCCCCTAACACGATACAATGCCCGACGAGACAACGCCTGAGCGTTGGAGAGGCCATCCGTAGCCCGTAAGAGGCATTTCAGAGCACGACGACATTCACGGTAGAATGAGCACTCGGCTCGGGGTGTACGGCCGGCCGGCCTCCTCCACGCACGAGTGCACACTTCTCAGGGATGGGAAGTTTCTACGGACGTCTTCCTTCCAGAAGGCGCCCACCTCATCCGATTCGCGACACATTCGGCCTAGGAAGGCGATGCGAAGCATATGTTGACGAATCTCAATGCTAGGCATACCCAGACCGCCTTCAGCAGGATGAAGGCAACAGATCTCCCGAGAGACTCTGGCGGCCTTGCCTCCCCACAAGAAGGAGAACAAGAGCCTCACTAACGCCAATAAAGTGCCAAACGGAAGTGGAAGCACAGAGAGTCGGTAAAGGAGAATCGGGTAGATGTGTGAAACATACTTCCGCCCTCCGAGATCACAAATTAATTGCGATCTCGGCCTTCCCTTGTACCTCGGACCAATTCATATCCAACTGGAGATCAGGACCGAACCAGATGCCGAGAATCTTGATCGGCCCATCCGTCCAGAGGAAAGGTCCGGGAAGAGAAACTCCCTTCCACGCACCCAACCGCAAGCCAACAGACTTATCGCGGTAGATCTTGGCGCCTGTCACCATCTCATAACCATGCAGCCTTCAAAGACCTGCTCACCAGCCAAGAGACACCCCTCGAACGACCATCAAAACATGCTAAAAGGGAGAACTCCTTAGACAGCAAGTCTTCACGAGAAGAAAACCGGGTCTCTTGCACACAACAAACATTCATCCCGAGGCGCTGAAGGTCGCGAGAGAGCCTCGCCCTGCGAGATTCCGACCTCAGGCCTTGGACATTTACACTAGCTAACCAGAGAGACATAGTGAAGACCGATTAGGGTTGAGGTACTGGTTTGAACATGGACGGGGTAAGGATACCGACCGCCTCTAGACCCATGGCCCATCTCAGTCTTGATGGTACCGTCTTGGGAGATTCCGCCGATATCCCAGGGGAAAGTCAATTTAAGTGCTCTATATAGGGAGGGGTGAACTAAAACTTGGGACCCTCCCTGCACAAAATTGCTTTAAATTTTTTAATTGTTCGTTCTGGGTGATTGCGATTGGTAACGCCATTTTATATGCACTGATGGCCTCATCAAGCATAGCCCAAATATGCTTAGCACCAGGTCCAGTTCTGATCACTGTCAGAACCCTTTCGGCCAGCAGGAAGTTTTGAGGTACTTCGATATCTTGGTCCGCAAACTGCCGTATTGAGAGCAAGTATTTAAGGTCCTCTCTCGGCCTGGGAAGGGGAAATACGGCAAACATATTCTCCTGTGTAGTAAATAGGCTTCTGTGCCTTCTTTTTATCTTTCAGCTCCTGAGAGGGGCTTCGCTGACGTTTGGAAGCGGGAGGTGGCATATTTAACAGGAGAATGACTGGGAGTATGTAGAGGAGTGTCAGAAGGTTTTTGTTTAACAGGGGAAGGAGTGGGTGTGGTGAGGGGTGTGTAGAAAGATCTATGTCTGTAAGGGTTGGGATCTCGAATCCGGGATCAAATTTCTTTTGTTTGTCTTGGAAAGACAGTTGAGAGGCCGGGGCATCGCCCTTAACGTTGCCAGAGGGAGTGGGGCTGTTAGTGCCTTTCGTCCTTGGGGCTTCAGAGGACTGAGGACCCGCTGCCCGGCGCTTCCCTCTGGCCTTACTAGCAATTAGCCATTCCCCCTCCCCCTTCTCCGCAACTGCACTAGCAGTGGGCGAAGGCTCTTTGGGGAATGTGGTCTTTTGACCAACCGGAGGATTTTCCCTACCGGTCCCAGAAGCTGGCATGCCCATTACAGGCGACGCGGTAGGTAAAGACTCAGTAAGAGAGGATTCTGGTCAACGGGAGATTGAATTCCAGGGGCCTTCTTCTCTGGGCAGGAAGAGGAAAGGTGACCAGTCTTTCCACACTTCCAGCATACAGGTTTACGGCCGGTCACAATGACCGCCAATTTCAATTTCCCTACTACCAGGTAGTTGGGGATGGAGAGGAAGGCTTTTTCATCTAAACGAATATCGAAACTCCACCCACCCCGCTCAGGCTATCGCAAGAAGCGACCAGTATTTCTCCGAACTGGGACAGGTAAGCCGCGAGATGTTCCCCGAAAACATGAGGAGGTACCTCATATATTGAAACACTGGTCCTCTTTCGGCCTAGGTACTCGGTCCGCAAGATCAGATCTTTGGTTATCAAGTCCTTGCTCGAAGCTGTCACTGTCCGGTGTGGGTAACAATACGCCCCACATGAAAAAGCCGGCTCCTTTCACAACTTTGAGGGCTTGAACCCCAAGGACTCTAGTGATTTTATCACTGTGTTTTTCGTCGAGCAAATTTTGCGCGTACGCTTGTCCACGACGAAAACTGACACTATTCGTTTTTCAATTTTTCTTAGTTCCTGGGCGTTTTCTAAGAGTCCACCTTCTACGACAAGGTGTGCGTAACTCTTAGCTCGCTCCAAGAATTCCGCTTTATTGATAATACAACTCGGGAGGGACTTCCAACAAGAGGGCAATTCCCCGGCCTCTGAATTATTCATTTTCTGGTCAGACTTTGAGGCACTATTGGCCGCCATACAATTTTCATTTTTGTCATTTTGGGCATCTATACTTGTGGTTTTTTGGCCATTTTGGCCTTTCGTAGTATTATGGGGAGTATTTTTCTTGACATTATTTGATGAAGTACCTGGTAATGCAGGATACTCCTCCGTATCTTCTTTGTCGGGTGTTTTTTTTTTAATAGAAAATAAATGTTTTTTAACAGACCTTTTTAGGTCAGGAATGACAAGTTTTTTCTTTTTTATAAGAAAAGACGAAGAATTTTTTTTCTTCTCTATTTTTTACAAAGGGAAGGGAAGGGGAGCGGAGGGAGGTAAAATACAAAGGGAAAGGGAGGACCTAAATAATAAAGTTCGCTAGTAGCGAAAAAAAAGACAGAGAAAATCGCCCGAAGGCGAGACAGCAAAAAAGAAAAAAAAAACGGAAAAGATAAAATAAAATAAAATAAAAGATAAATAAAAAGGTTTTACAAAGGACAACAATTAAAACAAATGGCAAGACAAAAATACAAACTAAAAAGTACAAAATTCGCCTAAACAAAAAACGAAATAAACAATGAAACGGTTGACAAAGGTAAACAAAAAAATACGAAACTATCAAAAGATAGCCGAAGCTAGTTACAAAAACAAAAATGGCTGACGTTAAGAAAGCGAGTCAAAAAGTAAACAAAAGAAAATAGACAAGTTAAACAATACAAAGAGACAAAAGAAGGATTAGTACAAATTTGGCACGAAAAAAGCACTACACGAGAAATAAGTTAACAGATATTAAAAGGTAAGAAAGAAAGAAAATACTAGAAATTAAAGTTAGTCAGAAAACGTAACACAGACGGGGGTTACAAAATAAAGAGAACGAAGACATAATTAAAAGAGAAAAAAAGAAAATAGAAAGACTGGGATAAAAGTAAAAAAGATTAAGAGGGTAAAAATAAAAATTGAGGAGGGTAAGAACAGAAAAGAAAAAATCAAAATCTTTTCAAGCAGTCTTATAAATAGGCAGTAATAAAAGAAACAAACTTAACCAAAAATGCATATCAACACAGAAAAAGGGTAAAATCCAGTCACGCAAGAGTCGATAAATGACAAAAATTGACGAGAAAAAAGTCAATTCCCATTCATCAACTGACAACCCTTTTCCAAAATCACATTTTATAGGGGCTAACACCTAATTTGCATATTTCTAGATGTTTCTCGAATATACTAGAATGATCTAGAATCTTCCAAACATTCTATTTCTAATTTCTCTATTTTACAACTACTTCATGAATAAAAACTTTTTTGTAATAACAAGTAGAACTCAGTGGAATCCCTTCTTATAGAAATGCATACTCGTAACAATATATATATATATATATGGTTTCGTGTATGTTGTCGTATATAAAAGTCTCTCTGAGAACAAAGCATGTTTGTTATTTTTTCCCTTTCAGCCATTCCGTTCTGTCTTGTCCGTGAGCTACGGTGTTATTATATTACGTATATAACAATGACCATAACGAGAGAAATGCAATTAGGACAATAAAATATCTCTTTACATCGCTTTCCTTTGTGAGAATTTCTTCTCACACAGTTCAGCCCTTGGCAGAGACTAGAAAGACAAACAATCAACAAGGCCTACCCTAAAACTTAAAACAAATTTTATTGTATCCTTGCAAAAAAAAGATTTTGCTCTTTTTTGCCCCTGGGAACAGGGTAGGGTAGTTCTTCAATGAATAGGTAGTGTCTTTTACTTCAGTAGGACACAATTGGTCTCTACGAAGTTGGAGAAGCATAATGAGAAAGTTATTTGCTGGTCGTTGCTGGAGTTGAAACTCGGCTGTTGTCGAGATCGTTCATAAAGTTCTTCGTGTAAACATACACATTTGACGACAGTCATTAAGACTGAATTCTACAGCCTTGAAGGAATGATGCTGGGACATGATGTCGTCTCTGAAGAAATTACCATTTGGTTGTTGAAAGGAATCATAGCCCTAATTATTTGTCAAAGGCTTGTTCTTATTTGCTAATAGCCCTGCAAAGATATTCAAAAATGAGTCATACATTTCCAATAATATGCCGCAACTGTCTCAAAAGCATTACCATTTATTTTCATTGAAGAACAATCAACACCTAATTATTTAGGCTTGGGCACTAAAGGCCCTGCAAAAAGATTCAAAATTGAGTCGGACAATTCCAATATTTTTGACACTGAGTCAAAAGGGTATCGCACCTGGTCGGAAGTTACTGCCGGCTACTCAAACATCTAAAAGCGTCACTGCGGAATGAATTTGAATGCCGTTAACTTCCGGTGACTCAGCGTTTTTCAGTATTTCTCACACAACTAAAAAAGAAACGAAACATTTACATATACGAACTTTCCTGAAACAAAAACAATTACCAGAAACTACTTTATATACACATGGTGTCCGAGTGGAACCCATCTGTACAGCCAAAAAGTAGAAGGTAATTTTCAGTCATCACCCCAAAGATATCGCTAACAGGCTACGTTGCCGACCTCAGCCTATATAAATAAAGCAGATTTCTTCCACCAAACTAACGCGCCCGGCCTTTTGGCTGGGGTTTTTGACAAATAATGGATCGTTTCTTGGCCTATGGCTGAGATTCGATCAAGGCTTCGACTAGCTTGGACAGGCTTCGGCCTGGACGTGTTAGGACAAGTCATGACCAGCTTTGACTAGGCTCTGACCAGCTTGGACAAGCGACAAATATGACCAATTTTGACCAGTGGCCTTTGAGTGGAAACACTCGGGTCTCCCACGTTAAACGACCTTTTATGTCACATCTTGATTTTGTGGGAATCAAGTAAATACAATCAAATCCGGCCTTTTGGCTGGGGTTTTGACAAATAATGGATCGTTTCTTGGCATGGCTGAGATTCGATCAAGGCTTCGACTAGCTTGGACAGGCTTCGGCCTGGACGTGTTAGGACAAGTCATGACCAGCTTTGACTAGGCTCTGACCAGCTTGGACAAGCTATGACCAATTTTGACCAGTGGCCTTTGGTGGAAAAATGTTTTCAGGGATCCCAACGTTAAACGACCTTTACACTAAAAATGTCACATCTTGATTTTGACCAGGGAATCAAGTAAATATCACAAATCCGGTAGTTTTGGCTGGGGTTTTTGACAAATAATGGATCGTTTCTTGGCCTATGGCTGAGATTCGATCAAGGCTTTTAGCTTGGACAGGCTTCGGCCTGGACGTGTTAGGACAAGTCATGACCAGCTTTGACTAGGCTCTGACCAGCTTGGACAAGCTATGACCAATTTTGACCAGTGGCCTTTGAGTGGAAACAACGGTCCCCCATCGTTAAACGACCTTGTGTCACATCTTGATTTTTGGGAATCAAATAAATATCCTCAAATCCGGCCTTTTGATTTGGTATTTTTTGACAAATAATGGATCAACAAAATGGCAGAATGGCTGAGATCAATCAAGTCTTTGACAGGCTCCGGCCTGGACCTGTTAGTACAAGTCATGACCAGCTTTGACTAGGCTCTGACCAGCTTGGACAAGCTATGACCAATTTTGACCAGTTTGGCCTTCTGTCTGGAAACACTGGGTCTCCCACGTTAAACGACCTTGTGTCACATCTTGATTTTTGTGGGAATCAAGTAAAAACAAAGAAGCTTGACCTTTTTGGCTGGGGTTTTTGACAAATAAGATCGTTTCTTGGCCTATGGCTGAGATTCGATCAAGTCTTTATTTAGCTTGGACTGGCTCCGGCCTGGACCTTGTTAGGACAAGTCATGACCAGCTTTGATTAGGCTCTGACCAGCTTGGACAAGCTATGACCAATTTTGACCAGTGGCCTTTTTAGTGGAAACACTCAGGTCTAAACGTTAAACGACCTTGTGTGTCACATCTTGATTTTGTGGGAATCAAGTAAATATAACTCCCTATCTTCTTTGGCTGGGGTTTTTGACAAATAATGGATCGTTTCTTGGTCTATGGCTGAGATTCGATCAAGGCTTTGACTAGCTTGGACTGGCTCGGCCTGGACCTGTTAGGACAAGTCATGACCAGCTTTGACTAGGCTCTGACCAGCTTGGACAAGCTATGATATTTTTTTGACCAGTGGCCTTTGGTGGAAACACCCGGGTCTCCCACGTTAAACGACCTTGTGTCACATCTTGATTTTGTGGGAATCAAGTAAATACTATCTGAAATACACGGCCTTTTGGCTGGTCTTTTTTGACAAATAATGGATCGTTTTTTGGCCTATGGCTGAGATTCGATCAAGGCTTTGATGAAACTTGGACTGGCTCCGGCCTGGATATGTTAGGACAAGAAATGACCAGCTTTGACTAGGCTCTGACCAGCTTGGACAAGCTATGACCAATTTTGACCAGTGGCCTTTGAGTGGAAACACTATGGGTCTCCCACGTTAAACGACCTTGTGTCACATCTTGATTTTGTGGGAATCAAGTAAATATCATATTCTCATCCGGCCTTTTGGCTGGGGTTTTTAAACAAAAAATGGATCGTTTCTTGGCCTATGGCTGAGATTCGATCAAGGCTTTGATTACTTTGGACTGTCTTCGGCCTGGACAAACAAAGAAGGACAAGTCATGACCAGCTTTGAAAAGGCTCTGACCAGCTTGGACAAGCTATGACCAATTTTGACCAGTGGCCTTTGAGTGGAAACACTCCGGGTCTCCCACGTTAAACGACCTTGTGTCACATCTTAATTTTGTTGGGATTCATGGTAACGGAATGATACCCGGCCTTTTGGCTGGGGTTTTTTGAAAAAATAATGGATCGTTTCTTGGCCTATGTTATTGAGATTCGATCAAGGCTTTGACTAGCTTGGACTGGCTCGGCCTGGACCTGTTAGGACAAGTCATGACCAGCTTTGACTAGGCTCTGACCAGCTTGGACAAGCTATGACCAATTTTGACCAGTGGCCTTTGAGTGAAAACACTCGGGTCTCCCACGTTAAACGACCTTGTGTCACATCTTGATTTTGTGGGAATCAAGTAAATTATCCTCACCCGGCCTTTTGGCTGGGGTTTTTGACAAATAATGGATCGTTTCTTGGCCTAAATTGAGATTCGATCAAGGCTTTGACTAGCTTTGGACTGGCTCCGGCCTGGACCTGTTAGGACAAGTCATGACCAGCTTTGACTAGGCTCTGACCAGCTTGGACAAGCTATGACCAATTTTGACCAGTGGCCTTTGAGTGGAAACACTCGGGTCTCCACGTTAAACGACCTTGTGTCACATCTTGATTTTGTGGGAATCAAGTAAATACAAACTCACCTCGGCCTTTTTGGCTGGGGTTTTTGACAAATAATGGATCGTTTCTTGGCCATGGCTGAGATTCGATCAAGGCTTTGACTAGCTTGGACTGGCTCGGCCTGGACCTTGTTAGGACAAGTCATGACCAGCTTTGACTAGGCTCTGACCAGCTTGGACAAGCTATGACCAATTTTGACCAGTGGCCTTTGAGTGTGGAAACACTCGGGTCTCCCACGTTAAACGACCTTGTGTCACATCTTGATTTTGTGGGAATCAAGTAAATATCACAAATCCGGCCTTTTGGCTGGGGTTTTTGACAAATAATGGATCGTTTCTTGGCCTATGGCTGAGATTCGATCAAGGCTTTGACTAGCTTGGACTGGCTCCGGCCTGGACCTGTTAGGACAAGTCATGACCAGCTTTGACTAGGCTCTGACCAGCTTGGACAAGCTATGACCAATTTTGACCAGTGGCCTTTGAGTGGAAACACTCGGGTCTCCCACGTTAAACGACCTTGTGTCACATCTTGATTTTGTGGGAATCAAGTAAATACTATCTCACCCGGCCTTTTGGCTGGGGTTTTTGACAAATAATGGATCGTTTCTTGGCCTATGGCTGAGATTCGATCAAGGCTTTGACTAGCTTGGACTGGCTCCGGCCTGGACCTGTTAGGACAAGTCATGACCAGCTTTGACTAGGCTCTGACCAGCTTGGACAAGCTATGACCAATTTTGACCAGTGGCCTTTGAGTGGAAACACTCGGGTCTACCACGTTAAACGACCTTGTGTCACATCTTGATTTTGTGGGAATCAAGTAAATATTCAAACCCGGCCTTTTGGCTGGGGTTTTTGACAAATAATGGATCGTTTCTTCGCCTATGGCTGAGATTCAATCAAGGCTTTGACTAGCTTGGACTGGCTTCTGCCTGGAACTGTTAGGACAAGTCATGACCAGCTTTGACTAGGCTCTGACCAGCTTGGACAAGCTATGACCAATTTTGACCAGTGGCCTTTGAGTGGAAACACTCGGGTCTCTCACGTTAAACGACCTTGTGTCACATCTTGATTTTGTGGGAATCAAGTAAATATCACTCGACCCGGCCTTTTGGCTGGGGTTTTTGAAAAATAATGGATCGTTTCTTGGCCTATGGCTGAGATTCGATCAAGGCTTTGACTAGCTTGGACTGGCTTCCGGCCTGGACCTGTTAGGACAAGTCATGACCAGCTTTGACTAGGCTCTGACCAGCTTGGACAAGCTATTATGACCAATTTTGACCAGTGGCCTTTGAGTGGAAACACTCGGGTCTCCCACGTTAAACGACCTTGTGTCACATCTTGATTTTGTGGGAATCAAGTAAATACCAATTCTCACCCGGCCTTTTGGCTGGGGTTTTGACAAATAATGGATCGTTTCTTGGCCTATGGCTGAGATTCGATCAAGGCTTTGACTAGCTTGGACTGGCTTCGGCCTGGACGTGTTAGGACAAGTCATGACCAGCTTTGACTAGGCTCTGACCAGCTTGGACAAGCTATGACCAATTTTGACCAGTGGCCTTTGAGTGGAAACACTCGGGTCTCCCACGTTAAACGACCTTGTGTCACATCTTGATTTTGTGGGAATCAAGTAAAATACCAACTCTCGGCGAATTTTTTGGCTGGGGTTTTTGACAAATAATGGATCGTTTCTTGGCCTATGGCTGAGATTCGATCAAGGCTTTGACTAGCTTGGACTGGCTTCCGGCCTGGACCTGTTAGGACAAGTCATGACCAGCTTTGACTAGGCTCTGACCAGCTTGGACAAGCTATGACCAATTTTGACCAGTGGCCTTTGAGTGGAAACACTCGGGTCTCCCACGTTAAACGACCTTGTGTCACATCTTGATTTTGTGGGAATCAAGTAAATATCACAAACCCGGCCGATTTTTGGCTGGGGTTTTTGACAAATAATGGATCGTTTCTTGGCCTATGGCTGAGATTCGATCAAGGCTTTGACTAGCTTGGACTGGCTCCGGCCTGGACCTGTTACTAGGGACAAGTCATTTTGACCAGTGGCCTTTGAAACTCTGGGCTCTGTTAAACCAGCTTGGTCAAGCTATGACCAATTTTGACCAGTGGCCTGGGGTTTTTGGAAAAATTGATCGGGTCTCCCACGTTAAACGACCTTGTGTCACATCTTGATTTTGTGGGAATCAGCTTGGAAAATATGACCAATTTTGACCAGTGGCCTTTTGAGCCTTTTGTTAAACGACCTTGGGGTTTTTTGAAAAAATAATGGATCGGGGTTTTTAATGGATCGTTTGGCCTATGGCTGAGATTCGATCAAGGCTTTGACTAGCTTGGACTGGCTTCGGCCTGGACCTGTTAGGACAAGTCATGACCAGCTTTGACTAGGCTCTGACCAGCTTGGACAAGCTATGACCAATTTTGACCAGTGGCCTTTGAGTGGAAACTCTCGGATCTCCCACGTTAAACGACATTGTGTCACATCTTAATTTTGTGGGAATGAAGTAAATACCAACTCACCCGGCCTTTTGCCTGGGGTTTTTGACAAATATTGGATCCTTTCTTGGCCTATGGTTGAGATACGATCAAGGCTTCGAATAGCTTGGACTGGCTCCGGCATGGACCTGTTAGGACAAGTCATGACCAGCTTTGACTAGGCTCTGACCAGCTTGGACAAGCTATGACCAATTTTGACCAGTGGCCTTTGAGTGGAAACACTCGGGTCTCCCACGTTAAACGACCTTGTGTCACATCTTGATTTTGTGGGAATCAAGTAAATACCAACTCGCCCGGCCTTTTGGCTGGGGTTTTTGACAAATATTGGATCGTTTCTTGGCCTATGGCTGAGATTCGATCAAGGCTTTGACTAGCTTGGACTGGCTCCGGCCTGGACCTGTTAGGACAAGTCATGACCAGCTTTGACTAGGCTCTGACCAGCTTGGACAAGCTATGACCAATTTTGACCAGTGGCCTTTTGAGTGGAAACACTCGGGTCTCCCACGTTAAACGACCTTGTGTCACATCTTGATTTTGTGGGAATCAAGTAAATATCAACTCACCCGATTTTTTGGCTGGGGTTTTTGACAAATATGGGATCGGTTCTTGGCCTATGGCTGAGATTCGATCAAGGCTTTGATTAGCTTGGACTAGCTCCGGCCTGGACCTGTTAGGACAAGTCATGACCAGCTTTGACTAGGCTCTGACTAGCTTGGACAAGCTATGACCAATTTTGACCAGTGGCCTTTGAGTGGAAACACTCGGGTCTCCCACGTTAATCGACCTTGTGTCACATCTTGATTTTGTGGGAATCAAGTAAATACCACTCACCGACGGCCTTTTGGCTGGGGTTTTTGAAAAATAATGGATCGTTTCTTGGCCTATGGTTGAGATTCGATCAAGGCTTTGACTAGCTTGGACTGGCTTCGGCCTGGACCTGTTAGGACAAGTCATGACCAGCTTTTACTAGGCTCTGACTAGCTAGGACAAGCTATGACCAATTTTGACCAGTGGCCTTTGAGTGGAAACTCTCGCGTCTCCCACGTTAAACGACCTTGTGTCACATCTTGATTTTGTGGGAATAAAGTAAATACCAACTCACCCGGACTTTTGGCTTGGGGTTTTAGACAAATATTGGATCGGTTCTTGGCCTATGGCTGAGATACGATCAAGGCTTTGATTAGCTTGCACTAGCTCCGGCCTGGACCTGTTAGGACAAGTCATGACCAGCTTTGACTAGGCACTGACCAGCTTGGACAAGCTATGACCAATTTTGACCAGTGGCCTTTGAGTGGAAACACTCGGGTCTCCCACGTTAAACGACCTTGTGTCACATCTTGATTTTGTGCGAATCAAGTAAATATCACAAATCCGGCCTTTTGGCTGGGGTTTTTTGTCAAATAATGGATCGTTTCTTGGCCTATGGCTGAGATTCGATCAAGGCTTCGACTAGCTTGGACAGTCTTCGGCCTGGACGTGTTAGGACAAGTCATGACCAGCTTTGACTAGGCTCTGACCAGCTTGGACAAGCTATGACCAATTTTGACCAGTGGCCTTTGAGTGGAAACACTCGGGTCTCCCACGTTAAACGACCTTGTGTCACATCTTGATTTTGTGGGAATCAAGTAAATATCACTCCGGCCTTTTCTGGGGTTTTTGACGGCCTTTTGGCTGGGGTTTTGACAAATAATGGATCGTTTCTTGGCCTATGGCTGAGATTCGATCAAGGCTTTGACTAGCTTGGACTGGCTTCGGCCTGGGACCTGTTAGGACAAGTCATGACCAGCTTTGACTAGGCTCTGACCAGCTTGGACAAGCTATGACCAATTTTGACCAGTGGCCTTTGAGTGGAAACACTCAGGTCTCCCACGTTAAACGACCTTGTGTCACATCTTGATTTTGTGGGAATCAAGTAAATATCACTCACCCGGCTAGCCCTTTTGGCTGGGTTTTTGACAAATAATGGATCGTTTCTTGGCCTATGGTTTGAGATTCGATCAAGGCTTTGACTAGCTTGGACTGGCTCCGGCCTGGACATGTTAGGACAAGTCATGACCAGCTTTGACTAGGCTCTGACCAGCTTGGACAAGCTATGACCAATTTTGACCAGTGGCCTTTGAGTGGAAACACTCGGGTCTCCCACGTTAAACGACCTTGTGTCACATCTTGATTTTGTGGGAATCAAGTAAAATATCACCGGCCTTTCCCGGCAAATAATGGATCGTTTTTGGCCTGGGGTTTTTGACAAATAATGGATCGTTTCTTGGCCTATGGTTGAGATTCGATCAAGGCTTTGACTAGCTTGGACTGCTTCCGGCCTGGACCTGTTAGAACAAGTCATGACCAGCTTTGACTAGGCTCTGACCAGCTTGGACAAGCTATGACCAATTTTGACCAGTGGCCTTTGAGTGGAAACACTCGGGTCTCCCACGTTAAACGACCTTGTGTCACATCTTGATTTTGTGGGGAATAAAGCAAATACCAACTCTCCCGGATTTTTAGGCTGGGGTTTTTGACAAATAATGGATCGTTTCTTGGCCTATGGCTGAGATTCGATCAAGGCTTCGACTAGCTTGGACAGGCTTCGGCCTGGACGTGTTAGGGACAAGTCATGACCAGCTTTGACTAGGCTCTGACCAGCTTGGACAAGCTATGACCAATTTTGACCAGTGGCCTTTGAGTGGAAACACTCGGGTCTCCCACGTTAAACGACCTTGTGTCACATCTTGATTTTGTGGGAATCAAGTAAATACCAACTCACCCGGCGAATTTTTTGGCTGGGGTTTTTGACAAATAATGGATCGTTTCTTGGCCTATGGTTTGAGATTCGATCAAGGCTTCGACTAGCTTGGACAGGCTTCGGCCTGGACGTGTTAGGACAAGTCATGACCAGCTTTGACTAGGCTCTGACCAGCTTGGACAAGCTATGACCAATTTTGACCAGTGGCCTTTGAGTGGAAACACTCAGGTCTCCCACGTTAAACGACCTTGTGTCACATCTTGATTTTGTGGGAATCAAGTAAATATCACTCACCCGGCTGGGTTTTTTTGGCTGGGGTTTTTGACAAATAATGGATCGTTTCTTGGCCTATGGCTGAGATTCGATCAAGGCTTTGACTAGCTTGGACTGGCTTCGGCCTGGACGTGTTAGGACAAGTCATGACCAGCTTTGACTAGGCTCTGACCAGCTTGGACAAGCTATGACCAATTTTGACCAGTGGCCTTTGAGTGGAAACACTCGGGTCTCCCACGTTAAACGACCATGTGTCACATCTTGATTTTGTGGGAATCAAGTAAATATCACTCACCCGGCCTTTTGGCTGGGGTTTTTGACAAATAATGGATCGTTTCTTGGCCTATGGCTGAGATTCGATCAAGGCTTTCACTAGCTTGGACAGGCTTCGGCCTGGACGTGTTAGGACAAGTCATGACCAGCTTTGACTAGGCTCTGACCAGCTTGGACAAGCTATGACCAATTTTGACCAGTGGCCTTTGAGTGGAAACACTCAGGTCTCCCCACGTTAAACGACCTTGTGTCACATCTTGATTTTGTGGGAATCAAGTAAATATCACTCACCGGCGGCTTTTTGGCTGGGGTTTTTGACAAATAATGGATCGTTTCTTGGCCTATAGCTGAGATTCGATCAAGGCTTCGACTAGCTTGGACTGGCTTCGGCCTGGACGTGTTAGGACAAGTCATGACCAGCTTTGACTAGGCTCTGACCAGCTTGGACAAGCTATGACCAATTTTGACCAGTGGCCTTTGAGTGGAAACACTTTGGGTCTCCCACGTTAAACGACCTTGTGTCAAATCTTGATTTTGTGAGAATCAAGTAAATACCAACTCGCCCGGCCTTTCGGCTGGGGTTTTTGACAAATAATGGATCGTTTCTTGGCCTATGGCTGAGATTCGATCAAGGCTTCGACTAGCTTGGACAGGCTTCGGCCTGGACGTGTTAGGACAATCATGACCAGCTTTGACTAGGCTCTGACCAGCTTGGACAAGCTATGACCAATTTTGACCAGTGGCCTTTGAGTGGAAACACTCGGGTCTCCCACGTTAAACGACCTTGTGTCACATCTTGATTTTGTGGGAATCTAGTAAATATCACCCACCCGGCCTTTTGGCTGGTGTGTTTGACAAATAATGGATCGTTTCTTGGCTTATGGTTGAGATTCGATCAAGGCTTCGACTAGCTTGGACAGGCTTCGGCCTGGAAGTGTTAGGACAAGTCATGACCAGCTTTGACTAGGCTTTGACCAGTTTGGACAAGCTATGGCCAATTTTGACCAGTGGCCTTTGAGTGGAAACACTCGGGTCTCCCACGTTAAACGACCTTGTGTCACATCTTGATTTTGTGGGAATCAAGTAAATATCACTCACCCGGCTTTTTTTTTGGCTGGGGTTTTTGACAAATAATGGATCGTTTCTTGGCCTATGGTTGAGATTCAATCAAGGCTTCGACTAGCTTGGACAGGCTTCGGCCTGGACGTGTTAGGACAAATCATGACCAGCTTTGACTAGGCTCTGACCAGCTTGGACAAGCTATGACCAATTTTGACCAGTGGCCTTTGAGTGGAAACACTCGGGTCTGCCACGTTAAACGACCTTGTGTCAAATCTTGATTTTGTGAGAATAAAGCAAATACCAACTCTCCCGGCCTTTAGGCTGGGGTTTTTGACAAATAATGGATCGTTTCTTGGCCTATGGCTGAGATTCGATCAAGGCTTCGACTAGCTTGGACAGGCTTCGGCCTGGACGTGTTAGGACAAGTCATGACCAGCTTTGACTAGGCTCTGACCAGCTTGGACAAGCTATGACCAATTTTGACCAGTGGCCTTTGAGTGGAAACACTCGGGTCTCCCACGTTAAACGACCTTGTGTCACATCTTGATTTTGTGGGAATCAAGTAAATATCACTCACCCGGCCTTTTGGCTGGGGTTTTTGACAAATAATGGATCGTTTCTTGGCCTATGGCTGAGATTCGATCAAGGCTTCGACTAGCTTGGACAGGCTTCGGCCTGGACGTGTTAGGACAAGTCATGACCAGCTTTGACTAGGCTTTGACCAGTTTGGACAAGCTATGGCCAATTTTGACCAGTGGCCTTTGAGTGGAAACACTCGGGTCTCCCACGTTAAACGACCTTGTGTCACATCTTGATTTTGTGGGAATCAAGTAAATATCACTCACCCGGCCTTTTGGCTGGGGTTTTTGACAAATAATGGATCGTTTCTTGGCCTATGGTTGAGATTCAATCAAGGCTTCGACTAGCTTGGACAGGCTTCGGCCTGGACGTGTTAGGACAAATCATGACCAGCTTTGACTAGGCTCTGACCAGCTTGGACAAGCTATGACCAATTTTGACCAGTGGCCTTTGAGTGGAAACACTCGGGTCTGCCACGTTAAACGACCTTGTGTCAAATCTTGATTTTGTGAGAATAAAGCAAATACCAACTCTCCCGGCCTTTAGGCTGGGGTTTTTGACAAATAATGGATCGTTTCTTGGCCTATGGCTGAGATTCGATCAAGGCTTCGACTAGCTTGGACAGGCTTCGGCCTGGACGTGTTAGGACAAGTCATGACCAGCTTTGACTAGGCTCTGACCAGCTTGGACAAGCTATGACCAATTTTGACCAGTGGCCTTTGAGTGGAAACACTCGGGTCTCCCACGTTAAACGACCTTGTGTCACATCTTGATTTTGTGGGAATCAAGTAAATACCAACTCACCCGGCCTTTTGGCTGGGGTTTTTGACAAATAATGGATCGTTTCTTGGCCTATGGCTGAGATTCGATCAAGGCTTCGACTAGCTTGGACTGGCTCCGGCCTGGACCTGTTAGGACAAGTCATGACCAGCTTTGACTAGGCTCTGACCAGCTTGGACAAGCTATGACCAATTTTGACCAGTGGCCTTTGAGTGGAAACACTCGGGTCTCCCACGTTAAACGACCTTGTTTCAAATCTTGATTTTGTGAGAATAAAGCAAATACCAACTCGCCCGGCCTTTCGGCTGGGGTTTTTGACAAATAATGGATCGTTTCTTGGCCTATGGCTGAGATTCGATCAAGGCTTCGACTAGCTTGGACAGGCTTCGGCCTGGACGTGTTAGGACAAGTCATGACCAGCTTTGACTAGGCTCTGACCAGCTTGGACAAGCTATAACCAATTTTGACCAGTGGCCTTTGAGTGGAAACACTCGGGTCTCCCACGTTAAACGACCTTGTGTCACATCTTGATTTTGTGGGAATCAAGTAAATACCAACTCTTGGCCGTTCGGCTGGGGTTTTTGACAAATAATGGATCGTTTCTTGGCCTATGGCTGAGATTCGATCAAGGCTTTCACTAGCTTGGACTGGCTCCGGCCTGGACCTGTTAGGACAAGTCATGACCAGCTTTGACTAGGCTCTGACCAGCTTGGACAAGCTATGACCAATTTTGACCAGTGGCCTTTGAGTGGAAACACTCGGGTCTCACACGTTAAACGACCTTGTGTCTCATCTTGACTTAGTGGGAATCAAGTAAATATCACTCGCCCGACGAATTTTTTCGTTGGGGTTTTTGATAAATATTGGATCGTTTCTTGGCCTATGGCTGATTTTCGATCAAGGCTTCGACTGGCTCCGGCCGGGGCTTGCTAGGACAAGTCATGACCAGCATTGACTAGGCTCTGACCAGCTTGGACATGCTATGGCCAGTTTTGGACCAGTGGCCTTTGAGTGGAAACACTCGGGTCTCCCACGTTAAACGACCTTGTGTCCCATGTTGACTTAGTGCGAGTCAAGTAAATAACAACTGTCCCGGCGGATTTTTGGCCTCGGGTTTGAGCGACGAGCTCCCCCTCTCACCTTCGCTGACCACACGAAGCAGCCAACAGCAGCAGCAGCAGAGCAGCCCAGCTTCATCATCAGCTCCAATTAGCAGCAGCCAGCCGACGCAACTCCAATCAACAGCAGAAGCCGCTACATGATATGCACTAGTCTATCCTCGGCTACATGATATGCACTAGTCTACCCTCGGCTACATGTTATGCACTAGCCTATCCTCGGTTACATGATATGCTCTAGCCTATCCTCGGTTACATGATATGCACTAGCTTACACTCGGTTACATAATATGCAATAGTCCTTTTCAGGACTAACCTAGCCGCGTTATTACGAACGTCCTTTTATTAAAACTACCAAGCTGCGATCCTACACGACAGTCTATCCAAGGACGAACTGACTACACCAGCGCCGTCCGCGTCTATCCTCTCTCTCTCCTCAAGCGCCGACGCGCTCTTTACTCAAGTACAGACATCCAGTGATCGACTGGACCCCGAACCCCGCTGTTCCTACCTCCAAGCTGTCGCCTTGAAACCTGACAACGCTCCTTCAAAACGACCGAACTACCACAAACGATTATTTGTATATACTTGTGCCAGATTATTTAATAAAATTGGGCTTAAACTTTTACATCCTCGTCTTTGTTGTCCTTGCTTCGATCGTATTACCCTATATTATTTTTTTCTTGCGGGGTTATCAGGCAACCTGCTTAGCGCCGCAACAAGGGCACGGTCCGTTAAAAATGCCCGCGAAAGCCAAAAAATTCGACCAATGAAATTTGGTTGTTACAAATCAGCCAATAGGCGCTTACATTGCAGAATTTCTTACACCGTATATATATATATATATATATATATATATATATATATAAAACACCATGTCCAACTGTGAAACTGAACAGAAACCATCCGGCCAACATTGACATTGAAACTGAACAGATGCCCTCCAGCTAATGCCGTTCAATGCATCAATTTTATTTAATCCAACCTGGTTTTCCATCATGGAAGCCCACAGTTGCAGACAATCAAAGTAGTATGATAAAAGTTTTATCACATTTTATTGGTGTTGTTTCTTCCACATATATTTGCAAAATTCCAACCAGTCATGCTCTAATCAAAGGACTATGAATAGCTAAAAGAAGCCTTAATATACTTGTAGTAAATTCTGTCATTCAGATTTTTTATATTAAAAATTCGAACATCCGAATTGCAAACAATAATAAAAATAAAGAAAACATCGTTATGCCTATTAAATAAATCATTTGTATTTATAAACATATGTACATGAATTCAAAAAGCAGCAAAAATATTCTTTAATTGAGTTAAATTTTTGGGGTAGTTGATTCACAAAAAAGGCTGTTGTTTAGACAAAACTTAAATAGTTGGTTCTCCGTAAAAAACTGTGGTTGAGAAAAGGCTTTGATTGTTAGCGAAAATTCGCTGACCGTCTTTTTTGTTGTTGGAGATGATTCGTTTCAGTCGTCGATTGGATGTCAGCGAAGATTCACTGATCGTCCATGTTATTGTTGTTGTAGCTGATTCGGTTGAAGTCGCTGACATGTTTCTTTCAGCGCGCACTGTGGGGGAGAGAAAAAAAGCTAACTCGCTACAATCTTCATTTCGGCTTGGAGACAACTTTATTTCTGCTACTGAAAGTCGAAATATGTGGGTTTTTATAAGAAATTTTTACCAAAATTAGGCTCGAGAAAAATAGTTATTTTTGTTAAAATTTTCACTTGGTAATGTTAATAGACACTTTGATTTGTGTGTGTTTTATTGTGGAATCTTTTTGGCATGTTTCTGTTATTGGGTAGAAAACGAAGTTTTGCGCGTGTTTTAATGTGTAATTGTGTTGGAAATAATGCTTATTTCTTATGAACTCATGAAAAATGTAAACCAGAGATGCTCGATCAATTGATATCATCTTCCAGTATAACAGGGTGTCCATGTTTATATCTAAATGAGCTTATATCACTAGCCATTTCTATTGGAGTTGGTGAGGATATTGTTCGACATAAGTTATATTCAGACGCTACCGCCTTCCTGATAGTATCCCAAACCAATCTAGAAATAGATCGTCTTGGAAAAATGGCCGGTGATCTTCTGCTATATTTTGATAAACAAGAAGCTACACAAGTTCAGCGCCTTAATAGTAAAAGTACGGATTTGTCAAAGACAACAAATGACTGTTCACTCAGTGTTGCTCTTTCAACAAGGACCAGAAGCTAAAAGTTTGTCGGGCTTGTCGATATTTGGTAGGCAATTCTTTACTGGAAACTTTGGAATACTGAATGAAGGTTACGAAGTGTAATCAAATATTTTTATTTATTTTCCTTAGAGTGAGTCCTTTGGCATTCGGTGTAGCAAAATGTTTGATTATTAGGCGGATATTGGTAGTAATTTGAAGAATGACCGTTTCGGCTCGGTTGGCAGTAGTTTTGAAGTCAGACCATGATAAGGGTAGTAGTAATATTAGAAATAGATCAGTGTCATTCTACCGTGTTTTTCTCGGCCCTAAGCAGGGCAGAAATATGATTAGCAGATGACCTCTTAACTATTTCTTCACGCAATGCTGGTTTCTCAGCGGTAGCGTTTTTTAGTTCCGTCCCTTCTTCCGTCGTCCTCTTCTCGCTCAAAGGTGTCAACTTATATTCTTTTGACCAGGCTCTGAAATTCTGGCGGTCTTATGGTATTTTACCCACGCACGCATGAACTCCCCTAGCTATAAATAGGAGCAGGTACTTCCTTTTGGGGAGGGAAGTTTCCAGCAGCTAGCTCTGACAGTAGGACCGAACATACTTGCTGTAACACACTCGTTTTTATACATCTGTATTACTGATCTGTTAATATATTTGTTTAACTCACTTCCTCTCTTTGTGTTTTTATTTCTGGCCCTAGAAGGCTACGACAGGCGGAAACTTTGGTTTCAGCTAACATCAAAAGTCTCTTTGTGTTAATTGTTTTGATTGGCCGAAGTTATTTTATTTTCCGACGTTCCTTTCTTTTTTTCGCAACGGAAATTATTCGTATAGCCCCCCCGATTCTTGGTAGTTTTCAGTCATAAATTAGTAGGCTTTGTTTCTGCAAACTTCCGGTGTTTTTCGGTCAGGTTCAGTCTTTTCTTCTTCCTCTTTTTATTTGAGTGTTACCTTGTCGTTAGTTGAGAGAGGTGTATAGAGAGCAGTTTAGAGAAAGATAGAGAAAAAAAGGATAAGGGTTTTAAAGGAAAGCGCAAATGCCTTATTTGAATTTTAACTTTTTTTTTTGTTTACATAATTTATTTTTATTTTATTTTTATCAGAACTCACTCCAGGCTCATATATATATTTTGCCGAATGTACAAAAGTTCTGCGAGCCATGACGCAAGTGGCCAGAGAAAAAGAAGATTAAAATACAAACTAACTCCAAGCTGACTTTAGTTTGCACCTGCTGAGATGTCAGAAAAGTAATTTGGCCTCCACTTATCCACCATTTCTTGAAGTTACAGCTCGACTAGGGGCTCAAAAGATCAACTGTAGCTGCCATATTGATTATACCTAATTATACCTACCCAACAAATATCTCCAGTAGACAGAAGATTACTCAGGACAAGCTATATTAAATTTGGCAGTGCACAACCTCAGACGCGAGTTCACTTGGACGTTTATAGTCGCAGATACCACAAAACCTCTCCTGGTTATGATTTCTTAAATCATTTCGGTCTGACGGTCGACGGCAATAGATTGATCAACACAACAACTAACAGTCTGACACAAAGCTGACTCCTGAGATTATGAACATCGTAGTGGACCAAGATAACCTGCTGAAACGACAGTAAGGAGAATTATGGAAAGATATCAAAACATAATTTCATCTCATCACAACCAATGCAGCAAAATCGAATGTTTTTATGGTAGCACTCCACCCTTTTCTAAACCACGACAAAAAGTAGATCAGTACCACGTGCCGAATAAAAAATTCTTTAACATCTCAGCTACATGGTAAGAAAATCTTTTCAAAAATTGATTCACCATCAGCTTATCATTAAGTGCCAGTTCACACTGATGATCAGGGGCGGACTGAGAGTATTACGGGCCCTCGGACCGAAAATACAATGGGCCCCCTTTCCCAATTTTTTACAGTTAAATGCCACATATAGAGGCTGTGCAGCAGGTGATCTGTGCATATTGGCTTAAATAAGAAAAACTTTAGTTTAAGATTAGTGTTGGGACGATTCCTAATTTTTTTCCGATTCCAATACCGATACCGATTCATTCACCCAATTTTCAGTGATCACGGGAATCGATTACGGGAATCGATCACGGGAATCGCGGAATTGTTTTGAAACGGAAGCCAGTATTTTTTCTTTTTATGCAATCGTTTTCAATGTTAAATTAATCTTTTTTCCTTTCTTTTTTTTCTTTTCTTTTCTTTTTTTTTTTTAATATAATGCTTTAAAAACTGTCTTTTGTATTCTTGTAAATATTTTAAAGCAGGACCTTGTTATTTCTTTTAATTTTATTCTTCGTAAATATTTCTAATTATTTTCCTTTTAACACCTAAAGAAGAATTTTAAAATTCAATGTCTGCATTCATAAAAAAAATCCTGAAAAATATTCATTATCTAGATTTATTAAAAAAAAATAGTTAAGAAACTGTTTGTAGGAAGGAGATCAAAGTCAGTTAGTCCCCCTCCCACTCCAAATATACTGTGTCTGTTTCACTGATTAAGTGTAAGTGGGATTTATAGATAATAAGTTTGACCTAAAAAAAATGAAAGAAAGAAAAAAAGAGCAAATCAAATACATTTTAATAACGTATTTCTTTGGTTTCATTTTATAACTTGTTATTTTTATGAAATGGTACATTTCTCTCTTACCGCTTAGAAATATGGGAAAAAAGTTTTCTTTTTTCAACATCAGACTAATTTAAGAGAAACGTAATGAAAAGAATCGGAAATCTAAAGTATTTATTTAACGATGCGATTCCGATTCCCCCCAAAAAAAAATACACGATTCTTACGATTAACGATTCCGATTAAACGTCCCATCACTATTTAAGATATGTATGCGTTTATATGCATCAAAAGATTTGAAAACTTGAAGCTCATAAAGATGTTCATGGACACATAATGATAGTAACAACAAAGCCGCGTAATGACATGTCAAACAAAATTTCCATTTTATTACTGCGAATCAACACGTAAACAATGTACTAAATTATAAAATTTATAATAGATATTAAAACAAATAATAAAATGTGTTAACATGCACTTTTAAAAAATATTACTTACATTTTAATACGTCTTAAATAAGATATACTATGCTTTAGTTTACACAATAATACTGAGCCAAAAATTTCAAATATCAACTTTCAGGGATTACATCATTACAGTAACAACATTGTACTCATTTCAGTAGAGGATTCTGCAATTTTATCAATAATTTTGTCTTTGTTTGATTTGATTTTCATTGCTGTCTTTTTCAATAGCAATTAGCATAAGTGACTCCAAGTTATTTTGTGTGAGCGAAGATCTCAGCCTTGTTTTCAACAGTCTTAGTTTAGAAAAACATCTTTCACATGTGCACTGTGTGATGCTTAGAGTTACAATAAATTTATATGCAGCATATAAATTTTCATATGCAGCTGCACACAGCCTGTACTCAGATAATAGCTTGAAAGCACATGAAAAACAATTCTTACATGTTGTCTTGGCAGATGATTGAGTAACATTTGTATCCTCCTCTTCTGAATCCAAGCTGTCTGAATCATTTTCATTGTCATTTATATTTTCTAGCAGCCCTTTTTTCAAGTCTTTGTAGCTTGATGCAAATGAAATCAGTTCATCCTGTAGTGCCACTATGTCAATTTCTGGTATTGCATTAGCAATCAAACCTAGCTCAATGTTTTGTGGGGATTCCAAAATTTCAGAAAACCTGTTTGGATCAAAGCAGGAAATTTGCTTATAGAGCTTCTCATGAGACGAGAATCTAGCTCGCATGCTGGAGAGCACAGCATCAATAACCGCATTATGGTATAAAACCTCAAAATTTTTTCTTCTCATCTGTGATACCTTCTGGTGCTGAGCGACTAGATCTCATGGTTGAAATTGAGAAGCTATTAGGCACAAAAATCTTCACTTCTTCTAATTTATAATTTGCACGAACAACAAAATCAGACGCAGTTTCATAAATGCCCTTAAAATCTCTTGAGATTTTTTCAATATTTTCAGTGGTTTTGTTAATCATGCGCCAAGCCTGCATGATATCCAGGCCTGTGTCTGCAGATAATCTGACACAGGTGTTGTAATTTCAATGTAATTTCGTATGAATGTAAACGCCATTAAGATGGTTTCAAATTTGCACAAGTTTTCACTCAATTTCTGTGCTTCATAGCGAACTGATCCTTTGAAATCAGTCGCTTCGCTTACTTCCTGAAGGATGATCAGAAGGTCCGAAAAGAATTCTGATGACTGATCTGCGTAATTGCCAAACAATTTTCGAAGTGCTCTGCTTCTACTTGACCATCTAGTTTGATCAATACGCTCTAGTCTTAGGCGTTTCTTATTTCCTGTTTTGGTCTGCATATGCTCTTCCCACACCTTCATCCTTTTGTAGGAATCATTGAAAAATGAGCATAGTTCATTTAGCAAACCAAAAGACTAACTGATGCAACACATCCACTGCTTGCATCACTGATCACCAGATTCAGAACATGTGCATAACACCAAGTATGGATGTGACTTGGGCGAGCTGCTTTCATAAGTGCCTGAAGACCAGAGTAAACACCACTCATATTTGCTGCTCCATCAAACGAATCTCAATACACTGCCTCAGTGTCAGACCTATCTCTGCAAGTGAATTTCGTAACAGGCTGTGCAAGCATTTTCCACTTGAATTATTCACATTTACCAGGCGAACAAGTCTTTCTTTAGCTCTGTCTCCAACTACATATCTAAGGACAATGGCACACTGATTATGGGCAGAAATGTCTTGGGTAGAGTCAATTTGCACTGAAAACATCCCTGCATTTTCACCTCCTTCACAATTTCGTTTTTAACCATGTCTGAAATAATATTTATTATCTTATTGACAGTTGTTTTACTTTAAAAAGTAACAAATTTGCCACGCCCTTTCTTAGATGGATCTTTTTGTTTGCCTTGCAAAACCACCTTCTGCAAATGTTCCTGCAGGTGTGGATTGTACCCTGCAAGAAGCTTTATAGCCTCTAAAAAATTCCCAGCATTGTCCTGATTATTTTCATCAAATGCAGTTGCAACAGCTTCTCCATATTTGCCGCAGTAAGACAAAACTTGAAACCCAATGTAAAATATTGCATCACTTATACACTTTAAAACAGAGCGATGCCGAAGAACTTGTTGGGTTCTTAAAGAGAGTTGTTCCTTTAACAAATTGTGCTTGGCGGATCTTTCACAAGCATTCAGAAAATATGCATTAGTAGAATGCTTATGACACTGTCTCTTTTCATGTTCCAAAAGTCTCGTTGCGATGTGTCTCCAATCAGAACAGCCCTGGATCATCTGTATATTTCGACTTTTTTCGGTAGCATACATCAGACAAAATGAGCAATGTAAACTCTTATTTTCTTCATTGTATGTTACCCACTTTCTGTTAATATTCATGCCCTGAATGCCTTGTCTGTCATATACAACAGCACTATTAAATGATATATTACATACAGGCTGGTTTGGATGAAATTTCCAGAACATCTCCTGTGAAATTGACGCATTATGTTTTTTGCTGGTATCCGGTTTTAAAAAATACGGTCATTTTTGACCTCTCATTGTGTAACCTGCGTACTGGTTTATTACAAACCTGGAATCAGGTTCCTTTTAAAAATTTTAGATGGACTTGGCTCATCGAATTACCACAAGACAGCTGCTTCTCACTTTCATCAGGTGATGATTTCAAATTCAACGGGATGGTTCCCTTCGATAGTTGCACATGTTGATGCCTTTTATCTTGTTTAAGCATTCCTTCCCAAACGTCGTCTTAACCTTTGTAACTTTGTCTTGTTCACGCAACGCCTGCACTGGGATGATGGCAACCCGGCCGAGACCTTACAACAACCAACATCAACTGCAACAACCAACAGCGATCATCCCGGCAACAAAACTTCAACAATCGACAGCGACTGATCCTGGCAACAACCCACGTCAGCTTCAACCCCAACAACCAACAGCGATGATTTGCAACTTGTCTTCATTTATCATGGATATTTTATCTTTTTTTCTTTTCTCTTTTGAGCATATATCTTTTATCCTCGTTCTGTCGTCAGTTACATCATTAAATAGGGTTTTACTCTTACCTGCACACCAGACAAATAATTGTCTTCTCGGTAAAATCTGCTTTTCAGGGGATTTCAAACAATTTTATAAAGTCAGTTAACTTTGCCTTGTTCAGAGGATGTAATAAAAAAAGTATCAATTTTATTTGTTGTCTTCTTTACACTTTTTTCTCAAAGAAAATAAAAGGGTTTTATAGCAAATAGTTTCTTTTAAAATTTGTTTAGAATATCAGGTTTTAAAATTATACAAAATGAAAATAAAATAAGGTTTTAAAATTATAAAATGAAAATAAAATAATTAATTTCAATATTTCAGACCCTAAACGAAAACTAAAGTTTCCATTAATGTAAACATAGAATTCAACTCTATTCATTCACCCTGAAATCCATGAATAAGATTGCAAAATTAGGAATGTCAAAAATCCCTGAAATTTGCGAAATATATGAATAATTTCTGTTTCTTTATTAAAAAAATAGTATCTTTTACTTAGAATAACATCTATCGGTAAGTAAAAAAATCGAACTTTTATTAACGTGAACACTTACCGTCACTTATCATTTATCTAAAATATGAACGCGGCTTAGTTTTATATTCGATGTATATTTGCATATTGATAGGGGGATAGATTTTTTGGACGCTCCTTCATTGTGAAAATTGTTTGTTAGTTAAACTAGGCACATTTCAAATATTTGAATTATTTTACTAATTAAGATCATACAAAAGGTAATTTTTTAATTACACATTACATTTTTGTTCATTAATGGTTATTAACTAACAAAAGGATGGCATTTTATCGCATTTGGTTTGTTTTTTTGTTTTTTAATTCAATTTACTTGCCTTCTTTTCACGAATCAATAAATAACAATTATCGGCTATATTCGAAAGTTGAGTTTTTCGTAAATTTACTTTTTTGATTTATTATTTCGAGTACGTATTTACAAATAATAGTTCTATTTATTTATTTGGAAGTTTGTTCTCTATGAGTTGTAATAATTTTCAAAATTTTTTTCTAAGGAGTTAAAAACAGACTTCCAAAACACTTAACTATATATAAAATAATGTCTGAAGAGCAAAGAAGATAAGAGACACGACTGCAATTGCACATTGCACAGTCACAGTGAGTGCACATATACGTATAAATATCTTATCAACTGAAATTATATCAATGATTTAGAAGAATGTGGTAAGATCTAATGCACTCACTGGCATAAATTCAAAATTGACTGTTAGTATTAACCCCTTCGTCAATTTAAAAACAATATTGATTAAAAAATTAAAAAAAATATTTTGCTTGAATTCGCATTAAACCCTCTTATTGACATTTTAAAAACTTTGACTTAAGAAATTACATAATGCGAATTTAAATTTACTCAATATTTGTAACAAATTAGCATAATTACAGATGTAAACAAAATAATTAGTCAATATTTTAAACACTGAAATGCAATGGCAACAGACAGGAATTTATAAGGTGTCCTTTCTTTTGGAAATTCTAAATATCATATGAAAATTTTAGTGTCTTTTGGGAGTGACGGGGATGGGAGAGAGAGTTCGCTAAGACTTGACCGGTACCACAGACTACAGGCGCCAGATTTATGGTCACCAGAATATTTTTACAATATTAAAATTATTTATTGCGTGTTTTCGGCCAGGGAAGGGGTGCGGCAAATCAAAAAGGATCCGATAAAGCTATGCCTTGCAGTCTAGCTGGGAACCAGGTTTGAACTTGCCAGTCCCCAAAAACAGACATTTTTTTACTGCGTTCATTCGTAAGGTTTCTTCGTTTTCTTTTACTTTCTTTGTTTTTCTTTCTTTCTTTCTTCACAAATTTAGTTTGATTGCTAACGAAGATACTTTTTCTTCATCAAATTTTCATTTTTGTATGGTCACGGATCTGCCCGTACTTGTGTCCGGCAGTCCGCACGGCCATGAGAAACACACACAAGGGGGCCCGAGTCAGGCGGGCCTCCTTGCAGTGCCGGGCCCTCGGACCAGGTCCGATTGGACCGATGGCTCAGTCCGCCCCTGCTGATGATGTACGTAAAACAATCATTACAACACCGTTTGATTTGTTCAAGTACAATTATGTTTTTCGGACTACAGAATGCATCAAGTACATTTCAGCAGATGATCTTACTTATTATAAAACGCAGATTGTGTGTGTGTGTGTGTGTGTAACGTTTATATATTGGATCGGATTTCCTACATTTTTCAACCGATTTCAACAAAACTTCACAGGACTACATAAAATTACCTTGTGGGTGGTTCTAACAGCGCCAAAATGGGAAAAAATATAATTGTTTTTTGCACAAAATCAATTTGAAAACACGATTAAGAGACATCGTGAAAATGGAAGGGGACAACTCACATCGGGTTGTTTGTGTGTGTGTGGGTTCCTTTAAATATGGGAGCGGATTTCCTATATTTTTCAGCCGATAAAACAAAACTTCACTTTTTTTTTTGGCAGGTAGTGTTTCTTATTCTCTTGCACACTTTTTTTTTTTTATTTTTAACATTCAGAATGCTTTAAAAATTCCATTTACAAGACAATTATTTATAATAAAATTCTATTCAATTGGGGAGACTCATAACGATTGAAAACAATGTTTTTGTTTGAGTTTGGGTTTGACCAATTCAAAAAAAAAAAAAAAAAAAAAACTAATTAAGACATGCGTGTCCGTCAACCTTAAACAATAATCTAACGATCTATACTGATTGTACGAATACAAACATCGGAATAAATTCTTTATCTTTTAGGGAAAGATAATGAAATCTAAACATACACAAGTCCTAACTAAAATAATAACCGGAACGGGAAACTACTTTAAATACACATGGTTTCCAAATTTTTTACTGTATTCAATAAGTAAAAATCATAAATTGTAAAAAAGATTATTATTACAGAAAGGCTACTAAATGAATAAGATTTGTTAGATCATAATTAATAAACCCAAATAAAGTTAATATTTTTTGTATTAGAAACAACGAGTGAAAAATATATTCAAATCAGAATTCTAATTATGAATCACCACAAGCAAAATATGCATTTTTTTTTTACTGTATTCAATAAGTAAAAATCATAAATTGTAAAACTAAAAGATTACAGAAAGGCTACCTACATTTTTCAACCGATTTCAACAAAACTTATGTTTTTTTTTTTGGCATGCAAGTGTTTCTTATTGTCTTGCACACTTTTTCTTTATTTTTACATTCAGAATGCTTTAAAAATTCCATTTACAAGACAATTGTTTATAATAAAATTCTATTCAATCGGTAGAGACTCATAACGATTGAAAACAATGTTTTTGTTTAAGTTTGGGTTTGACCAATTCGTAAAAAAAAAAAAAAAAAAAAACTAATTAAGATATGCGTGTCCGTCAACCTTAAACAATAATCTTTGTCAATTTTATTTTTCAGTCTTTATGATGGTGGATACTTGATCTATCTCTTATTGTTATATCCCCGGGCAACGCCGGGCTCTACTGCTAGTCAACAATATTTACTGTGATTTCAATTGTATCTTCATGTACATAAATAGTATCCTCATCTTCTCGGACGATGAAGAAATTCATTCCAAGCACATCGACAAAAAGTTCTACAAAACTTAGTAAGTATATAATGGCGTGGGGTTTAGAGGTTAAAATGAACAGTTGATTTCACAACGCCAAGAAGATTAATGAAGGATTATAATGACGAGGTAATACACGGGTAATTTTAACAAAACAATATAAGGAATTTATTCACGAATTTAAACACTTTGTCAGTAGCTCGTTTCAGGAAAATAAATCAGAATTCTTAAAGTCCGTAGGTTTAACATATTGTCATGAAAAGGAAATGTTCGTACAGAACATTACAGGATTTGGCACGAAATAATATTAAAAATATTTAAAACAAAGGTAAGAGAGTTCGTTGTTCACTGAAGGGATATATGGTTTACATACTTTCAAAAGTAGACAAAGAAAGATAGTTTGAAATACTTAGTTTTCTTGGATTGTGGAGGGAAAATTCTTTGAAGTGCTGCATGCTTGGTTAGAGGTCGATAATATAACTGACGAATTATTTTACACTGATAAGAACTTCAATATTTGGTCGCGATGAACAGAAAAACGCTTCACATGACTTCAGACACTCTTCTCTCATTAATATAATTTTTCTCCTCATTTCTATATAAAAAAAAAGAATTTCGCATAAGCTCGCTACTTTTCTTTTCTTCTCAGCTTACCTGTAAATTCCCGTGAAGACAAGGTTTTTATTAGTCTAAAGAAAATTTCGCATAAACTCGCAAATTCCTTTCCTTCTTCTTACTCAGCTCACCCGAATTTGAAGAGAGTGGATGAAGGGAGTTATTATTATTTCACACTCAATACAAGTACGACCTTAAAATTTCTATTTCAAAATCTCTGTTCGGTACTTACGAACTTGGATTTTTTGGATTCAACATTCCTAGTATCTTGCTAAGTTAAATGACTTTCCTCTATTTCTAACACTTTCGCCCCAGCCCCTCAACCTCGCAAAATCAAAAAACTTAACGAAAAAGAATATTTGTAATCTTTTGAAACTATAAAATGGCTTTATCAAGTGTAACTTATCTCACCTACCCCAACTCGAATGTTAATAACTATCAAATTGCGACAGATATTAATTATGCTGTAAGTGCAGCATTACACCAACTGATTGCCAATTAACCAATTCTGATTCATTATTTCAAGAAAATTATCAGACAACAAAAATATTCCACCTTTAACTAGACGACTACAGGCACATAACTCTGCTAAACACAGAGTTAAAGATTATTCTAAGATAAAAAGGGCGCTTGCAGTCAGTTGCCGAGAGTCTCTGTTGGGTCCCGAGCAGACCTGTGCTGCTGAAAAGTCGAACAATTCAGAGCAACCTGCATTTGATCCGCACGATCATAGAGGGTATAAAGACGACGAGAAAGCCGCGCTGATCAATTTGGATCAGTCAAGGCATTTGATGGGGTTGACAGATTGAACTTCTGTCGCTGGATTAGCCTCCTGTATCGCTCCCCCAGTGGATTGGTACAGGTGAACGGAATTTTGTCGGGCGCTTCAAAGCTGTCAGAGGTCGGTTCGTCACTATATATATAAATTATATATCGCCCCTACTTTACGCTTTGGCGTTGGAGCCTCTCCTTCGCCGGCTGAAGGACAGGGCGTGCAGAGTGTCGGTTTGTCTTGGTCATTTGTCCTCGGTCCAGTGACCTTTTTCTCGGCCTAGGAAGGACTTCTATCGTTTTTATTGGAAGGGGTCGCGAAGGATCCCCTACGCGAGGATCTCGACATGTCGGATGATGAGTTTCGCTCTCACTGCTCTTGGGCGCCAGCGGCGGATTACCTCAGTAACCCTGAGTTTTAATTACCTGGCGACTGGCTCGGAATCGGCTGCATCTCAACGACAGGAGCCTTCATATGGGGCTTGGCGGACTTGCCAGAAACTGCGATCGGTGTGGCCTTGGTCTAGAGAAACGGCTTCGCACGCCTTCTTCCATTGCCATTGGTCCGCCCCTTATGGGACCATGTCGGCGAGCTGACGGCTCGTCTCGCTCCCGAAAAGCTTGTGCCCATGGATCGCGCATACGCGTAAATATTGATGGTATTATTCGGGGTGAAACGGATGGTGTTTCTCACGCTGCTAGCCACGGCCCGAATGGTGATATGGACGACGCGAGAGGAGGAAGTCTTGGGGTAACCGTCTTTCTCATTAGGATCTGATCCGATTCTTTGAGCATCAGCTCAAGACGAAGATTAGAACTGATAGAAAACGCTTGCATTCGAGTCTTCAGCGAAAGGTGGGTGACTGAGGCGAGTTTGGTTCGTGTGAACGGGGCTAGCCTTGATTTTCTCTTTTAGGTCAAGCCTACGTTACATCGGGGTGGCTTCCTGTGGTGCCCTCCCCTTGGTTAGATTAGACAAGTTTTGGTGTACCTAGTTAATGCGAGTAAGTGTTGTTCCCGGCCTGTCTACCCCCCTCCGGCCACATCTTTAGTTATGATCCAGCCTGAGATTCCCAACCTCCCCAGTTTGTTTTTTGACCCCCCCACTTTCTATCTCGACTGGGTCAGCTTTATACTTTCCCATGCCCGCATGATTTTTTATCACCTTTCCCACTCCCTTAGCGAGAGAGCTGCTTGATTTTGTTCCAATGGACAGAATACAGTGGTCTCCCTGCATTTTGAGGGTTGAACGGGCCCTACTAAAATCAGTTAACGTTTAATTTCATTTATGTTAATATTTTAGTTCGTTATTGGGTCATAATCCCCTCCCTCATCTTTCATTTTAGAATTTTGTACATATATGTTAGGATCATTAAATTTTATGACATGGGGCGCGTTTTGTAGGTCTCCTAGAGTGGATGTGGTATTATGGTGGCATGGAGGATTGATTGGTGACGGACGAGTTCTTATGGTGAATGAGTAAATTGTAATGTCTGAATGGGTCGTGAATCAAATTAGCTAGGCATAAGATAGTGAAGACCAGCCTTTTACCCCTCCCCTTTTCGGCCTAGTGCCACAATTTTGTATTTTTATAAAATAAATCCCTGTGGTCTGCTACGGTGGAACTGAAGTTGGGTCGGCCATGCTGCATCAGTACTAAATTTGGGCAAAAACAAACCAAACTATTTTTTTTGCAAAAATATTTAGCCAGTTCGTGTGGTCAGCGAACTTGTTATGAGCTCGTCGCTCTACGTTCTGGCAAAAATCTTATGACGAGTTTTTTTTTTATTTTGACTAATAAATTTTTCATCAAAATTGAACATATTGGAATTGCAAAACTGGTCATAGCATCATCGAGTACCGGTCAGAATGACTTATTCAATTGCTGGTTTGGCCATTCTTGTTAACTTAGACCAAGAAGCCAGTCCAAACTAGTCGTTTTCTTGATCGAATCTCAGCCAAATTTCAAAAAGATTTGAACTCTACAAAATTCGCCAAGATGCGAAATTTGTCGAGGTTATTTACTAATACTCCCACAGTGTCAGGATGTGACACAAGGTTCATTTAACGTGGGAAACCCGGAGTGTTAAAAATATCAAGGGCCACTAGTCCAAAACTTATATTAGCATGTCCAAGCTGGTCAGAAATTAGTCAAAGCTGGTCATGGCTTGTCTTAACTAGTCCAGAAAGAAGACAGTTCAAACTAGTCGTAGATTGATCGAATCTCAGCCAAAAGGCGAGAAACGATCGAACAGCAAAAATTCGCCAAGGATATTTTTCAAAACTTCCACAGTGTCAGGATGTGACACAAGTTAGGTTTAACGTGGGCATAGATGTAAAAACTCAAGGGCCACTGGTAAAAAAACTGGTCATAGCAATGTCCAAGCTGGTCAGAATCAAGTCAACGCTGGTCAAAATTTGTCTTAGCTTTTCAGGCCGAAGCCATGCCACCTGATCACCTTGAGGCAAGATTTCGTTAGTACTGGTGATCAGTATAATATCTTGAGCGTCTGAGCCTGAAAAAAAAAAAATCAGAATGCTATCAAAATCAAAGGAAATTAGCCATATACATTGAATGTTTTGGTAGATTATGAGCTTCTTTTTAATTTTGACAGTTGTAATGAGGGTCCCAGTAAGAAAGAATGTTTATCTGGAATTCTACAAATGCTCTCTTAAATAATTTTGTTTCAGGGAAAATAAAATTACTCGTAACAAGATAAGCAAAAAAACAAAAGTATAAACATTCAGCTAAATTCTATATCTGTAACATATTTTTCAATAATAAATTTTTTATTTTGAAATCTATTCATTGTTGGTGTTTGTATCTAAATTATTTGTATTTAATTTATTTGCTTATATATATATATATATATATATATATATATATATATATATATATATAACGTCATCCACAGACAGACTGTTTCGCTGTCTCACAGCGAGTCAGTCTGGTTAGACATCCGGTTGCCTCTAGCTAGGATCGAAACTCGACTGAATTGGTTGGAGATTCTACCACTAAGCCGTCGGCGCACGGTAGGGGTGAAAGTGGATTTTTAGCGTATTTATTTTTAGAAACACGCCCAGTGACCGACAGTGACTCAGTTCGCTTTTACGAAGATTTTCGCTAGTGAATATACATAATATTCAATTCTGAAAACACTACTTGGAGTTTTATACAGTTAATGCAATCTTCAGCCTGAAGATTGCATTTAACTGTAGCTTAGAGCTCTGTTTCGTAACATTGAGCACTGTATTTATAACACCTGAGGAATAAATAAATATATTTCCGTATGTGCAAGTATTTGTGCATGTATGTACATTTTTTATCCTACCCATTCCTATTAAAAAATGCTTCTTTAATGCACCAATATACATTAAATCTTCTTTGACAACTTCTGGAATAGATGCAATCTATGCATACAGGAAAAATCCTAATAATTAAATGCAAAAATGCTGGGAAACTATAGAACCAAAGGAATGAAATTATTTTCAAGTTTCAACATAAAAACAAATTCAAATTAACCTAAAAACATTGACTTTGCAGGAAATTCACTTGTGATTTTAGTTCTAATTGTTTATAGGTACAAGCATATGTGTTTGTATATATGTGTGCATGTGTATATTTATTTGTATGTGCTTGTCACACACATAGGTCTGTAAATGTATTTTATTTATGTGATTATCATGCTGATGCCTACCTCATATATATTATTTATTATTTTTACCATATATAATATTATTTTTTATTATTATTTGTAATTATTTTTTTATTGATTTTTTACTTTTTTATTATTGTAATCTATATTTTTTAATTTTTATTATTAGATTATGATTATCTTGATTTTTTATTATTTATTGTATTTTTGTTATAAATATAGACGTGTATATTATATATTTTACTTAAAATTTTATTATATATTTATTATTAGTAACTAATGTGATGATGATTGTATTATATGATGATGATGATGCTGTCTAAACAGACACCACTTTAACTTCCTTTTGTGAAATTTATTTGACACATTGTTTTATCTCTGTTTTAAATTAGACCTTCCTATCTCTTTACCTTCCCTTACCCGTTATATTAACTTGTTCTCTCTTCTTAATGTAACCCCCAAGAAAACTTTTGTAGGTCAATTTATTTTTGCTATTGTTTCATCTTGTATTTTATTATTATTATTATTTTTTAATTTTCTTATTTTTTCATCTTTGTATATCTGACTGTATGGATATATTGATTCCATTTCATAACATATAGTCAGTCTGATGAGATGAATATTCCTTTATTCATTAAAATAAATTTATTACTGATAATGTAATTTTAAGGTTTTGCTAATTATTATTATAATTGCTTTATTGAGCTCTCATATGGACTAAAAGTCCTCTTTGGAATAATCCCTACCAATTACAATTTGGTATTATATTTTGTCAGCATTATATATATATATATATATATTAGTATTATAGCATTATATATATATATATATAATTTACTAGTAATTTGTTTATTTTTTAATTATTGTTTGTTTCCTAATTCCTAATTCATTCATTGCTGATTGTAACTTTACAGAATAATTATTACAATTAAAATAAAAACATACAAGTTAAAACAATACTAATTATAATAAAAAAATACTTTAAAATTTGAACCAATTAAAATAATGAACGAATTTCAGACTTTAAAAAATTAAAAAAAATGTAACATGATGTTTAGGTTATTTAACTCAGCATTCAGCAACAACATTTTTTATTACTAAATTTTTTTAAATGAATATTAAATAAAGTTTAGTATAAAATCCAACCCTGTTTCTTTGTTTTTTAAATGTAATTTTTACAGAGTTCTTGAACTTTTTTGGTTTACAATCATTTATTATCTACATTTCAGCCTGTCTCACTAACCTTATGAACTATCTTTGTGATGTCATGCCACATATGAGCAGGCCTTCTTTTTGGTGGTCTTGCTACTGACTCACTTTCAGTTCTTTTTTTAAGGCATCTTGCCTAATTCATTTGTGTTACCAGGGCTGTCTTATGTACTTCACAGCATACCCACTTTTGAGATTTTTTTTCCACTAGTAAATATTCTATTTCATTTCCTAATATTCCTCCTTCCTCTTTCTAGCGAGTTCGCCAACGTACTGAATTTTGTATTTCATGTGTTTTGGACAACCTCTAGTTTTTCCATACATTTCCTTTTTCTAGTAACCCTAAGTTCCTATTCTGATACATTCAACAAATTCTTGGAGTGTTCATACATCAAAAGTATCATACAATACTTGCATAGATTCTTCCTTTCTTGTGGACCTTTCTTCAGTAAATATTTTTTTTTATCTGATTCCAATGACTTTTGTGTTCCCATTTTTTCCTTTTACCATATATATCATTTTCCATTTCATCACCTTATTATGCCATTTTCCAACATTTCTTTTCTATTTTTATGTACTCTGAAAAACATTTTTTCACCCATTTTGAAAAATTTTAGGTCCTTTTTGTTATCTATTTTTATTCTTTTTTGACCTGGTGTTATGGTGTGATTAGTAGTTGGGTTGATCAAATTAAATGCGGCTGCGTGTTTCAAGATAATCAACATCTATACATTAAATTTAAACATCAAGGAAAAAAATCAAGCTCAGTGAACATTAATAATATATTGTATTAACAATGGTATACAAATTTCAACAATAAGTATAAAGAAAGTTGCTTCCCTTTTTCCGTAATAAAAAAGGGTAAGTTTAGCTAATAAATGTTGAGTACAAAATTGAATGTAATTTAACTACAAAGTTCAATTGAAGTCTTAGCTAAATACAGAATAGTTCCACAGTGTTTTATCAGTGTAGAAAGATATAGCGCCGTGCCTTATTTTCCAAGAATTGAACTGCAACTGGTGGTTTGGTTGATAGCGAAATTCTTTTATAACGATGGGTAGGCTCCGGATAGCTTAGCGCCAGAAATATAGAAAAGATACTAAAATAAGCGATTGGTCAGGAAATGGACCAATCCGTGATTTTAGAGAAAAATTTGAATTACTTGCGATGGTTAAATTGTCCTATAATAAGTATCATGTATTTATTAACCAATGAGAATTGGAGAAAATGTAGGCGTGGCACTACACTGGTAACAACTTGCGAACATCTGTTCTGCCAGTGACATACCTGTCAGTGTATTCAGATTCTGCATTATCCAGTATACTCTCAAGTGTTTCTTTCCCCACTTTTTCATTACTTGCTGTTTTCAAAGCTCTCTAAAAAGTACCCACAAAGCTTTTTCATTTGACCTTGTGTGATACGTTGGGGTAATAATATGTTCAGTCGAGAACATTTTATAAAATTCTTTAAATTTGTAAGCAGTGAATTGTGTACTGTTATCTGATGTCCAGAATGCCATATCTTGCAAACAGTTCATATAAAAAGTATTTATTTATATCAATTGTTTTTATATCATCCACATATCCTAATTTTTGGGATGGTTGGTATTCCCTCCTGATAAAATGATAGCCAAGCATTGTAATCTATTTCCTGTGTGCGAAGGAAGTCCTTTTTTCAAAACATAAATTAATAATAGAGGTCAGTAGTCCATTTGTAAACAAAAACTCCTGTGTACAAATTTGTGAATTTTTTTACTGCAAATATTATCAATGCCTCTTTCTCAGTTGAGCTGTAGTTTTTTCTGCCAGTAGTAGTGAACGTGAAGCATGTGTCACAGCTTTCATGTTACCGTCATCATATTTATGTAGAATTACTGCTCCTATAGCATAATCACTAGCATCTGAAGCCAATTCAATTTCTTCTTTTCAGTTGTAGTGTGCTAATGATAAGTCTGACATTAATATTTTATGATTTCTTCAAACACCTTCAGTCCTTTTTTAAGCAAATTGTTCAGTAGAGCTCTCAAATTCTGCATATTTGGTATATAAATTTGATAATAATCTCAGGGGAGAGGTTGCTTCAGCATCTGTTCTGTGCCAGGCTCAATTCCACACCCCACGCACTGCCTAGACAGAAACCTTTGTTCCATAGGCGGGTGACTGGCTATGACTAGCAAAGATTAGACAAGACCAGCAAAACATTCCGGCTTGTAGAGGGGGCCGTGGCGGTTACGGTTTGTTGTGGGAATGGCGGTTGCCACTTGTTTCCACGCTATTCCTTGTTAGCGACTACATTTTGAGGTTGATAGTTGAAATCCTCTAGGAATAAGAGAAATTTACCTCGAGGTGTCAGTGCACAGGCCTGAAAGGAAAAAAGAGATCGAGGCGAAGGGTCATTGGCTATTTATAGCCAGGAAAGAGAGACCCCTGGTGAAAGGGTTACGAACTGAAGGAGGAGTTAACTCCGACAGGCTTGAGTGAGGATGTTCAGCTTCCCCACATTAAAATAAACTGATGTGTTGCATCCTGACTTGGTGGGGTTAAAGGTAAATACTGGGAAGGCACACTGCTATGGTTTGGATGCATGCTGTAGTACCTGTTTAGTGTCAGGCTCTCCTTCCTGCTGCCTGGACAGTTTGCCATGATGGAGATGCTGCTTCATCATCTGTTCTGTGACAGGCTCAATTTCACCCCCTTTCACCCACTGCTTGGAGAGACCCCTGTTCCATAGCCGGGTAACTGTTTATGACTAGCAATGACTAGAAAAGACCAACAAAGACGTTCCAGCCCAAGTGGAGACACTCGGCTTCCACACATTAAAATAAACTGACTTTGTGTCAGATTCTGACTCAGTGGGGGTTAAAGGAAGGCACACTACTATGGTTCAGATATATACCTTAATATCTATTCCAGATATGCCTTAATATCTATTCCATCTATATTGGGCTCTCCTCCCTGCTGCTTGGATGGATCACCTATGTGGAGATGCTGCTTCAGCATTTGTTCTGTGCCAGGCTCAGTTCAACCCCACCACCTGCTACTGTTTGAGGTAACATTTAATTTATAAAGACAGATGAGTTTAAAAAACAGATGATAAATTTATTGTTAATACACCAAAATGAAAGAACAACACAAATTAAGTGCTTTGTTTGCCAAATGATAGTCAATAACATATATGTAAAAATAATCAATGCAAATGAAATATGTCTTGTTTACAATAAAAATTACAATGCTAGTTAAGGTCCTCAGAAAAGGCGGATTAATGCAAATTTAATTAACCCTCTACTTTTTTACTTCAACAAATGTAACAAAAAGCGAGCAAACAGCAAGAGAAATAACGACATGAAACAAATCTTTTGGTTAACAATGAATATTTTTTATATAACACAATAGAGGTACAAAATTGCATTGTATTATTAAATTACTTCAAAGTTCTTTCTTGCTTGGTTTGAAGTATTAATGAAAATATCATGTGAAAGATTAAGTGTTGAGAAATTGAATGTGCAAAAATGGGTTAAGTTTGATAAGGTATTTGTATGTTTGTTTTTTTTGGTGTTGAATTTTGTAATATTGTGTTTGACTTACTGTTCTGTGTAAAGTTGTCTATCACTGACTGAATTTGTCACTTGTTGTTCAATGTTGAGTTTATGTAGATGAGTGAGTATATTTTGCAAGCTGTGGTATTGTTAAATAAAATTAACTTTAAACCAGGAGAATGAGTGTCGTGGATTCATGTATTGAGCTGATAAATTTGTAAGACTTACTGTTGAAGTCAAATGAAGTTTCATATTTATTGATGATTCAGGTCACGTGAGAGGCTCCAAATTAGTTGGTGCCAATTTGTGTCTACTAAGGATACACATTAGACTGATATGTGTGTACAAAGTTAAGAATGTGTGAAAATATGATTTTTATGTTTATTAGCCAATCAAAAAGTGTTCTTAGTTATTGCATTCTGGAGCCAGTTTTAATGGGTTGTTTTGCTATTTTGGATAGATTTGAGATAACCTCGTTCTGAGCCACTTTTAATGGGTTTTTAAAAACAAATGTAGAAGTCAGATTCTACAGTAAACAACATAAAAACTGAAGAAATGGGAAAAATACTTTTCTGAATAGTTTTCAAAGAACAGGTACAATTTTCAAAGCAAAGTTTGTGGTAGCAGTGAAGAAAAGAAAAATCACACCAGTTGAAGAATTTTCCTTGATGTGGGTGCAACTTTGATGTTCCTTTCAATTCTTGCCTGGTGGTCATCAAATTTCTTCAGTGTTTTTCTTGCTTGACCAGGCCAACCTGTGTTCATGCAGCAGCTGTTTGCCGACTCCACAAATTTAATTCCTGGTCTTCCTTTTATTCACCCAAATAGGCTCCAGATTCACTTTTCAGAATTTGGTGGGAAACCTTTTGATTGGTTCTGAATGAAAAACAAACGCAGCTATTTTCCCCATAAATTGAAATGTACCAAAAATATTTTTGAAATTCAAAAGTTTAAACCTAACACAGCATCTTTTTTCTTTCAGAAAAGTAGATGATACACACTCAAGCAACTTAAATCTCTTATATTATTGCTGTTTTTAGCATCATGTGTATGTGTTCAATCAATCCAAATGTCTGAAGATGGTACAAAATTGTTCTTAGCCTATGAAAGCCTATGATATTTGATAGTTCTGAAAACAATTCAAACTCCGACTACCTCCATCGGTGTTGATAGGGCACTACTCCGAATTTGAAGGAAATGGGTGATGGGAGTTATTATTTTGAACAATTACAAGCAGTAAAAATCATACATAGGTAATATAATAAAGTTAAATGATTTTATTCTTTAATTCAATTTTCCTTAAATCATTTTATAGATTTATTTATAAACTGGATTGTTTGAAATTGTCGTTTTTGATAAAATTTTAACAGTTTAGGTTTTTACTTTTTGAATAATTATTAAAAATATTAGGTTTTAAAAACAGATGCATTTTTTTACCACTTGTAACTTTCATTTTGATAAGAGAAAGAAAAACTAATAGTAATTGTAATATTATTTCCAATATAAATTCGTATGTTAAAAATATTTTCAAATTATTGTTTTTTAAAACTTTCAAACCGCTTACAATTAACTTTGTTAGAGGTTACAAATAAGTTAAAAATAAAATCAGAAGATCATCTTTGTGATTTTTAGTCCTTACCCATCTTTAAGATGTTCTTTGTAATTATCTGCAGAAACAAATTTGAATCCCAAATAAACATCTCCACTCTTGGCAATTAATTTTTCTTTTCATATGTACAGTTGTACACCCAGGATATTCTTTTTCCACCTTACATTTTTGTAACATGGTCCATGTTAGTTTGTTGTATCATGATTATTAGATGGAATGGGAACCAAAATGGTTAAAAAAATGAATAAAGAATTTTTTAGAAAAAATAATTGTTTAAACTTTATTTTTGATGATCCTGCCAGAGTTTATTTTTGATGATCCTGCCAGAGTTTTTCTGACAAGATTTCTCGAATATTCAGGCTGGTAAATGTAGTTGAATAAAAAAATGCTGTTTAATTAAAGAAAAAAAACAGAGCTTCTACTTGAATATGAGTATCCACCAAAATAACGTAAACAAAAAATTAAGAATAGATATAAAAAGATTGTTCAGGTGATGTTCTTTCGTTTTATTGGTTATCAATCCGCTTTCGTCAAATGTTATATCAGAAGGATTTGATGATGTCGATGTAAAATGGCCATCCGGTAAGTTTTTGAGATTTCCACTTGTTTTGATAGTTTTACTCAACAAAGTGCAGTCAATTTTTAAAGAAATGTTTATTTAGTTCTGGCAGTAACTCTGTTTTTTTAAGTACCTTGCACGAACGTAAAAAATGTTTATTTCTGTTCTCAAAACAAAGACTAAACAAATCATGAAAGATTGTTATTTGAATATGTCTTCCTATTTAAACTTGAACAAAAAAATATTTTCAGTTTTCACTTTTGGTAATTTGTATTTAATTTAAAATTTAACTAATGAATTTGTGGCTAACAATTTAGCCAGGCTTCCTACACTTGTGAAATCGTCTCACAAAATAATAATACTATATTACAACCAAGAATAGTAATTTAAAAAAATCCGGGATATTTTCTGTACTTGAATTAGAATAAAGTTTTTCTCATTTAATCATTATACTTAGTTTTAGGCATTTCATTTCTGTAATGAAAATTCTTTTCAAAATCCAAACAAAATGGCAGTAGTAGCCATTATGACATTTTTGACGGAAGCCGAGTTCTAATACAACTCTTATATTTTCGTTTGTTTGTGCTGCTATCGAAACTTCCTTAAATAAAATTTTTAATACAGCTTAAAATTACTTGATGTAAAAGATTGTTACTATTTCATAAAAACAGAAAATTCCACTGATAAAGCTTTTCAAAGATTTTTATTTTTAAAAACTTTATTAAAAAAAAAAATTGAGAATGTTGTAAGTCAACAACACAAGACTTACTTCTTTTAAGAATCTAGTCTATTGATTTGGAATCTGAGTAATATTTTAGATTATTCGTTAATATTTCTATATAAAATGAATCGTCTGACCTTAAATTATTTATATTTATTTATTTATTCTTTTCACCTGTACAGTAAATTGCGTTATGTCTTTCAAATGTTCAAGTACGTTAATGATTTTTCTGAACGATTCATAACTTCAATTCCTCAAACATTTCTGCTTGTTTAGAATTCTTTCTTTACATACATTAAAATAGTCCTAGTTTTCTCATTTGTATGTACTTTAAGTAAAAAAAAAAAAAATTAAAAAATACAACTGGCAGCTTTATTTCAGCATAAAAAATGTTATTGAAATATAATTTGTTTATTTTTAACAATATCCGGTGCAAATTCACATCATACTACTCTGGTGAGTACAATAACATTAACAATTTCTACGAGGCTTGAGGAAAAAACCCTCTAAAATAAATAATTCTATAAAAATAAAATAATTCTTTTTATAGAATTTTAATACAAGAAAGCAATGAGGTATAATTCTATCGGTATTTATAAATTATAAAGATAAACTTGAAATTCTCCTTAAAGTTTTTTTTTTTTTTTTTAAGAATTTGTAACGACACGTACATGAAATCATAATTTTAAAAAATACACGCACATTATGATAATTGTTCATTGTTCTCAACTTGAAATTTATTTACGTACGTAAGACATTTTTACATTTAAAACAAAACTTATTTAATTATCTGTTTTGTTAATTTAACAACAACAGTTGCTAAATCCAATTAAGGTAATTACTGTTAAGGTAAGAATTCTCTTTAATTCTGAATTTTTCTTCCTTCAAATGAAGACATACAGATATTCAAACATCCTGTGTAAACATATTTTCTTAAAAATAATAATAAACATGACTTGTTATTACGTGAGATAATTAGGTGGTAATAAGTCATATTTATTGTTTATCAACAAAAGGTATAATTGGTATCAGTAAATTTTTGACAAGGTTAGGTAAAAAAAAAATGCATAGATTGGTTGGTTGCAAGGTAAGCTACTTCACTTGCCTCTTCAATCACATTTAGGTCAATTATTTTGGAAGACCATCAACAGTATAAAAACCTTTTAATGTTGTAATGTAAGCAAAGAGTCTGTTGAGATTTGGAGGAAACACCAAACTGATTTCTCTCCCAACAACTAAAAGGATAATGGAAAGTAACAAAAAATAACACTGCCTTGGAAACCACAGCAACTTGAGGAACAAAATGCCCATGGGACTAACTCCACAAGACACCATGCTTGCTTGCCAACTGCTGTTTTCCACCAGCTTTTATTGGTATGAGGCATCTTACAAAGACCTGGATCTTGAAAAAGTTGCAGAGAGGTCCGTATCTTGCTACCCATGCCAAACTGTCCTGCTGCTAATGGGGATGTGTGGAAAACCTGGATGTAACTGGTGTTGACAACCATGCCCCCATGTGATCTGAGGCCTCTCCTATTTCTTTCCTGATATGCGTTCATCACATTATTAATATCTATAATTGATGTTTTTACTCAGTTTGGGGGTGGGGGGATAAATAAATTCTGAGAACTATAGTTAAAAAAATCTTATAAAATCTAATTTTGAAGCAAATGAAATGTTTTGATTTGTAATTGTGCTTCATCTCAAATAGAAAACGGAAATTGCAGAATTCTGAACATTAAATATGAAATTTTAACACTACTTTGTATCTCTGCTAATGTTTTCAGTAAAACACAATTCTTTTTTAATCTAGATGAAAAAAAACTGAAAAGAAAATTATCTTAATTATCAACAATTACTTAATGTATATTCACTAGCAATAAGATTTGTGATTTCTTAAACTTCTCAATATTCAAATTTGCTATTTCAGTAAAAAGTAAAACATTTAATAAACTATTGTTCCAGGCAATGTAATCATATTGTGTTTGAATAGAATGAGTAGAATTTACAGTAATTGTCATTTGATAATCGTTAAGTTTGATTTCTTGTCATTTGAAATGTCAAGCTGACTATTACTACCCAACCAGCTTAGACAGAATAACTGTTATTAGTCTTACAAGGCTAGTAAATAAAGTAATCTTGGCTTCTCAACATAGCTAACACCATTCTTTTGACACTACTTTGTTCATGAGTCAAGGCCATAAGTAACTTAACTTTCCAATTTGTTTGTACTGCTATTTGAGCTGAAATTGTAAAATTATCATTTTTGCATTAATTCAAAAGAAAATTACTATAAACATGTTTATATATAACAGCTTCAAATTATTTTTTCTAAAATATTCATTATAACTATTTTGGTTACCATTCCATCTAATAATCATTTAACATGGACCATGTTAAAAAAAAATGTAAGGTGGAAAAAGAATATTCTGGGTGTAAATGTAAAAAGAAAAATTAATTGTCAAGAGTGAAGATGTTTATTTGAGATTGAGATTCAAATTTGTTTCTGCATAATAATTACAAAGAACAAGATGGGTAAGGACTAAATCACAAAGATGATCTTTTGATTTTCTTTTTAACTTTTTTGTAACCTCTAACAAAGTTATTTGCTTAGTTATATTTTTGTATATATTGATATATTTACATAATGTTTGTAAAAGTGTTATGTGCTGTTTTTTTTTTTTTTTTTTTTCATAACAAAAATAAACTTTTGTTGTAAAATCCAGTTTTGTTTAACCAGTATTCATTGATGTTTGCATTATACATTACCTTACATATAAAGTATTATACAAAATAACAAAAAATCCTTGTTGATTTATTAGAAAAAAAGGTATACAGCAAATATGACATACCATTAGTCCTCAAAGTAATCCTCATTGGCATCTAGAACCTTTTGCCAATGTGCCTCCAGCTGAACAGAAAGCCTTGAGAGTTTGAAGGAAAACAAAATTCCTAGGGGGTCAAAATACAACAAAGTCCATTAGTAATTTTCATTTATATGGCCGCCAGGGGTTAAAAAAAAAAAATTGACACGTGGCCATGGAAATCTTTAGTAAAAGGTGAAAGATTTATCTGCAATTCCTGACCACAGGGAACCAGGAGTATTTCCCGTTATAGGGTCATATAGGGGGTTCCTTTTATTCAATGATGTTCACATCAACTTAAAGAGAAAGGATTGAAATTTGAAAAAAATTTAAGTGAAAAAAAAAACTTTTTTCATAAAAAGGTGATTTTTTTTTTTTTTTTTTTTTTCCTCAGAAAATTG
>CAHIKZ030003137.1:0-22500 GCA_903632075.3 Acanthosepion pharaonis
TGACCTGTCTTATTCAGGAGACGTTGACTTGTGTTTGGATATAGGTTTTAAAATAACGAAATAATATCAACGATTACCGTTTATACACATTTGATATCGCCTTTTAAATTGTAACCTTTGATATTAGAAGGGGATTTAAGAAAAAACTAGTAACAGTAATTGTATTAATTCCAATTCTATGGCTCAAGTGCGAATGACGGAACTTTCCACTGCTAATGGATTAAGATTAAATGAACTATTTTGCGTGTGTGAGGGAAGATTTATTATTGATTGGTTAATTTTCTACAGTTTATCAACCCTTTAAAGGTTATTTAAAGTCAGAAAACATTGTAAGAATTTTCTTTTTAAATAATCTTTTCGTGATACAAATCTTACTAATTAACCTAGGTGGAGAAGATTTTGAGAACAATTTTGAGCCATTCTCCATTACTCCACCCGCAGATCCAAGCTTACAGCGTTTGGTATTACCAAACAGTCACTCATCTGACCCGGCTTGACGTTGCTTAACTTCGGTGATCGTACGGGAACCGGTGTCTCAACGTGATGTAGCCTGTAAGGGAAGTGTGAGTAATGATGATGATCCGGTCTCGGGTAACAGCTGTCCGCAACAGTACCTCGCTTATTGCACTAAAACGTGGGGGGTCGGTAGTAATACAGATGTCAGCGACACCGACAGTTGTTGGGGCTGAGCTATTTTGGGTCCTGGCCCGGGTGAACAATACAATCACTTCCCGGCCTTTTGTCTGGGATCAAAAGTGTAGTATCTGTCCTCGGGCAGATGAACTAAATTTCATCTCTCAGTCGTGTCTCGGTCTATGGACAGAGCGCAATTGAAAATATTATCGAGAGATGCCCGGCCTCGGGGAAACAGCTGCGAGCGGCAGTATCTCTTTCATTGATTTAAAGAGTTTTTTTTTTTTTAAATACACCAGATACATTAAGTTATCTGTCAAGTCACAACAACCTCAGACACTTTCCTCAAAATATGCGCAATGCCCAAAAGAGCCGATTTTTGGATGGCTCCAAATTGGTATGGTATACCAGATAGATAGCGGCTCGGATTGAGGAATCGGAGAGCCGAGTTCGAATCCCACACGAATCCATTACATTCACTTACGTGCTAATACCCTTGGGAAAGGTATGAATCCAAACAAAGATGCTTGAAGAATGAACGGTAGAGTAATGGATTGCGCTTGGATTGAGGAATCGGAGACAAGAGTTCGAATTCAGTCGAATCCATTACATTAACTTACGTGCTAATACCCTTGGGAAAGTAATATGAATGCAACTCTTCTGGCTTGAAGAGGCACGGTATGTAATGAAGTTGCGGCTCGGATTGAGAAATCGGAGAGCCGAGTTAAAATCCCACACGAATCCATTACATTTCTTTTGTACTAATACCCTTGGGAAGGTATGAATCCTCCTCTTTTCTCTATAGGACCTGGTCTATCCTACTAGTTTCCCATAGCTGAGGGCTGAAAAAGAACCAATATTTTATTTCCCAGTGAATTTTAATCTCATACGTGATACACATTTAAACCGATCATTTTTTTTCGAAACATGATTGAAAATTGATTTTTTCCGGCAGTAGGTTGCCATTTTTTTCTGCGGTTTTATAGCCTTGCATGTCCAACTGGATTAGTCATTGGAAAAATCTGTTTCATCAGTCATGTATCTAATGAAATATCGCCAAAAGCATGTACTAATAGCATCTGGCATATATGACTTATATATATATATATATATATATATATATGTGTGTGTGTGTGTCTGTGTGTGTGTGTGTGTGTTTAAATGGATTAGTACAGCTGAGTTCGAATTCCATTTGAATCCATTACATTCACTTACGTACTAATACCCTTGGGAAAAGTATGAATCTTCTTCCACCCCCTCCTCAGCTATGGGTAAATAGCAGGAGAGAATGGGTTCTATATCCTTGAGATGGCAACTGGTCTACCACAGAAAGAAATGGCAACCCACTGCGGGGAAAAAATCTGCCTCGTCAGTCGTGTATCGAAAGATACATGATCGCCTAAGCTTGTATCCCGCATGGCACATAACTGACTGATAGCCAGCTGCTTAAGGAAGCCACAAATTTCTAACGGAATTGATCTCAATGCGCCAATCAATACTTGAATCACCTTGGCATTTTCTTCCTGCATTCCAAACATTCTTGCCATATCAACTTACCAATTATTATTATTATTATTATTATTATTATTATTATTGCTGATGCTGTTGATTGAAAGAATAGCATATCAAGAAAGTGACACCGTGGTAAAAATATACGAATTCTTATATCATGAAACTCAATAGAACAATGGTATACCAGGCAATGGCATCACATACAAGCGGGCATGGTATAGTGACAGGTCTTGATAAAGCAGCACATAACTTTACAAATAGGGCGGAGTTAGAAATACCTTCAGGTTAGGTAACCTAATCTTAATAATATGAAGAAATACACTACCCCAGTTGATGCGAATAAAGAAATCAAATTAATTATCTACTACAAAAAATTAAAACAACTAAACTTATCCACAAAAATAACAACAACAGCAAAATCAAATTTATAACGAACGAAGATTATCTATGAGTTCAAATGCCCCTTAAGGAACTGTGTTCCTGATCAAACCGAATTCATAAATAATAATTACATCGGTGACACGACTACGTGCCTATCCAGACGCCTTACGTTATACCTATCTGACCATAGCTCTATTAGAACCCATTTAAACACACACGCAAACTTCCCAAACTTCATCTTTAGAAAATACAAACATAATAACCGCATCCACATGGAAAAAAAGATTAAAAATAATGGAAGTCTTAATAATAAAAAAGAAAAAGCCAACACTTAACAATATTAACTACGAACAGAGCCACGAATTGCTGTGTTCGGAAAATAAAACATCTCTATAACATCAAAAATATACACACAACACACCCAATTGAAAAAAATAAAACCATCCTTGATAATGGCTAAAAGCATAGCCGAAAGCGCTCGGAACTATAGAACATTTGATCAGTTTTTACACACTCTGTGTCCAAAAAAGAAAGCACTTCTGTGAACACAAGAAAAATTAAATAAAAAGCTTAATAGAATACCTTAATAAACTTGTCTGTCGTTTTTAATGAAACATGCATAAATGAAGGATAGCTAACTAAATACACAATATATATATATATATATATATATATATATATGTGTGTGTGTGTGGTGTGTGTGTGTGTGTGTGTGAATGTATGAAGAAATATAGTTTTAAGGTGTGCTATATTTATGGGATGAAGTGTTCAATATCAGAGATAGAGCGTGTGTAAATATAAAAGAAATGAACATTGAAGTCTCGAATTAGGGCGATAGTCTGTTTCATTTGACGATTGCGTCTAAAAATGAAACAATTTTCTGAAAATTTGATGACCATTCACTTCTGCTTTTAGACATATATATATATATATATATATATATATATATATGGTTTGAAGAAATATAGTTTCAAAAGGTGTACTATATGGATAAAAAACTCAATATCAGAGATAATTTTGATATGAAATATAAATATAAATATAAAAAAAAAATCGGGTTGACGATTGCGTCTAGCCTGTCGCCTCTGAGTGTTCATTTCAACAAACACACACACACACACACACACACACACACACACACACACACACACACACACACACACATCAAGCAAATATTATATAATATATATATATATATATATATATATATATATATATATATATTCAATAAAATGCTAAGACGACAATTTTTTAATACATTTTTTGTTTATACGTTATTTTTATAGATTAAAATATTTAAGTAAATGCTCTGTTTATAATAAGCAGTATTAACTACATTTACCGGTCTGAATGTCCGAGAAATTTCATGGAAAATATGTGGCCTCCGACAGGAATCAAACCTATCTTCTATACGGAATCGTCATTTCGTCTGGCGTGCTATAACATTTAGCTACAAGGAAACATTAACTTAAACAGAAAATATATTAAAATAATTGTCGGACTTAGTCCATTTTATATATGACGTCTGCGAGCAGATATGAGCGTTCGAGAAAAGATCGTGAAAAATTTGTTGCTTAAAAACAGTAATTTGACTTTGCGAACCAGACGCTTCCTCTATAGCTAAATGGCATAGCACGTCAGGCGAAATGACGGTTCCGTGTAGGATACAGGTTCGATTCCTGTCAGAGTTCACATAGTTTCTATGAAAATTCTCGGACATTCAGGCTGGTTAATATTGTTGAAACAAGATGTACAGTTTTGTAATGGGTATGTACATGTTCTCATGTAACAGTTGTAACACTGCATTATATATATAATGTATGTGAAATGAGCGGGGTATTCTATTGGATACGAAAATTCGGGTTTACAGAGCTGTTGTACTTGCCATCGTTTTGTACGGCTCAGAGTCGTGGACTCCGTACAGGTACCATATACGACAGCGAGATGTTTTCCATAAAAGATGTCTACGTGCAATCTGTGGAGTTAACCTTCAAGATTTAACAGGTGTAATATTGAAGAAATCGAGACTTTTCTCATACACTCTCAGTGGCGGTGGACTGGCTATGTCTTGAGAATGTTTGATGACAGGGTACCCAAGATCCTAATATACAGCCAGTTAGATCAGGGCTACAAGAATGTAGGACGGCCATGTCTAAGATACAAAGACAAGCTGAAAAGCAACTTGTCAGCTGTAAATATACCACATAACACTCTTGAGCGCTTAACCTTGGAGCGGGTATAATGGAGATCAGCGTGTTTTAGTGGACTCAGCAGTTTTCACTTTTCTTGTCTGAATCATCTTCAAGTAGCAAGAGCAAGATCTAAAAGGTCAGCCAATCTAACAGTGATCTCATCTCACAATTCTCACACCTGCTCCATATGTGACCTCCTTTGTAAATCACTAGCGGGTCTTAAGTTCCTCTTAAGATTATCGCACAAAATTTCATAACTGAATCAACTAAGCTGTCAGATCTTCATACGTCGAAACCGTATATATATATAATAACGATATATATTTTTATATATCAAGAACAGTATTTAGGAAATTGTAAGACAAAATCCAAAAAGTTTATTTGTGACGCGTTTCATCCGACTGGGTTTGTTGATGTTGTTGTGATGGCACATGAACGAAACACTCTGGTCGTTTCAATTCTTTTAAAAATAATATCCCCCATTGTGATAACAGAATATTTAAAAACAAAGATGATAAAAAGAATATAGATGAATTTGGCCAGATTGCAAAAATTTTTTCAAAAAATTTTCAAACTACCAGCGTCTCCCGTTCATTCGCATGTGCAGTCGACACAACGTCAACAAACCCAGTCCTATGAACTTTTAACTGGTGAAACGTGTCACAAACGAATTCACACACACACACACAAAACACAAATATATATATATATATATATCAATATATATTTGTGTGTGTGTGTGTGTGTATATGTATATATATAAGTAGTGCTTAAAAATAACTTTACCATTTAAGCACCAGTTTATTAATAACAAAATCATAGATACAAGCGTAAATATATTATTATTATTATTATTAAGGAAAAAAACAAAGTCGTAGGTAGAACCCACGGTCAACTTGCCAAAAGACCTAAATACCCTTAAACAAGTGCTCAACGCCGATATTACAGACCCAAAACTTTTGACAACATTAATTTCTATGAAATAATGGTCCTAGCCGTAACCCGAGTTTCACGCTTACGCGATCTTCAGACGACATGGAGGCCATCAAGACTATACATATAAACACACATATATATATATATATATATATATATATATATATATATATATATGAGAGAGAGACAGAGAAAGAGAGAGAGAGAGAGAGAGAGAGAGAGAGAGAGATCGGTATCATGAAAAACATCCGTATACGCACATATACTTGGGCATACATATATATATATATTTTCTCGGGTGTTGTAAAAACAGTGCTCAATGTTATATAACAGAGCTATTAATATATATTCGTGAATATTCATAATATCCCACCTCGATAGCACGAGTTTCATACACAATCTTCAGGTACAGGTACTTACTGACCATTAAAAGCTAAGGGAGTAATCCCCCTTGATACATAGCGTGTTTACGTAAAATCAAATCTTTTAAAAAAATATTTAAAATAATTCTTAATTTTTTGTCTTTCAAACTTATAACTTTGATCGATATAAATTATAAACAATTAATTTAAATATTATAGACAACAGTAATAAAATGAACGAGTCTTTACACCTAATTTTAAATCAACACCACGAGAACGCAAATTTCATAACGCTATAACGGTCAAGTAGATTGCGTAGCGTGAAACTAAGAGTCGTGCTAACGACCTTGGGTATTATGTATATTCACTAATATACACACACATATATATATATATATATATATATATATATATATATATATATATATATATATATATTTTAAAAAAATCCACATTACAAAAAAACGTTTGCGGTTTATCTCTTTCGTTTTAATATACACACTTTTCTCTCGTTGAACTACTATAACATCTTCCTTATATATATATATATATATATATATATATATATATATATATATATACATAAATCTTAATGAGCCAGGTACTACCTACCTACGTTTCACCACAAGTAGCTTTAAGAATGAGAAGTGTAGGTATAACACTAACTAATCTACATTTGAAATATTAAACAGATTAAAATAAAAGATAAAACGGATCACATTCTAAAATGGGAAATACTAAAAAAAATATTTATAAAGCCAGCAACAATTCCCGTATATTATGTATGGAACAGAAGTTAGTAATAGCTACCTACAACAAACCAAACATTTGATTAAACCAGAAGTCAGAAATACTCAATATAATAACCAGGCATAAGAAAGTCTGGTTATTAGAATAAAGTTTTTTTCTTTTTTTTTTTTTCTTTTTTTTTTCAGTCCTGTGTTTTATGTCTTTTTAGGCTTATGCTAATTTAAGATTTACCCGTGATTTTATCAATAAATTTGTTAGTTGTTAATTCCTACTTAGCCAGCTCACCCTGATGATCCCATGTGGTGAAACCTAAGTAGGTAGTTAGTACCTGGCTCATTAGGATTTATTTATTTTACCTTTGCTCTTCTTAGCGTACTGAGTAGTCTTCGTTTTAACTAATTATTTGCTGTTTTTTTTCTTTGTACCAGGAAATGGATGATTTTTTTCGCCATATTCGGACGTTTCTGGTTCTTTCTTTTTTTTAAATATTTCTGCTCGGATGTCAATTTGTTTGCAAATTGTGCTATCCAGTTTTTTTTTCCACTCATCGAGTTTTAATAGATTTACACATATATATATATGTTATATTCCATGCTAACAGGAATATATATTTGAGAAACAAGGTGGATAAAAGGTTTATTGCAAAAATTGATAAAGGTTTATTGTAAAAAAAACAGTACAAGAAGAATAAAGTTAACAATTATGCACAAGGTCATCGCAAATCAATCCAGTAGTGAGTGCTACTATCGGAAGGTCGGTAGTTCTCGCGCAAGTCTGAGTCGTACTAAACAGATCTCAGCTAATAATATTTACAAACCTCCCCACGGTGTAGGATGTGGCACAAGGCTGAATTTTATGTGGGGCAATCCGAACCCGTAGGTTCGACCAAAAATTCCTTGTAAACTCCGCAAAAACGGGTTCGGATCTGTTTACCTCCCCGGACGAGACTCTGCCCTTTGGTATACCCTAGTCTGCCCGAAGGCAGAGGGTTCAACAACAGCTAAGGGCTGAGTAACAGATCCCAGATAGTATATTTACTAACCGCCCCACGCAATCAGATGTGGCACAGAGCCGAATTTAATGTGGGGTATCCGAGCCCGTAGGCTCAGCCAAAAATTTCCTGTATAAAACTGGGTCGGATAGCTGTTTTCCGAGAGTAGACTCTGCCCTTCGATATAACCTCGTCTGGAGATCCTCTCTGCTCGGAGGCAGAGAGTTTGACCAGCGCAGCTGGGAAAATTTCCAGTTAGTCAATATTTACTAGCAAACCCGAGGGTAGATGTGGCACAAGGCTGAGTTTAACGTGGGATGTCCGAGCCCGTAGGATCGGTCAAAAATTCCCCGTAGAACCCGCATAAACGGATCCGGGTCTGTCTACCTCCCCGGACCAGACTCTGCCCTTCGGCATAGCCTCGTCCGGGTTTATCTCTGTCCGAAGGCAGAGAGTACGACAGTACAGCTGAAACAGATTCCAGCTAGTATATTTACTAACCTCTCCACGCGATCAGATGTGGCACATGGCCAAATTTAATGTGGGGTATCCGAACCTGTAGATTCAGCCAAAATTTCCCCATAAACACCGTATAAAACGGAGTCTGGTAGCTGTTTCCCGAGACGAGCATAGCCTCGTCTGGTGATCCTCTCTGCCCGGAGGCAAAGAGTTTATCCAGCACAACTGGAAAAGATTCCAGCTAGAGTATCTATCAACTGCCCCACGCAGTCACATGTCGCACAAGGCCTAATTCAATGTGGGGTTTCAGCTCGTCCCAACCAAAGAGTTGTCAGATCAGGAATCATGGAGAAAGCTTAAGAACGGGTTCTTGAAGAAGGGAATCAATGGGGGGATGAAATGTGCAGCGCAAAAGCTGACTTCAAGAGCATCATCATCATCCCCTTGACTTTTGTAATCGCAGGAGGAATCCGAATGCAGAAACCATATTGAACTGTCTATCAATGGCAGCCATAAGCAATTCAGGCATAGTCATGCTTTGACATTTTCCAACCAGTTTTTTTCGTTGGCGCTCTCTCCTACGTCCATCTTCATCGGTGCTTTGCATGATGGTCTTCCTGTCGTGCCTTGTAAAATGTCCAAACCACACCATTTTTCTCCGTCTATATGTGGCGAGAAGAGTTTCCTGGTCGCCCACAAAACTTTCAAGCCTTTTCCGCACAAACTCATTGATTTTATGTTCCCAATAGAAGATGCCAAGGAGTTTTCTCATGTATTTGTCCCCAAACGCTTGGATCCTTCTCTCTGTTTCTGCCAACAGTCGGTACTTCGTTTAAAAGCTGATTTTGCTCTTCCATATTCTTATCAATTTGGCCATCGCTGCCATAACAGCGGCAATCCGTGTGCGGATTTCCGAGTTGCAGGTACCATCTTTAGACAAGATTGCACCAAAGTATTTAAAAATGAACACTTCCTCCAGTGAATTCCCGTTTATGGTAATATTAACACAGGTGTTCAAGAGGAAATTCTATCAAATACGCAATTGATAGAACAGTTGATTTATCCTTGTGAAAGCTGTGTGGTCCGGGAAGAGACAACTCAACACCGCCAGCTGAGCCATGTGGCAACTCAGGGCCGAGACAACTCAGCACCAAAAAAAAAAAAATTATGAATTTATTAAGGATTAAAAACTTTATTAAAAATAATTTTAAAAATTCACTAATTAAGTAAATCGTAAAGAAATTTATTTTTTAATGAATGCAAAAATATTCACTAATTAAGAATATTAATCTTTAATAAATTATTTTTATTCGGTTATAAAAAAAAGTGTTTTTCCGGTGCCGAGTTATCTCGGTTCAGAGTTGTATCGGTGTTGAGTGGGCGGTATTGAGTCGCCCATAAAGGTACCGAAAGTGGAAACTATATTGAATACGGAGGGGAATGCGGGCATTCTCCACCGTCAGCAGCTGAGAATGAGCAACTGAAGCCCATGTGGTATACAACCATCTGGTCGAACAAGTGCATAGAGAGAAATCGCCCTGATATTACACTTGGGTACAAGAGCAGCTTGATAGACATTGCTCTGGTTTAGAATAAGAACATTGGGAAGGAGTAGTTTTCAAAAATACAGAGGAAACCAAGACCTGGCAGGGTAAATTGGAGAAATATAAGAACCAACAGTTAACCTTTTGTGGTTAGCGCACTCAAGACTATTTCCAGGAATCATTGTTTCTCGGCGAAAAGATTGTGTCTCTCAGCTGCAGGGAGGAGCTGAAATATAACCATTATCACCCGACCGAATCACCCAAGAGAAAGAAAAGAAAAAGATTATCGCCCTGTACAAGGCCGAAGAGTCACTCGATGTAGAGTTTTACAGAGTAAAAGGCACCAATCCAAGCAAGGTTCCAATGCCACCAAAACACAAGGGGACACCGGAAGTTAAAGAGGAGAAAAAGACATTAGAGTGAACCGGAAATCCAATCCTAAACAGGAAACAATGAATAAAGTTCTATTCCTATTCAAAAGACCGGGGAAGAGTGTGAACCGGACGATAGGGAAACCTATCTACTCCTATTCTGAGGAAAAAAATGTAAATAGCTAGTAAATAAACATTCAGATTTTTAGGCGGAGACGTTAGAAATATAGATTTGAAGTTGACTTTAGAAGCTTCAGAAACCCAATCCTAAACAGGAAACAAGGGATAAACCTCTGCTAGTTCAAAAGACCTGGGAGGAGTGTGAACCGGGCGATAGGCAATCATATCTACTACTACTGAGGAAAATGACAAAATGTCTCCGTGAAAGATTTTGAAAAAGTAACAAAATACTTAGTCTTGGAACTATTTTTTGCATTTCCTGGATACATGGTACACCAAATATTTTGTTGAGTATTTGTTGAGTAGTCGTTGAGTTCCTTTCTTCATAAGACCCAAAGCTCTATCCAAAACAGGAACAATTTTAGTTTTAAGTGCAACATTTTTTTCTGATTCCATCTACAAGTCTTTATATTTGCTTAGTGAGATGTTTGTGTCACTTGGTAAATCTCATGTTAATCAGTGTGAACATTTTTTTGCTGTGGAGAGAAAATTTCCCAGAGGATGGAATAACGCTCCATAGGATTTAGCTGTCTTTATTTTATGTTGATCTGTGTGGAGAGAAAATTTCCCAGAGGATGGTAACAATTGATTCCTCAAGTACAGATTCAGGATGTTGGCCATATTAGTCTGTAGCTGTCTTTATCCCGTAGTGATAGACCTTCCAATGCAGATACTGACCTATCACATAGTGATGACAGATCTTCCAATGCAGATACTGACCTATCATCACATAGTGACGACAGATCTTCCAATGCAGATATAGTGACGACAGATCTTCCAATGCAGATATCACATAGCGACGACAGATCTTCCAATGCAGATACTGACCTATCACATAGTGATGACAGATCTTCCAATGATGACAGACGACTCTTCCAATGCAGATGACCTGACCTATCATCATAGTGATGACAGATCTTCCAATGCAGATACTGACCTATCACATAGTGACGACAGATCTTCCAATGCAGATACTGACCTATCACATAGTGATGACAGATCTTCAATGCATAGTGACGACAGATCTTCCAATGCAGATACTGACCTATCACATAGTGATGACAGATCTTCCAATGCAGATACTGATCCATAGTGACGATCCATCAATATAGACCCATCACATAGTGACGACAGATCTTCCAATGCAGATAGTTTGAATCTTCCAATGCACATATAGTGATGACAGATCTTCCAATGCAGATACTGACCCTATCACATAGTGACGACAGATCTTCCAATGCAGATACTGACCTATCACATAGTGACGACAGACAGATCTTCCAATCGACAGATCCAATGCAGATACTGACCTATCACATAGTGACGACAGATCTTCCAATGCAGATACTGACCTATCACATAGTGACGACAGATCTTCCAATGCAGATACTGACCTATCACATAGCGACGACAGATCTTCCAATGCAGATACTGACCTATCACATAGTGACGACAGATCTTCCAATGCAGATACTGACCTATCACATAGTGACGACAGATCTTCCAATGCAGATACTGACCCATCCAATGCAGATATATCGACGACAGATCTTCCAATGCAGATATGCAGATGACCCATCACATAGTGACGACAGATCTTCCAATGCAGATACCGACCCATCACATAGTGACGACAGATCTTCCAATGCAGATACTGACCTATCACATAGTGACGACAGATCTTCCAATGCAGATACTGACCATATATGACAGATCTTCCAATAGTGATGACAGATCTTCCAATGCAGATACTGACCTATCACATAGTGACGACAGTGATGACAGATCTTCCAATGCAGATACTGACCTATCACATAGTGACGACAGATCTTCCAATGCAGATACTGACCCATCACATAGTGATGACAGATCTTCCAATGCAGATACTGACCTATTCCAATGCAGTGACGACAGATCTTCCAATGCAGATACTGACCTATCACATAGTGACGACAGATCTTCCAATGCAGACCCATCATGACGACAGATCTTCCAATGACCTATCACATAGTGATGACAGATCTTCCAATGCAGATACTGACCTATCACATATAGTGACGACAGATCTTCCAATGCAGATACACATAGTGACGACAGATCCTACCTATCACATAGTGACGACAGATCTTCCAATGCAGATACTGACCATATCACAATAGTGACGACGAGATCTTCCAATGCAGATACTGACCCATCACATAGTGACGACAGATCTTCCAATGCAGATACTGACCCATCACATAGTGACGACAGATCTTCCAATGCAGATACTGACCCATCACATAGTGATGACAGATCTTCCAATGCAGATACTGACCTATCACATAGTGATGACAGATCTTCCAATGCAGATACTGACCCATCACATAGTGACGACAGATCTTCCAATGCAGATACTGACCTATCACATAGTGACGACAGATCTTCCAATGCAGATACTGACCTATCACATAGTGATGACAGATCTTCCAATGCAGATACTGACCTATCACATAGTGACGACAGATCTTCCAATGCAGATAGATCATAGTGACGACAGATCTTCCCTATCACATAGTGATGACAGATCTTCCAATGCAGATACTGACCTATCACATAGTGACGACAGATCTTCCAATGCAGATACTGCAGATACAGACCTATGCAGATACATAGTGACGACAGATCTTCCAATGCAGATACATTGTTGGACATCACATAGTGATGACAGATCTTCCAATGACGCAGATACTGACCTATCACAGAGTGATGACGAGATCTTCCAATGCAGATACTGACCCATCACATACTGACCCATCATAGTGACGATTGTGACGACATAGTGAGATCTTCCAATGCAGATACTGACCTATCACATAGTGACGACAGATCTTCCAATGCAGATATGCAGATACTGACCTATCACATAGTGATGACAGATCTTCCAATGCAGATACTGACCTATCACATAGTGACGACAGATCTTCCAATGCAGATACTGACCTATCACATAGTGACGACAGATCTTCCAATGCAGATACTGACCCATCACATAGTGATGACAGATCTTCCAATGCAGATACTGACCTATCACATAGCGACGACAGATCTTCCAATGCAGATACTGACCCATCACATAGTGACGACAGATCTTCCAATGCAGATACTGACCTACCCTATCATGTCGGTTTTTGAACTCTTTAGGTGTGCGTATTGTGAGTAAGGCGATCAATAGATTCAATGTATTGAGCACAGAACCGGCACTTTGGGTCCGTACTATTATGCAAGATAATAGCTTGTTAGTTGCGTGTGAACAAGATTAAATCCTTCAGTCTCAAAGCGACTATTATTATTATTAGGGCCATTCTTCAAAGATGGAAAAGAACACAAAAGAGAATAAGAAGAAAAAGAAGTAAAGGAAAAAATCCTCATTTTTTAAAAATTCCGCCACACGATTATTAATGTTATGGATCTATTTAAATTAAAGCCAGAAAATATTTTGGGTTCGTACTTATTATGTAAGACTAGCAGTAGAGATCTAACAGTAAGAGATAAATCAAGTATCGACCATCATAAAGACAGAAAAATAAAATTGACAAAGATTATTGTTTAAGGTTGACGGACACGCATGTCTTAATTAGTTTTTTGGTTTTGTTTTTTACGAATTGGTCAAACCCAAACTCAAACAAAAACATTGTTTTCAATCGTTCTGAGTCTACCGATTGAATAGAATTTTATTATAAACAATTGTCTTGTAAATGGAATTTTTAAAGCATTCTGAATGTAAAAATAAAGAAAAAAGTGTGCAAGACAATAAGAAACACTACCTGCCAAAAAAAAAGTGAAGTTTTGTTGAAATCAGTTGAAAAATGTAGGAAATCTGATCCGATATATAAATGAACACACACAACCTAGGTTTTATAATAAGTATAACTCGATATGAGTTGTTCCCCTTTCATTCTTGCGTCAGCGATGACTCTTAATCGTGTTTTCAAATTGATTTCGTGCAAAAACAATTGTGTTTTTCCTATCTTTGGTGCTGTCAGAACCACCGCAAGGTAATTTTACGTAGTCCTGTGAAGTTTTGTTGAAATCGGTTGAAAAATGTAGGAAATCCGATCCAAATATAAAAACGACACACACACACACACACACACACACACACACACACACACAGACACACACACAGACACACACACACACACATAACATGGGTTTTATAAGAAGTATGATATTAGCTTGGTAGTTTGTGTAAGCAGGTTCTGGTCCTGCGCTGCAAGAATAAACGCTTCAGTCTCACATTTGTCGTGAACTGCTTGGCCACTGATGGGGTTACGAATTGATCTATATAAGCATTTTGCCTCGTACAAGGAACTGACTATGTAGAGACGTTTGGCTGCAGCTTTCTTCTAAGTGTTTTAGGCACCAGCTTTCGTTTAATTACTTTTGGCACCAGTTTTCTTTTAATTTATTTTTTAGCTCCAACCTTTTCGCTTATTGTTGCGTTTTTCTCACTGGTTTTGTGGCAGTTGTACGTATTTCGACACTATCTTCAAGATTTAACACGAATTCTCTTGCACATTTATCGCCCTTTTTTGATATAAAGTAGAGTTTTTTTGGGTTTTTTTTGGGTTTTTTTTATTGCTAATAGCTGTCTTTTGTTTAATTGAGTGGAAACAACATAAAATCACGTAATTCACATGCCCTGCGCCATTGACTATGACCCGGACACTGATTCTAAATTAATTGCAAGTCAAAAAGAATTTTGATAATAATAGTAACGAGTCCGGTGTACCCATTATCTGACTGGGTATTATGATGGCCATATTAGGTTTCACGTATTTGCACACAAGCGTCACATTGCTGGCGTTCTGCCTTCTCTTTCAATAATAATAATAATAATAATAATAATAATAACTAGTAATAAAAGGGAAAATCCACGGGGTTTTTTGTTTGAATTTTCTGATGTATCCTATTATTTAATGAGTAAATAAGCCATTTCCAGGGTTACATAAATACCCACGGAATTTCATCTATTGTCTCGAATACTATTTGGGTTTAACAAGTGAATAACAAGCATTAGTATAAATGAAGGTCATTATTTAATGAAGTAAGAGTGTACAAATGGAAAGACGTAAAATTAACAAGATTTTCTATTTCACTGAAGCAGACGCTAAAACATATGAAAGCGTTATCGCCTCCTCTGTCCTCCCTTTCTTTCTTTTTTCGTTAATATAAATTTCTCTTTTTCTTTTAATTCAACTTCCTTCCTATTTACCTGGATGGGAGAAGTGGGGTGTAATCGATAGCGAATGAGAAATCACTAGAGAACGTTTTCGCTTCCCCATCCTTTCTGACTTTCTTTCCTTCTTAATCCTTTCTTTCTTTTTTATTCCAGACTCTTCTTCCAGAAAGAAGAAAAAGAAAGAAAGGATTCTTTCTTTCTTTCTTTCTTTTTCCTTCTTTCTTTCTTAATGCTTTCTATTTTCTTTCTTAATTCTTTCTTTCTTAATCCTTCTTTCTTTCTTTTTTTTTTTTCTTTCTTTCTTTCTTTCTTTCTTTCTTTCTTTCTTTCTTTTTTGTTAATCCTTTCTTTCTTTCTTTCTTTCTTAATCCTTTCTTTCTTAATACTTTCTATTTTCTTTCTTAAACATTTCTTTCTTACCTTCCTTCTTAATCCTTTCTTTTTCATTCTTAATCTTTTCTTTTTCTTTCTTAATCCTTTCTTTCCTTCTTAACCCATTCTTTCTTTCTTTCTTTCTTTCTTTCTTTCTTTCTTTCTTAATCCTTTCTTTCCTTCTTAACCCATTCTTTCTTTCTTTCTTTCTTTCTTTCTTTCTTTCTTAATCCTTTCTTTCCTTCTTAACCCATTCTTTCTTTCTTTCTTTCTTTCTTTCTTTCTTTCTTTCTTAATCCTTTCTTTCCTTCTTAACCCATTCTTTCTTTTTTTTTCTTTTTTAATCCTTTCTTTCCTTCTTAACCCATTCTTTCTTTTTTCTTTCTTTCTTTCTTAATCCATTTTTCCTTCTTAACCCTTTCTTTCTTTCTTTCTTTCTTTCTTTCTTTCTTTGGCTTACGACCACATCACGGCGAAATACCGATTCCCGTACAATCATCAAATTTAAAAAAGAGTTGATCCTGGTCAGCAACTCGATGGGTGGCCTCTTAGGAATACCATGTGCTGTAAGCATGGATGTGCTGGTGGTGTAACGGATAATGGCTCGCAATTGTTAATCAGGGATCCGAGTTCCAATTCTCATTGTGTTCTTTATATTCACTCACGCGCAAATAACCTTTGGAAAGGCACGAATTCACTAAACCCCCACCCCACCCAACCAACAACAACTATAAGTTAATTAAAAGACTTCTATCACTAACCCATTATTGTCTTTCTCACCTTCAAAAATAATTCTTAAAAAAAAAACAAAAAAAAAACAAAACAAAAAACAATCCTGGTTTTTAAATAACTAGAAAAAGGTTGATAAGCTGTAAAAAAAATGAATCAACCACCTTTCTTTTTTTCTTCATCATTTCTTTCTTTTCTCACTCAAGCCAAACAGTGTCTCCGATATGTCTTTTCCGTCCTTTCCTTGTGAGTAAAACTAACTAATTAAAGAACTAAGGAGGAAACAGAATTATGATAATTCTCGCAATAATTATAATTGAATGCCGAAACCTTTATTACTCTTGTAGCATTTACTCACACTCTCACGAGGGTAGGAAGTGACACAAGGTCGTCTTTTTAATGCAGGTTGCGCATAAGTGTACATATGGGCCAAGGAGAAAGATTACCCAGTCCTCTAATCAATGTCACGCTGGCGTCGATTTCCCACCGACCCTCCCTAAATTTAGTACGAAGAGGGAGGTGCTGCTGTTGGATTGGGATCCACAGGACCATACCGCTAACATGCGATTATTATTATCATTATTAATTAATGGGGGAGCGTCGAAAGATTCTGTGTCGAACCAAGAAGGAGTTCCTAAAATATTTATTCTAGCACACTATTTATATTATTCGGACTATTGTCCTCATCTTTGTTGCCATATTTATTACGTTTCGGTCGTTGTACGCTCCAGCCTTCAGGTAGTTTGAATGTCGAACTGAACCCTTTATTTCGCTCGCTGGGGTAGACTGTTCTAGTTCCACGTGCCATGTCTAATGGATGTCAGTTATCAGTTATCTCCTGCTAATTCCCCTCTCCAAAGTCTCCACCGCCTTCACCGCACAGTGGATAAAGGCGTTAGTTAGATCCAGTGACAGGACCCAAAGAGTGTGAGTTCAATACCTAGTTAAGGTGGTGGACAACATGGAGAGGAGAATTAACTGATAACTGACATCCATTAGGCATAGCATGTGGAACTAGAACAGTCCACCCCAGCGAGCGAAATAAAGGGTTCAGTTCCTCATTCCAATCACCTGAAGAAGGACGGAGCGTACAGCGGCCGAAACGTTGTGATAAATATGGCGACAAAGATGAGGAAAATAGTCCAAATAATGTAAATAGTGTATATAATAGCTCATCTCAGAAATATAGACAGTTATTCCATCAAGGAGTCGCCGATTAAATATCGAACTTAAAACAGGAGCGAACCGTCTGAAATACGAGTTTAAGGTAAGCAGTTGCGACGATTGGGTTAAGCTTGCCATTTATTAGTATACTAACTTAAAAGTCGCCCTATGTGGCGGCATTTAAGCTAGCTCCTGCGGAGGGCTCTTGAGTGAACCTTCGTCGTAATAGGTAGGCAACAATAAACTACAGAAAAACTCAAAATTGATCGCTGCATTTAAGTGTTGCATTAATATTTAATCTTACCTTTTAAAAGTTCAACGATAATTCTTCTGCCGCCTCTTGATTTAAAGACACTTTGATGGACGTAGGTCCTTACTTTCCGTACAAAGAATTATTTTTTATCTCATGGCTGACTTTCGCAATTAATTTCTATTATTCCCAAATTTATTTCCAAGTTATAAAAATTGTTATCATATAATAAAAAAATCGTCGCAAAAATATCGCGTAAAAAATCGTCGAAAACAATCACAATAATGAAAACTTGGGAATCCAAAATTTCAGAATTGCGGGTCCAGATCCAGCCTGGAATATTTTTAATTTGCTCACCGAGTCGGCTTGATTTCAAAATGGTATAATACGTCAGGCTACGGCCTCTTGAAATAAAAAAAAACACGGACAATTTTATTTTGAAACACTGTAATTTGAGAACAGTATTTTTTTTTCCTTTGAACATGAGCTATATTGAAATTTAGAGAGTTGTGTCCCTTTATTTTTTTTTATCAGTAGAAGTCAAAATGGCGGAATCCAAAAACAATTGCAGTAATGAAAATTTGGGAATCCCAAATTTGAGGATTATTGGGTCCAGATCCGACCTGGAATTTTTTAATTTGCTCACGGTACGGTCTGATTCAAAAATTATATGATATGTTGGGCTTCGGCGTTTAGGAGTTAAGTTGAAAAAATGTGACACAGTGATACACTGACATTCGCATTTATTATATGGATAATGAATTGTTTCTTATTAATATCAGCAAATCAGGCTTCCTTTCTTTATTTTTCCTTCTTCTTCATCTTGGTTTGCGTCTTTTCTTTGTTTCCCTGTTTTTCTCCATTCAGTCTTTTTTCAATGCCTAACCCGAACCTCATTTTGGCACGGTTTTTTACGCCTGGAGAATTAAAATTTAGGTGGAGGAGGGATGGGAGGGAAATTTTTTTTTCTTTTTTTCATTTTCTTTATTTAATAGAGAGGTTTCTTAAAATTCAAATTTAAGATAAATTTTCCATTTTCATTTTTTTAAAAAAAATATTTTACAAGATTTTTTTTTATAAAAATGATTCTCTTTATTTATGGTTTTTTTTTTTTCTTTCTTTCTTTCTTTTCTTTATTTAAATTTTTTTTCATTTTTTTTTCAAAATACTTTTTTTTTTCTTTCTTTCTTTCGTTCTCTTTATTTATTTTTTTTTTTTTTTTCTTTTCTTTTTAAAAATGGGTTTCTTCTTTTCTTTTTTCTTTCTTTCGTTTCTTTATTTATGGTTTTCTTTCTTTCTTTTTCGTTCTCTTTTATTTTTTTTTTTTTTATTTTTTTTCTTTATTTCTTTTTTTTCTTTATTTCTCTAAGAATTTCTTTCTTTCTTTCTTTCTTTCGTTCTCTTTATTTATGGGTTTCTTTCTTTTTTTTTTTAATTTCTTTTTTTTTTCATCTTTTATTTATGGGTTTCTTTTTTCAGAATTTCTTTCATTTCGTAAAAATTTTTTTTGACTTTTGAATTATCTCTTTCTTTCTTTCTCTTTTTTTTATAGGTTTATTTTTCCTTTCTGTCAGCCAAGATTTAATTTTCTTTTTATTCTGTAAATTTTCTTTCTTTCGAGAAATTTCTTTCTAATTTCTTTCTAAAATTTCTTTCTTTCTTCTTTCTTATTTTCTTTTTTTTTCTTTTTTCTTTCTTTCTTCTCTTTCTTTTCTTTTTTTTTTTCATTTCTTTATTCTCTGAAAATTCTTTCTTTCTTTTCTTTCTTTCTTTCTTTTTTTTCTTTTTTTTTTCTTTTTCTTCTTTATTTCATATTTTTTTTATTTATTTTTTATTTTTTTTTATTTCTTTCTTAAAACACAATCTTTATTTCTTTCATTTCTTTCTTTCATTTTGTTTCAGGAATTTTTGTTTTTTTTGGGTTTCTTTCTTTCTTCTTTCGTTTTTTTTGAATGGTTTTCTTTCTTTAAAAATGATTTTTCTTTATAAATTTTTATGGTTTTTTTCTTTCTTTCTTTTTATTTATTTTTTTCCTTTTTATTTTTTTTTTTTTTTTAGAAATATTTTTTTTTTCTTTATTTTTTTCTCTTTTTTTTCTTTTTTCTTTCTTTTTTCTTTTATTTTTCTTTTTTTTCTTTCTTTTTTTCTTTCGTTTTCTTTTTTTTTTCTTACTTTCTTTCTTTCTTTCTCGTTCACTTTATTTCTTTTTTTTCTTTCTTTCTTTCATTTATTTTTGGGTTTTATTTTTCTTTCTTTCTTTCTTTCTTTCTTTTTGAAAATTTATACTTTCTTTCATTTTTTTCGTTCTCTTTTTTTTTTAAATTTCTTTATTTTATTTTTTTTCTTTCAATTTAAAAATCTTTTTTAAAAAAAATCATCTTTTTTCTTTCGTTCTCTTTTTTTATTGGGTTTTCTTTTTTTTTTCATTTAATATTTTTTTTCTTTTTTCTTTCTCATTCTTTTTTCTTTTTTTTATTTTTGCATTTTTTCATTTCTTTGAAAGCCAAATTCTTTATTTGAATTTCTTTTTTTGAATTTTTCTTTTTTTTTCCATTTGTTTTTTCTTCTTTTTTATAATTTTTTTCTTTCTTTTCCTTTCTTTCTTTTAGTTAAATTTATTTTTTTTTTTTCTTTTTTTTTAATAATTTTTTTTTTTTTTAAATGAAATTTTTCGTTCTCTTTTATTTGTTTTTTTTTCTTTTCTTTTATTTCTTTTTTTTTATTTTTTTCTTTATTTTTATTTTTTTTCTTTATTTATGGGTTTCTTTTTTTCTTCTTTTTTTTTTGTTCTTTTAAATATCTCTTGGATTTTTTGTTTTCTTTTTTTTTCTTTTTTCTTTCTTCGTTTCTCCTTTATGGGTTTCTTTGTTTTTTTAAATATTTATTTATGGGTTTATTTTCTTTTTTTTTTCTATTTCTTTTATTTTTGGGTTTTCTTTCTTTTTTTTTTTCTTTCTTTCTTTTTTTTATTTTTCTTTTATGGGTTTTTTTTTTTCATTTTATTTTTCAAATTTTCTTTTTTTATTCTGGAAAATTTTTTCTTTTTTTTATTTATTTAATCTTTTTTTAAAACTTTCTTTTTTAAATGTTTTCTTTATTTAAAATTTTTTGATTGAATTTCAAATGTTTCTTTATTTATTTTCTTTTTTTTTTTTCTCATTTTTATATTTATATATTTTTTCATTATTTTTTTTTTTTATTTATTTCTTTTTTTTTTTCTTTTTTTTTTTTTTATTTATAATTTCTTTTAGATTTTGGGTTAATATATTTATTTTTTTTTATTTCTTATATAAATATATTTATATATTTTTCAATTTTCTTAATTTCGTTTTTATTTATTTTTTATTTTCTTTCTTTTCAAATCTTTTATTTATGGGTTTTTTTTAAGAATAAAATTTTTTATTTATTTATTTCCAAATATTTGATTAATATTATTTATATTATTTATTTCTTTCTTTTTTTTTTTTTTTTTGGTTTCTTTTGAATTTTTTCTTCTCTTTATTTATTTTTAAATTTTCTTTTTTTCTTTTTTTAAATTTTTCTTTCTGATTTTCAATTTTTTTTAATACCAATTTTTGTTTTTTTTTCTTTTTTCAAAAAAGTTAAGGATTTTTTAACAAATTTTTTTTGTTCAAATTTTATATTTTTTATATTTTTTATTTTTTTATTTTTTGAAACCTTAATTTTTTTCTTTTTTTTTTTTATTTTTTTTCTTTCATTTTTTTTTTTGCTTTTTTTTAAACTTTTATTTTTTTTTGTATTTAAGAAAAACCATTTTTTTTTAAATAAATTTATTATAAATATTTTTTTTAATTTAAAATTTTAGTTTTTATTTCAAAATTTTTTATTTCATTTTTTTTAAAATTCTTATTTTTAATTTTTTATTTTTTGTTTTTTTCTTTTTTTTTTTTTTTGTCCAAGAAATTATTAAATATTTATTTTTATTTTTTCATTTTTTTCTTTCAAATTTTTTTAGGTTTTTTTTTTTTAAATTTTTTGTTTATTATTTGTGAAAATTTTTAAATTAAATTTAATTTATTTTCTTATTTCTTTATTTCTTTTGTTTTTTTTTTCTTTTTTAAATATTTTTTTTTTTTTTCATTTCATTTCTTTTATATTTTTATTTTCTTTCAGTAAATTTATTAAAAAAAATTTTTTATATATTTTTAAGTGAGGTATCTTTATTTTTTCTTTATAAGAATAAATTTTCATTTTTTTTGTTTTTTCTTTTTTTTTTTTTTCTTTATTTTTTTTTCTTTATTTCTTTAAATTTCTCTTTATCAATGTTTTCTTTCTTTTTATTCTTTATTCATTTTTTTTCTTTATTTAAAAAATAAATAATTTTTTTTTATCATGATTTCTTTATTTTCTTTTTTTTTTTTTTTTTTTCTTTCTTTATCAATTTTCTTTATTTATTTAATTTTTTTTTTTTTTTGGATTTGATTTATTT
>CAHIKZ030003137.1:30000-42500 GCA_903632075.3 Acanthosepion pharaonis
TTAATTTACGCAAAAGCATTTGCACAATGATCTATCAAACTGCTAGGAAAACTAGATCTATTTGGAAAAAGTGTTAGAATAATCCCGAATTTATTTACTGGGAGAAAACCGCCTGTATACGGATAGAAAATGAATTTGCATAAATTTAGAAATGGGTGTGAGACAAGGATGTGTCTTTTTTCCAGAGTTATTCAACCTCTACGGAAGAAGTCTCTTGGAATAGATTTCCATGAAATGTTCTCTTATGATAATGGCAGACTCAGACAGTGTATTAGTTGATAGTTTGATTACATCAGCAAAACAAAACAAAACAATCATTGTCAATTGTTCAATATGATTAACATCAGGTGTGCGATTCAGAATAATTAAATAGTATTTGGCCGAGTTCGTATTTGTTAAAATTAGTTGCATTATAGCAACGGTAGCTTACGGCCATATCACGTTGAAACCATGAAACGAAGTAGTATCGAGATCACCTTGGGAAGGTTAAGCTTGAAAAGCATGCGTTGTGTTTGATCGAGTATAATTATTTAGACTGTTTCACGTTGAAATGCCGGTTAGGTGGGTAACCGCTTGGGAATGCCAGGGACTGTAAGCTTGAAAATGCGGCTCGTATAAGTTAAGCAACATCGAATCTGTCAGTACACAGGTGGGCGACTGCTTAGAAACAACACGCGTTGTAAGTTTGGATGTGCCAGTGGTATAATGGGCTTACGACTGTATCACGTTGAAATGCCGGTTATCGTGTGGTCTACAAAGTTAAGCAACATCGAATCTGTCAGTACACAGGTGGGCGACTGCTTAGGAACAACACGCGTTGTAAGTTTGGATGTGCCAGTGGTATAATGGGCTTACGACTATATCACGTTGAAATGCCGGTTATCGTGTGGTCTACAAAGTTAAGCAACATCGAATCTGTCAGTACACAGGTGGGCGACTGCTTAGAAACAACACGCGTTGTAAGTTTTTGATGCCAGAATGGTATAATGGGCTTACGACTGTATCACGTTGAAATGCCGGTTATCGTGTGGTCTACAAAGTTAAGCAACATCGAATCTGTCAGTACAGGTGGGCGACTGTTTAGGAACAACACGCGTTGTAAGTTTGATGTGCCAATGGTATAATGGGCTTACGACTATATCACGTTGAAATGCCGGTTATCGTGTTTACAAAGTTAAGCAACATCGAATCTGTCAGTACACAGGTGGGCGTAAGGAACAACAAGCGCTGGGATTTTAGGTATAAACACTGTATCACGTTGAAATGCCGGTTATCGTGTGGTTTACAAGTTACAACATCGAATCTGTCAGTACACAGGTGGGCGACTAAGGAACAACACGCGCTGTAAGTTTGGATGTGCGAAGTGGTATAATGGGCTTACGACAATATCACGTTGAAATGCCGGTTATCGTGGTTTACAAAGTTAAGCAACATCGAATCTGTCAGTACACAGGTGGGCGACTGCTTAGGAACAACACGCGTTGTAAGTTTGGATGTGCCAGTGGTATAATGGGCTTACGACTGTATCACGTTGAAATGCCGGTTATCGTGTGGTTTACAAAGTTAAGCAACATCGAATCTGTCAGTACACAGGTGGGCGACTGCTTAGGAACAACACGCGCTGTAAGCTTGGATGTGCGAATGGTATAATGGGCTTTACGACTATATCACGTTGAAATGCCGGTTATCGTGTGGTCTACAAAGTTAAGCAACATCGAATCTGTCAGTACAGGTGGGCGACTGCTTAGGAACAACACGCGCTGTAAGCTTGGATGTGCGAATGGTATAATGGGCTTACGACTGTATCACGTTGAAATGCCGGTTATCGTGTGGTTTACAAAGTTAGCAACATCGAATCTGTCAGTACACAGGTGGGCGACTGCTTAGGAACAACACGCGCTGTAAGCTTGATGTGCGAATGGTATAATGGGCTTACGACTATATCACGTTGAAATGCCGGTTATCGTGTGGTCTGAGGAAAAGTTAAGCAACATCGAATCTGTCAGTACACAGGTGGGCGACTGCTTAGGAACAACACGCGCTGTAAGCTTGGATGTGCGAATGGTATAATGGGCTTACGACTATATCACGTTGAAATGCCGGTTATCGTGTGGTTTACAAAGTTAACAACATCGAATCTGTCAGTACACAGGTGGGCGACTGCTTAGGGAAACAACACGCGCTGTAAGCTTGATGTGCGAATGGTATAATGGGCTTACGACTGTATCACGTTGAAATGCCGGTTATCGTGTGGTTTACAAAAGTTAAAGCAACATCGAATCTGTCAGTACACAGGTGGGCGACTGCTTAGGAACAACACGCGCTGTAAGCTTGATGTGCGAATGGTATAATGGGCTTACGACTATATCACGTTGAAATGCCGGTTATCGTGTGGTTGACAAAGTTAAGCAACATCGAATCTGTCAGTACACAGGTGGGCGACTGCTTAGGAACAACACGCGCTGTAAGCTTGATGTGCGAATGGTATAATGGGCCTGGTTTTAAACGACTATATCACGTTGAAATGAAAATGCGAATGGTGTGGTCTACGTTGAAATGCCGGTTATCGTGTGGCAAAACATCGAATCTGTCAGTACACAGGTGGGCGACTGCTTAGGAACAACACGCGCTGTAAGCTTGGATGTGCGAATGGTATAATGGGCTTACGACTATATCACGTTGAAATGCCGGTTATCGTGTGGTTTACAAAGTTAAGCAACATCGAATCTGTCAGTACACAGGTGGGCGACTGCTTAGGAACAACACGCGCTGTAAGCTTGGATGTGCGAATGGTATAATGGGCTTACGACTGTATCACGTTGAAATGCCGGTTATCGTGTGGTTTACAAAGTTAAGCAACATCGAATCTGTCAGTACACAGGTGGGCGACTGCTTAGGAACAACACGCGCTGTAAGCTTGGATGTGCGAATGGTATAATGGGCTTACGACTATTTCACGTTGAAACACCGCTTATCGTGTGGTCAACAAAGTTAAGCAACGTTGAGCCTAGTCAGTATCCAGGTGGGTGGCTGCTTGGGAACAACAAGTGTTGTAAGCTTGGATGTGTGACAGGTGGTATAATGGGCTTACGACTATATCACGTTGAAACACTGGTTAATGTGTGGTTAACAAAGTTAAGTAACGTCGATCCGTGTCACTGCCAAGATGGGTAACTGTTTGTGAATACTAAGTGTTGTAAGCTTGGATGTGTGGCTGGTGTAATGGATAACAACTTGGAATTAGAAATCATAGAGCTAAGTTTCAATTCCAGATAATTTCGTTATATTACCTTAAGCGCAAATGCTCTTGTGAAATGTATGGGTCCACCTCTTCTTCCCCCTTCTATGGGTTAATTGGTAGGACTTTTATCGGTGTTATTTATTATCTAAAAAAATTATTTAGACGTGAATATTAAACTTATAAAATGAATACATATAATGAAAATTTCTTACAATCTAGAAATATTTTCTGTCTATAAATAATCTGCAAATGTTGGCAACCCGTTAAAATAAGTCAATCAATATAGCACCGGTGGTTTTAGTTGAAATAATTCAGTAACTTGACTCAAAAATTTGTGAATTCAATACCTGGCCAAAGAAGAAGTGAACAAAATCTGGAGAGTTGAGCTACTAAAGAGAATTAACTGAAACTGGCATATGTAGAAAAGGCATGGCACGTGGAACTAGAACAATCAACTTTCATGGACTAAATAACGGGTTCGATTTGAAATTCCAACGTATATCACCTGAAGAAGGCCAGAGCCTACAACGGCCGAAACGTGAATATGACAATAAAGATGAAGACAACAGTCCGAACAAAGTAAATGGTGTACATTGTTTCTTTGTTTTTAATATTATTGTTCTTTAATATTATATTCGCCCTTGATAGAATGAAAAAGAGCTGGATATAGTTTTAAAAAAATTGTTCTAATTACAGCGCTACTTCACGCTTAACAATTATTTAAAGTGGGCGGCTCTTTCTTTTTTTCTAGATCTATTGTACTTTTCATGTTTTTAAAAGGGGCGTGTTAGCAGTCTGAGGATTAAAAAAAAAAGCTTAATTCCTATTATTTATAAGATTATTCATATTCTTAAAGTCTATAATTTGTAAGCATTAGATAGTGATTCCTGCCCAAACACCTATATATTTAAACAATTTTTTGTGGCCATACCGAGATATGATAATCTTTCAAACGGATATCATGATTTATTCATAAAACAAGGATACAAAAGTTTCACAACAGATAAAATTGAAACCCGAGGTACCTTCCGCCGACTCATCTTCCGCCGACTCATCTTCAGAAATAAATATCGACATTATATATATATATATATATATATATATATATATATATATATATATATATATATACTATGTGCTAATACCATTGGGAAAGGTATTAATCCTCTCTTCTCCCTCCATTCGGCCCTCCAGAAATTATAAACTTTAAAATTTAATAAATTTGGGGAAAATATAAATTTGAATAATTTCATAAATTTCAGCGAAATTATGAACTAGAACAATAAAAAAATATATATATATATATATATATATATATATATATATATATATATATATATACATACACGTACACTCACTAGTTTTGTTTTATTAAATCTTTACAATTTTCAAAAAGTTCATATACATTTTTCAAAGTTCATGTTGCCTTCAAGTACTTTCGAACATCTCAGTCATTATCATGAACTGGATATATATATATATATATATATATATATATATATATATATATATATATATATATATATATATATATCCTTAGAGTAAACAAATTTTGAATAAATACTGACGTTTTTAAATCGTTGGAATTAGAATTATTTGAAAGTGTCTTCTCATTCAGAAATCCGAAAAATATAATAAAAATTAAAAAAAAAAAAAATTCGAACCGAGCCCTTTATTTCATTCACTGGGATAGATTGTTCTAGTTCCACATGCCATGTCACTTCTGCATGTCTCAGTTATTTCCCTTTAACTCAACTCTCCAAGTTTTTGGGTTCACCACTGCTGTAGCCTGGTATTGAACTCACAACTCTTTGGGTCTAGTCACTTGATCTAAAGAACGTCTTTATCCACTAGGCGTCTCCAATCACTTGAAGAAGGTCAGCGCATACAATCGTGATGTCAAAGAAGACAGACTACCAGAACAATTACCATGAAAATATTTATAGATAGGGCACAGGGAGGCTACGTTACGGCTGTGGGAAAGGGACTGAAGCCGAGTTGCTAGGTCAGGACCAATAACATTTCAGTTCCTTCTTTTGATTTTATCAAGAATCTGTAAGTACATAACAGAAGCAATATTTAATGTATGGACGAATGGTAGATTTATATATAAATTTTGGGGCTGGGCATTTATTTTTTCGGCATGAATTTATGTCAATGCCCTTATTTTAGACATAAATATTAAACATATAAACTGAACATATAAAATGAAAATATCAGATCAAAATCCAGGACTTAGTAATCTGCCTTCATATATATATTATAAATATGCTATTAAAACACGTAAATTTCAGAAATAAGTTATTCCAAAAAAAATTTCGCTTGAAGATGGAACAGAGCTTACTTTAATTTAATTTAATTCAAATAATTATATTGAAGTTTTCGGCTCTTGTTTTGAAACACGAGACCTCTTATGTAGCGTGTTGGAATCATATTTTTAAATAAATAATTATATTTATGCTCTACTTTTGTATCGAGAACTATTTTTAAAAAATAATAACAAAAATACTAAAGAACTTTGGATTATTTACCTAACCAGTTCTTTCCTATTTTCTATATATTTTTCCATATATATATATATATATATATATATATATATATATATATATATATATATAACAGCTCTATATATATATATATAAATATATATATATATATATATATATATATATATATATATATATATATAACACAAATCTCTCTATATATATATATATATATATATATATATATATATATATATAATAATTTAAAGAAAAAAACTGACCACTTTAAGGTACCATTGTAATAATATATTTCACCAGAGCTTTTTTTAAAAGGACGCTGGATCATCACTTCCAAAAGATAAAACGAAAATTAAAAGGTCTCTGGTGAAATAAATTATTACAATGGAACCTTAAAGTGGTCTGTTTTTTCTTTAAATTATTAGCTTTGATTAATATTGAGCTCTCAAGGATTTCATCCTCTTTGGGACTACCCGTTCGGATTTCCAGGTTTTTCATAACTTAACTATATATATATATATAACGCATAGCTCTTCGGCAGAATTGAGCTCTCTAACTGCTGGTCTAGCGTTAATATACATCACGTATATACGTTAAAAGATTCCTTTTCTCAGTCGTGCGCCAATAGCTTACACTTAGAGTTTCCAAATCTGTCGAGTTTCGATCCCGGCTGGAAGCAGTTGGATGTCTAGCCATACTGAGGAGTTGTGATAAAGAGTAACAGTCTGTCTGCAGATGATATATGTGCATATATATTTTTTATAACTTTAAACGTTATTTTACTGTAAACTCGTATTTGAATAGGCGCCTCGTTTATTTATTAAATGTGTATTTTCTTTCATCTACCGGCCTGAATGTTCGAGAAATCTTATCAAAATAATTCTCTTTGTTTACGTTGGGATACAAAGCTGTGCAGATACGAAAATTTCTTGATATGCTATGACGGAAGTTTCACTTGAAGACACTAAAGTTGGCCTTGTCTGACCTACTGCTCTTCGTGGCCAAGTTGGTTAAAGCGTACCGGGCTTAACGGTAGGTTCAAATTTTGATTTAGAGTGAAAAATTTTTGGTCGCATCTAATAAACTACTGATTTCAGATGACCCCACAGAAAAAAAAAAAAATACAAATGTGTGAGGTCTGGTGACCTCACTGGCTACTCAACAGTTTATCGATGGTAATTTTTTTACTATGAAAATATATTTTTATGTTTTAACCCCATTTTAGGGGTTCACTATTTGCCCATAGCGGGGAGCCTAACAGGAGCTACCACCCTAGTTGAGGGTGGACCTGGGAACATCAGCAATTAAGAGGTGATTCCACGCTCCTCAAAATTTCCCGATCAGAGGCCTTGCTGCCGGATGTAATTTATCGTCTCACCCAGGATGTAAATATAGCTATCCTTTACTATTTAGAGTGGTGTCTTTGTTTTTATTTTTTTATTTTTTTTTTTTGTCACTTTATGTTTCTTTCCCATTTTTTATCTTGTTTTTTTTTCTTGATCTTAGATTTATTGGTTTTGTTTTTTATTTTTACTTTCTTTGGTCACTTGGTAGAATTTGTTTTAGTTTTATCAATACTTATATATATATATATATATTTATATATATATATATATTAGTGAATATACATAATATCCAACGTCGATAACACTACTCGACTTACGTACATGAGAATATGTGTGCGTGTTGTAAATTTTTATCATATATATATATATATATATATATATATATATATATATATATATAGGATAACAAAAATTAACGTTAGCTTTCTGACCACAAGACCCGGGTTCGAATCTTACCACGCTTGATTTGTCAGGAAGTAGACTTCCTGGCGTTATCGGTCAGAAGGGGGGCGATCCCAGCGTGCGGAAACATTGGAAAGTGCCTGAAAACCATACCATGGGTTGACCCAAGCCTTGTGAGTGAAATTCGGTAGAGGGAACACTTGGGGATCATCGATAGTTGTGATAGCATGAAGTCACAAGTCATCGTGACTGAGGGTATGAGTGTGCTGGCATGGTTCAGATTGTTGATCACGCTAGATAATACGCTCCCTCCTCAGCATAGTTGCAGTATAAACCACAAGTGGGCTCTGTGGGTATTGAGCAAACACAAATGCACCTGAGCGAGTGTCTGCAATACGGATTGGGTAGCCGCTTTAATAGATGGGTGTACTCGAATATGAGTGGCCAGTTTTGGTTTGGTTTGGTTTGTTTTACAGCATATCAACCTGACAACTGCCGACACAACTTTTATTGCTGGTAATATTAGTTTTTTCAAACATGTATTACTAGTAATATTTTTCCTTCAAAAAATCTATTACTGACAATATTTTTTTCAAAAAAGTATTTCTGGTAAAATTTTATTTGCCTAAAATGTATTGCTGATAATGTATTTATGGTAATAATTATTTTCTTTTACAAAGTATTTCTGGTATTAAGACCTATTTTTACACTTTCACAGTGTTTTGATCCCAATTTGGGGGTTAACTATTTGCCCATTGTTGGGACCCTAACAAGTCCTACCACCCCGGGTCAGGGTGAACCTGGGAACACCAGCAATTAAGAGGTGCTTCCACGCTCCTCAAAACCTCCTGATCAGAGGCCTTGCTGTTGGACGTAGTTTATTGTCTTACCTGGGACGCGGATGTCGTTTATCGCTGTACCCAGGACGGACGAGTGGCCAGCTAAAATATATATATATATATATATATATATATATATATATATATATATATTATCAATTTTTGTTAGATAAATTCGTTTGTTTTTTTTCCATTACGCATTTTTGGGTGATTGGTTTGTTTTTTACGGCATAATATTTTTGCGTGTCATTTAAAGACGAAACATATTTTGGGTTCTAAGAAATTTTTTTTGTCGAGTGAATATTGTTTTAACAATTTTTGAGAACAATGATTTTTCCATGTGCAAGTCGTACTATTTAAGCCATAGATTGGGGAAACTGTATCCTACCTTTGCCAAGAGTATTTGGACGTAAGCGAATGTAACCGACCCGTCTGTCCGATTTCTCATTATGAGCCGCTATCCAATACACCACCCGCACATCCTTCCATTCCAGGACCGCTGGATTTTGTCTTTTCATTCAATTCGTGTGGCACCCATACACCGATTTTTTTTTTTACGTTACGCATCGTGTGAGGTCGACGCTATCACGAGGACATCCCATCTGCTGGACCAATTCCCTTGTGGACTGACACTGTTGCTCCTGGAACTAAACTGGTGTGACGGAACGCGGAAAGTCTGTAAGGTCTGAGTTCGTCTTCTCGAAGCGTGAAAACCATATGTGTAGTTTCTTCTACAACAACGCTTTCTCCGTACACAGACAAATGTCTCAGTTATCTTTTCGGTAGCTTTGAAGGCGAAGGGAAGCGTGTGTCAAAAATGCTCCTTTTTGTCAAGTTGACATCACCCTTGTCATGCCTATGAAACAACCAATCAATTTTTTTTTTAAATTAGCCAAATATTATAGAGGAAGAAGCAGGCTTTCTCTTCCTCTTCCTTTCCTTGTCGACTTCGAGGCGGAGAGGAATCCAGACGAGGCTACGCCGAAGGTCAGAGTCTTGTTTGGAGAAGTAGACAAATTCGACGGGTCTACGGGCAATTTTTGCCCGAGCATACGGGATCGGAACGCCACACGTTAAAAACTGGCCTTGTGCCACATCTTGCCTTGTCGGAAGGTTGGTAAATAGAGAGGAAAAACAGCGCCACAAAAAAATATAAAAATATAGCAAATACGTTAAAAATATTTTGCGTTTTAATTCAAATAAAACTGTGGGTGAAAAACCGAATCTATCTGACAACACAATGTAAAGAGCTTTCAACTCCCGTGAGTCATCATCAGAGGTGTGTACGTACCATTATAAAATAATAAGTACACCTTCAGAACTTGGTTTCTCTATTTATATTTTTGGCAACCAAATACACTTACGTAATAATGATAAGCTCAAGCACAGCAATTATAGTGATCCTGGAAATTTCGTACATCCGCAGCGGCCATATTTGTAAAAGATCATATATTTTAAAAATCCAAACTTTACAGCAATCGTACTGATATCTGCAAACTGTGCCAGGAGGAAAACTTAATGATAATAACATTTCCAGACCCCCCCCCCAAAAAAAAACCTACTAAATGAAAGATTGGAAATAATGACACAATGCATGCACACTAAAAAGTACTTTTTCAGTTCGTACCAACATAGGATGAAAATATATACATTTTATTTACTCCCACTTCAATACAATTTCAATGCTCTTCCTTTCCCCTCCCTTTTATTACACTTCACGTTGTGCGTTTATATATAAATATTAAAGCGTTCGGAAATCATTTGATCCGAATCGTCGCCTGTGGATACCGAAAGGCCAAAACCAAGTTAGCGTGTGATTGATCATCTACTATATATATATATATATATATATATATATATATATATATATATATATTTGGTTGGATAGATGTGATTTGTGATATGGGTTTCGCTTTCACGCATATAATATATAAATAATTATACATATATATATTTATTTATATATTAAAGACATTTTATTTATGTTTAACGTTGTTATTTTTATAGATAAACATAAATAAAATGTCTTTAATAAATAAATTGTCGGACCTCGTCCATTTCTTAACATATTTATTTATATACACTTTTCACACACACACACACACACACACACACACAAACAAATATATATATATATATATATATATATATATCAAATAATCGGAATTAAGATCATGGTATCTTAATTCCGATTGTATAAAAATATATTGATCGGTTTTATTAAAAAACAGTGAACACTATGTGTTACTCAGTTTTAATACTTAACATATTATACTTAATATTGTGTTAATAGGATTCACTTGGATTATATACCAACGGATTAATATATATATATATATATATATATATATATATATATATATATATATATATATATATATATATATATGTATATATACATATAATCCGTTGGTATATATATATATATATATATATATATATAGGAGATCAGTCACACTACCTTGGTTTCAATGAATTCGTAACGCTTTATTATCTATAATCAAATCTTCTTTGTCTGTCGTATATATATATATATATATATATATATATATATATATATATATATATATATATAATTGCTGGCCAAATATACAATCTCATACAAGTTTCGTGTTAAAAACAACTAACAAAGTACTTTTTCATTTAATCTTCCTTGTGTTCTTATTATAAATGTTGGATTTCATTTTAGCTGTTGTTATTTTTCCAAAAATATATATATATATATATATATATATATATATATATATATATATATATATATATATATATATATATATAAAAGAAAGAACTTAAGATATATAATCCGGTGTTCTTATAGATATTTTTATTTTTACAAAATAGTGCTCAATGTAAATTTACAGAGCATAATATTATAAATTATTAAATCAATTATTTTGTAATATATATATATATATATATATATATATATATATATATATATATAGATATAGATAGATACCCCAACAAATCCCTAAAAAAGGGGCATAGTTGGGTGAAAGTATTTCCCAAATACGATAAAAACTGGGTTTGTCGACAACATTTTTGTTTTCATTAGATGGAAACAATCAATGAATAAGAAGATATATTATGGACGCTATCGTCTTAAAAAAATCGATCAATAATGAATTTTTAAGAAAATGTTTTTATTTTTTTTTAAACAGAATAATTCTTTTAATTTATAAAGATTTAAAATTTTTTAAACTTCAGTTTTTTATGAAATAACGTTTAGGGAATTTCGTTATTAAATAAAACTATATTTACTAATCAGAAATCGAAAAGTTTAAGAATTTTAAATTATTTTTGTATGCGCATATACGTGCCAATTTTTTTTTTATAGATACGGATATTCAAACATATTATCAGAATATAAGAGCGATAACTATAGTAAATTTAAAGCCAAAGTATCTAAAATACAATAAAATATTAGATTACGGAGAATATTTTCCTATTTTTTAAGATTACTGAGAACTTAAAAATTACACACACACAGCGGTTCGTATTGAGCTCGAATTCCAGTTAAATTCATTGCATTCACTTACGCGCTATTATTCTGGACAATTTTTTCGCCCTGTTCGTATGTTTCTAGTTCTTTCTTTTCTTCCAATTTGTCTTCAGTTACCAATTTGTTTTGACATACTTGTAAATTGTGCCATCCGAGCTTTTTCACCAATGAGTAAAATTATTACTATAATATTTACATATATATATATTTACATATATATATATATTTACACACATATATATATATATATATATATATATATATATATATATATATATATATGGAGAAATAATAGAGAGATAGAGAGAGAAGAGAGAAAAAAGATTTTTTAACCCAATTGTTGATACTTAATCGAAGGTCCAAGAACCACTCAAGGTACATATATAGGTGTGTTCAGGCATATGGGTTTGGATTTAAGCAATGAATCCCCAAGTGGTTATTATATCTTGGCAGTTTTGACGCACCTTTTTTTTTTTTTATAACGGTTGCTTGCGAAGCAGTCTTCTTTTTTGTTTCATTTATGAACAGTAGTATGTTATTTATTTATTACTTTTTATATTATTTTATTTTATGATTTTTATTTTATTTTTCATTACTTTTTTAATTATTTTTATTTTTTTTATGTTTTTATTTTTTTTTCATTATTATTTGTAATTATTTTAATTA
>CAHIKZ030003137.1:45000-124501 GCA_903632075.3 Acanthosepion pharaonis
CTGCTACTATTAATAACATCTTGTACAGATGAATTGTTGTAGGTTGGTATTTGTGACATTTTACATTGATTCGTGAGTGTTCTTATCATCTTATATGAAAGACCTTTATTTAACAGTTGCATATTAATTTACCAAATAATTCTATATGTTTAAATTATTTACTAGTTTCTTAAATAAGCCATTTATTTATCAACTACAAAAAATTTGTAGGAAATTTACAAAGCATATAACTTGTTTAGAATTTTGGTAAATTACTGCTGTACGCCCTTTTTATTTAGGAAACCGCATTGTTTGGTTTTGTATATTTTATGTATCTGCTGTAAGTTTATGTCTGGCTGTTGTTAGCTGCCAATCTACGGGTCATGACCAATTTATAAAAAATAATGTTTCATTTTTTGCTTCTTAGCTTAGCTTAAATTTAACGTAGGTCATATTTGATTGGTTGATCAGGGTAAAGCCCTCAAACATTATAATTACTTTTTTTTCGAAAAGAGAGATTATATTTTTTTAAAATCTAAATAAACTATTCACTCGCCAGTGATTTACAATCTCGCCTGAGAAGACGCATTGTTATGCGCTAAAACACGACTGCAATTGTGTAGCGATTTTACAAGTTTTTGGTGTAATATCCTAAAATAAATAATATTGATGTATATATATATATATGTAAGCAAATGTAAATGGATATAGATCCGACAATTTGACAAAAACGATGGACATAAAAACAAGTCTTATCCAAAACAGATAAAAATTTTCAGTTATCTGTTTTGGATAAGACTTGTTTTTATGTCCATCGTCTTTGTCAAATTGAACTGAATTGTATTTTAATGAATATTGTCCTGAAGAAGGTTTATTAAACCGAAACGTCAGACGTCGACATTTCATTCATTTTAAACAACATAATTGCATTTAAGGATTTTTGTTTGTTTTTTCCAAATTTTTCTAGTGGATATATATATATATATATATATATATATATATATATATATATATTAATATGCAAATCTACACCATATAAATAGCAGTCGGAATACATCTGGTAGCTATTCTAATCCTGCCAATGGTTGGGATTGATATGCCCAAGCTCCAGGGGACTTTTATCCAGGCCATACCTGTGTTTAGGAAGGATCCAGTTTTATTGTTTAAAACTGAGATGTCCCCAAATATTGCAATTGCCGGGGGGCTTGGGGATTTTTATGTTGTGCGGTCGATAGAACCACTTTAAACCCCGGCCTTGTGTCACATCCGGTTGCAACGTGAGTGAACTGGTACATACCACTCGTCCTGACAGTGAAGACTAAACTACTAGCGAAATAGTAGTGAATACGTCTCGCTAATTATAGCTTACCACATTCTATTCAATACTAATTTTTTGCTTCGAATATAAACATGGATAGGATTCTAAGACCTAAAATTCTGGATCTAGATCGTAAGACCCCCCCCCCCTTGGGCAGAGAAAATATGGAATCATTGGTACCGAACATTTTTAAACTTCCTCAAGCATATTGAAGGTAAGGAGTTGGATATTCTTATAAACTAAGTGTTGTCTTATGTATACGAACTGTTCAGTGAGTGTACAAACTTTGAAGAAGCTATTAACATTCTAAAAAGAGCTTTCGTCCAAGAAAATAGTGAGATTTACGCCAGACATGTACTTGCAACCAGAACTCAACAGGCTGGAGAAACCTTGGATCAATATCTTTAAGCATTGCACGTTCTGTATATTCAAAGATGTCGCCGCTCAAGTTTACAAAGAGGAAAAGCTATTAGAGATGCCATTATTTCTGGGTTATCTACGTCTATTCGGCAAGGACTTCTTGAAAACAAAACGCTCACCTTCACAGAAGCTGGAAATCAAACGCGAAGTGTGGAAAGGTATATCCTAAATTCGGGAGCTTATTCTGCTGGTACCCAAACATGTTATCAAGCGGCGTCGGTATCGGAACCCTGGACTAACGCCTTAACGTCACAGCAAGAGGAAAATCTAATGGAGGCGAACTCTCGGGCATCCGCTGCTAGCAAATCCTCCTTAAAAGAAAGATGCTTTTTCTACGGAGAAAACTAGGCACATAAGAAGTAAGTGTCCGGCTCGAGGAACGAGTTGACCAATTGCTAGAAGAAAGGTTATTTCGCTAAAGTCTGTCTTTTGAAAACTCATAAGTTTTCTGTTGTGTTACCCGCCATAGCCACGGTAACTACTGGACTACAGGGAGTTTCGAAAGCCACGGTAAAATGCCTCGTGAACAAGAAGTAACTTACCGCGTGAGTAGATTCAGGAAGTAATCATAGTTTTAGATAGGGTTTGGATTTTAGACCTACTAACTCTATTGTTAGCATGGCTTCGTCTAACTCGTTATTAAAGAAATAATATTTTTTAAAGAAATAATGTCTTTCTAAACAAATTAAGTCTTTTTTGAGAAACAATGTCTTTTTAACCCTAGAACACTAACCATGGATATATAGTACCCAACGTAAATTTTCCTATTTTTAATTACAGTTTTCAGTACCTGATTTTCTTACCTAAATAATGTTTTTCTATTAATGTTAACTAAAAGTATAAAGTTTGAAGTGCATGCATATAAAATATTTCAAATAAAGATTTATATTTAATATTTCTTTTTGATATTTTCAAAATCGGGTCTGATATACTCATGGTTAGTAGTAGTGTAACATTAATTGATGGTTATTGTCCTAGGGTTAAAAACTATGGGAAAATGTAAATTCAATGGTGGGCACAGAAACTTATAAAAATTTAATTTATCCTTAATGGATAATTTATGTGCTGATGTGATCCTCGTATAAGACTTTCAATGCCTGCAGACAAAAAAAAAAAAAATAGAAATTTTATTTGAGGGCGACAGACCCCCTCCAAAAGCATGAGGACTTCTCTGTCTGAAAATCTGTCGCTTGACTGTAGACCTATATCTGTAAAATCCCGAAGACACTCTAGAGAAGAGGAGGCATTTATAAAGAAGGAAATAAAAAGCCTGTTGGATTCAGATATCATTGAGCTCAGTAGATCTCCGTGGAGAGCGGTAAATCGTTTTATCTTATGTTCCATATCCTATACCTTTTTTTACAATGATGGTTCCAGAAATAGCAAAGTACAGTCTGTCCTTTAAACTAGGCCTAACAAGTGCGTATCATTAAGCTCCCCTACGTAATGAAAACCGCCCTTGCATGGCTTTCGAAACCTGATGGCATATTGCATAATTTTAAGAGGATGTCGTTTGAAATCACAAGTGGCTGGGTTTCAAGGAATTTGGGATGAAATAATCGAAAAGGAAGGACTGAAGAGAACATTCGCGAATCTTGATGAATATGTTTTTTTTTTCAGGTCAATTAATGAAAGACAACATGGTACTAAATTGGCAAGATTCAAAGAACTGATTGAAAAGTATGGTCTCACCTTAAAAGAGAATATACCGTATTTTCTGGACTATAAACCGCGACTTTTTTCTCGAAATATGTAGGGTGTGGGTTATCTATGAATTGTTAAAACTATTTGATGGCCTGGGTTAGGATTACCTATATATGTTCAATTATAAAAATTCTATTTAAACGAAATAAAAACCAGTCACCATGAAGATTGTTTAGTATAAAAGTTATCCAGATAGTTTAGTTTGGTTTTGTTTATTGAAATTTTTACGGCCCATCAACCATCGATGGGTTATTTAATGCCTACAACATTTTTATGATAGATTTGTATGAACAGAATATGTATTCTTTGGTTTAGATTGGTTTGGTTTATTTTGTTTTACGGCACACCAACCTCGATTTTTCAATGACGACAAATTACTTTTATTGCTGGTAATATTTTGTTTTGTCAAAAATCTGTTTTAATATTTTCGTTCCAAATTGCATTTGGTAAATAATTTTTCAAAAAGTATTCATCTGGTAATAGTTAACTATTTGCCCATAGCTGGGACACTAACAGATGCTACCACCCCGGGTCAGGGTGCACCTGGGTACACCAGCAATTAAGAGGTGGTTCCACGCCCCTCAAAACCTCCTGATCAGACGCCTTGCTGCTGGACGTAGTTTATTGTCTTACCCAGGGCGCGGATGTAGTTTATTGTCTTACCCAGGACGCGGATGTAGTTTATTGTCTTACCCAGGGCGCGGATGTAGTTTATTGTCTTACCCAGGACCCGGATGTAGTTTATTGTCTTACCCAGGATGCGGATGTAGTTTAATGCCTTACCCAGGACGGGTACAGATAGTTGAATTTTCCCCGTGTGCGGGTTATATAGAAAATGCGGACTATTTGCGAAAATATTTATCATACATATATGTGTCTACAGATTAACAAAAAAAAATTCTGGGCTAAATCAAGGTTTGGATTCATTAGACCCAGACTCTGAAAGGACGAGACCTCCCCTGCGAGAACTCCCTCCTCCAGGGAATATAAAAGCCCAGAAGATAATCGTCGGAATGTTCGCACGCAAACAGTCTCGTTAGATCCCAAACTACTCGTTAAAAAATTGACACACTAAATAACAACGCTATAGCCCCTTTACCTGCTAAAATATAAAAAAAAAATCCTTTGAATATTTGAAAAGAGAATTAGAAAGAGCAGTAGTACACTTGGAAATGTTCTGACGGAGGATGGTAGTTGTGACACTGAGATCCGAAGACGGATTGAGATAGCCAAGGATGCATTTCAGAAGCTGGGCAGAGTACTTCGAAACAGGAGGATTGACGAAACAGGTGACAAAGAAAAGAGTATTGAGCTGCTACGTGACATCACGTCGAAAGTCATTTATATTCTCGCAGTTATTAATATTTTCTCTATTGAATTTAAAGTAAATCCTCGCTTTGTTTTCAGAATGGTTCCAGAGTAGACGATTCATATAGACTTTTTTCTGAAATTAATTTAAGGCAAATCCTTATCGAATCTTTCAGAATAGGGTTGAACGTAAAAGATTTATGTTTTTAGGTCTGTACACACACACACACACACACACACACACACATGCAAGCGAATGTTGACTATTATCCTCAGGATGATGAAAAGATACTGAGGCGGCGGAGATATGGTTCTAAGAAGGATGTGAGGGATAAGCGGGGCCGAGCAACGATGAGGTTGAAGAGAGGATGCAAACAAGTATAGGGAACTTATGCTTAACATAAGGAATTTAAGATGAAATTTTTGGGACACACGGATGAGAAAGGAGAGTTTGGAGAATCTGATACTCACGGGACGAATAGAGGGAAAAAGAGACAGAGGAAAGCAGATTATCTTCATGCGTGACGGGCTTGGGCAGGTGAATGGCGGAGCGTGGTCTGGGGAAGTTGGAAGAAACAAAACTTTTTGAGAGCCACAAGGGATAAAGTGGAAGTGGAGGGCCATGATCGCCTTGCGCCCTGAAAGGACACAGCACATAAAAAAAAAGTTTTAGTAATAGTTTAGGACATCTTCTAGACGAGGAAAAACACCTTGAAATTGAATGTGATGAACTAGGTGAGCTTAGCTGCTGACGTTAAAGGGGAAGCAATCCTGTTGCATTCTGGTCCACTGATATATACCCATCTGAACGAAAATCACTCTTAAATAGAGAAAGAAAACTAACGTTTATCATGTTATATTATCCGGGAATGGAGTCATTACCGAATAGGTAAATACTTTATTCTTGTCATGGATCAAAAAGTTTGTGTCTATATTTCTGAGATGAGGTATAATGTACACTATTTACATTATTCGGACGATTGTCCTCATATTTGTCGCCATGTATATCTCACAAATTTTCGGCCGTTGTAGCTAATATCCTTATTTCAGGTGGTTGGAATGTCGTTACTGAACCCTTTATTTCGCTCACTGGGTTAAACTGTTCTAGTTCCACGTGCCATGTCTAATGGATTTCAGTTATCTCAGTTTGTTAATTCCCTCTCCATTTGCCTTAACCATTTATTGAACTCACACGTTTTGTTATCCTGTCACTGGATCTAACTAAACCCTTTATCCATTGTACCATGTCAATTGTTGAGTTCCAGCGACAAAGATGAGGACAATAGTTCAAATAATGTAAATAGTGATAAAAAAGTTCTATCCTATATTTTCGATAAGCATAAAGCTTCGAAGACTAAAAACGACAAAAATTCATTGTAGGCGAATTGGAATTTTCTACTTACAAATATGGTATCAGATATTATCGACCGGTCATCAAAAACGCGTGTCCAGATGCGTTACCCAGATTGCTTTGCGTTTCCGTCATAAATATCGATCTTAAAGAATCTCTATCTATAAAAGGCAGGATCTGTGTGTGTGTGAAATGTGTGTGTGTGTGTGTCTGTGTGTGAAACGAATGCACGGCCGCAACGGAAGACGGATTTGAACCAAAATTTCCATGACATGCTCCAAGTTCAGGGAAGGCCAAGACCGACTTTGCAGCCATAAACTCCCATCGATAGTGGAAATAATCGATTTTATGCTTCTACGGCAGTTTTCATATGGTTTGCGGCCATTTTGTACCGGCCAGATTGAGAGCCTATAGCTGGCTGCAACGAATAGGCAGGAAGATTCTATTGGCCAGTTGAGAGCCACAAACTAACTGACACAAATGTTAACTAGCATGCTAGCATGCAAAAAAAAAAAAAAATCGATAGCTGCATTCGTCACAAGTGGGAATGCACTTTAAATCTGCATGGTATTTTCTCCAATTTGGCTCATTCGCTTGCTTAATTTTGATTCTGATTCCCAGAACTGGGATCTTGTGAAAAAGTATTTGTTGTTAACATCTTTTTTCATTCGGTTTTTCCAGTTACGAGTCCTTTTTTTTGGGGCGCACCCACCTTCTAACTAGTAATGGACTGGTCCCTCTTATATAAGTCAGCTCTGGAGAGAAAGTGAGCGTCAGCGTCAGAGAGAGCCAGCGAGCAGTCCAGATAAGATTACCCGGTACATACCGTTGGACTATAGACTTTGGATAATGTTTCGTACTAACCAACCTTCGTTCTACTAATCACTCTATTGTTAATTGCTTTTATGAATATACCAGTATTTTCCTTTACAACTGTGTTTGTCTTGATTCATACACCGACACGCGGGAAACTCACAACATCTCATTTTTTAAAGCTGATCGTTTTGTGTTCATTTTGTTTAGTTCTTTTTTCGTAACAAATTTAATGTTTAGTATAGAGCTTAGAAAAAAATCGCAGTGTGAGATAGGCACGAAGGAAGGCATGTAGCAACATCAGCACGGCAAAGGGCACTCCTTTAAAGGCAAGGAAAGGCAAAAATATTTTAAGTCAAGTGATAGCGATTGCTGTATGAGTCGTACGATTTTTGAATCAAGCACGGGCAACGCCGGGCCATGCTGCTAGTTATATAATAATTTATGTCATCCTTGAGCATCAACAATGATGCACATTGTCAAATCGAGAAATCTGCCCCTACCAACAGAGGAAGTAAAGAGAATAACTGAAAAAATGTAACGTGTGTTTCGTAGAAAATCAAGATTTGTTAGAAGAGGCGGCAAATTAATCAAATCCTCTCAAACCTTCGAAAGATTGAATATAGATTTCAAGGGACCGTTTCCTTCAAATCGAAGAGGAAACAAATATTTATTGGATATCACTGATAATTATAGTCGTTTCCCTTTTCGCTTTGCATGTAGGAACATGCTCACTACAACTATATTGATTTGCTTCAGTAAATTATTTTGTATATTTGGTGTTCCAATGTATATACACTCTGATAGAGGGCCTAGTCTTATGTCAGAGGAGTTAAGAAAATTTTTTCAAGAGAAAGGAATAGCTACTAGTAGATCTACTGCGTACAATCCATAGGGAAATAGTCAAGTGGAGAGACTGAACAAAATTGTGGGGGACGATCAAATTAGCATTAAAATAGAGAGGTTTACCTGTGCAACAATGAGAAGCCATTTTATCTGACGCTCTCCACTCGATTCGTTCCTTATTGTGTACAACCACGAATTTTACTCTTCATGGACAGACGTTTTCTTATGGGAGAAAATCTACCTCCGGAAGATCTGTTCTTTCGTGGTTGACAATTCCTGGGAAAGTGCTTAATGAAAAACAATGTTCAGATCAACAAGTACGAACTTACTGTACAAGAAGTTGAGTAGATTCGGTTTCTCTACGTCAGTTCGCTTCTGCTGGGAAGGGAAAGACAATCACCGATCCTGAAGCAGTTACCAAAGTCTCAAATAACCCTATACGGGATTCGAATGGATATAATATAACAAAATCGGAAGATACTGTACCACAACCAGTGCCCAGTGTTTCAACTGAAGGGACCGAAGGAGGCATCTGTAACTTCCCTAGCCCAAAATAATGCCAAAAATTTCTCCACCAAATATCCTCCAAGGCGCTCGAAGCGTATCTCCAAAGAACCTAAACGATTCGGTATCGAGCAATAACAAATGGAGAAAAAAATTAATTAATGTTTGAAACTGGATTCTTTTTCATTAGCCGAAATAAAGTATTCCAAATGATACATTATCAAAAAGATGGGGGGAGAATATTGTATATATATATATATAATATCAAATGCGTAAGTGGAAAGGATAGTCCAAGTAGGTTGTTTAATATAAAATATTAAAAAGATAGATCCATGAAGATAGCTGAATGTATTGTATACAGAGCAGTAGGATATTCTCTCTCTCTCTCTCTCTCTCTCTCTCTATATATATATATATATATATATATATATATATATATATATAAATGTGTGTGTGTGTATACATTTATATATATATATATATATATATATATATAAAATATATATATATATATGTGTATACATTTATATATATATATATAAATATATATATATGTGTATACATTTATATATATATAATATATATATATATATAAAAATATATATATATATGTGTGTGTATATATACATTTATATATATATATATATATATATATATATATAGCTCTCATCAACAGACTAATAGGGAAATGGGGTTCCTTTAAAGCCGACTGTCTGTAGATGGGAAGGGATTATTTTTGAGTTATAAATTGACTATAGTTACTATCAGTAGTTGTGATCATAATGTAAATACTATAAACATTTATATATATATATATGATATACATAAATGTGTACTTAATATACATATATTAATCAAAATGACAAAAAGAAAAATCTCACAGTTACTTTCTCACGCACGCGCTAATGTATCGTATTTTATATACTGTACACCTGTCTTTGTTTACAATTGAAAGGCCAGCCACCGCCACCAAGCGGTCACGTTGAGAACTAGTACGACTCGTTCCACTAAGCCTGCAAATTTTGAAATACATCGCTGTCGATGTGGGAGGTTTTTTTTTTTTTGTTTCCTGCATAACTTCTTTTTTTATTTTGCCTGCAGATTTTGTCCGTTACATCCGAAGTCCGTGGATGGGGTCCTATAAAAAGGTGTTCACTGTGTCTGTGTGTGTGTATATATATATATATATATATATATATATATATATATATTGGACATACTACCACACACTTGTGTAGATGCCTCACATGTCACTTATCTGATCAAAGTGCTATAAAAAAATATCTAGCTACCTACATTTTACAAGAGCCCTTAAGAAAAGTTCTGGTCACAAACCCTAAAATTCTATATAGATCACATTACCGGAAACATCTCGCTGTGAGAGTGGCCCTGTATATCAAACATCTAACTCCCACTATCTACCTCAGCTTATTTAACAGTAGGAATGATGTGTTGAAAGGTTTTTAAAAAAAGTAGAAATACGCTCACTCGAATTCCAGCCGCGCCCAAAATGTGAAGACTCGGAGTAAACTCGGAATAAGCACGTCAGGTTATGTGACGGTTCCGAGAAGGTTCGATTTCTGTCGGAGGACACACATTTTCTATGAAAATTTCTCGGACATTCAGACCGGTAAATGTAGTTAATACTGTTTATTAGAAACAGAGCATTTACTTAAATATTTGTATCTGTCAAAATAGCGCATGAACATAAAATCTATTAAAATAATTATTCGGACTTAGTCCATTTCATTTTATGTGTGTGTGTATATATATATATATATATATATATATATATATATATATATATATATATATATATATATATTAACAGAGTATTTACTTAAATATTTATGTCTATATAAATAACGTATAACATTAAAATATACTGAAATAATTATTGGTCTTAGTGCATTTCACAATATATGACGTCATTTGTTTACGTTACGATACGCTTCGTGCAGATATGAGCGTTCGAGAGAAATCATGGGAAATTTATAGTTTAAAAACAGTAATTTAACCTTGCCAACCAAACACTTCCTAGGACATTCAGGCCGGTAAATGTTGCTAATGTTATTTATTATAAACAGAGCATTTACTTAAATATTGTTATTTTATGTGAGTGTGTATGTATGTATTCATATCTATCAGTTGATGTCTGACTGTCTGTTCATGTCAGTTTCTATCTCAAAACACGAGGTTTCATCAGTAATTTTGTAACCTAATGAGAAAGCGCATTTATTTTACACAACAGATAATTACTTGTCGACGCACGCTACCTAATTCCGCTAATAACCGCAAACAGGCGATGGATTTATTGCAAGAAAGCAGTAACGTAGTAAAAAGGAAGAGCTCTGTAATTTATCTTTTTCAGTCTGTTCATAATTTGCCCATGTCTATAGATCTTTGCATCTATGTTCACGTATATATGTAGAGAGATAGATGGTGGAAGCACGGTGGAGTAATGGAGAGCGCCTTGGATTGAGGAATAAGAGAGGCGAGTTCGAATTCCAGCCGAGTCCATGCTAATACCCTTGGGAAAGGTATGACTCATCTCCCCCCAGCTATGGGTAAAATAGCAGGAGAGACTGAGTTCTTTCGCCTTGGATGGCAACTAGTCTACAGCAGAAAGAAATGGCAACTAACTGCCGAAAAAACTCTGCCTCATCAGTCATGTATCATAAAAAATACATGATAGCCCTAAATGTGTATCACACATGGCATATAACAGACTACTATATATATATATATATATATATATATATATATATATATATATATATCAAGTATGTGGTGCAGTTCAATTCACATTACATGAGTCATAATGATAATGTTTTTTGTATGAATGATTCATGTAATGTAAAATATTATCGCCATTTATATCATTAACTTCTATATCTGTTTTCTGTATGAATGATTCATATTAATATATATATATATATATATATATATATATATATATATATATATATATATGTTGTTTAAAGGTCAACCCCTTTTTCATACAAGTGGACTCGACCAGTGTACTTGTACTGCTGCCGGTGAATTCCCGGAAGTCGGAAGTGATACAGTGGTAGTGTGAGGTAATCGCTTTGTAGGAGTCACAGTTGCGGTTAGTAATAATAATAATATATACAGTTTGGGAAATTCATTGAAAAAGTAGGACTTCCTTCTGAGTCTACGTGCTCGCAACTGTACTCCTACAAAACTCGACTACCTCACACTATCATTGAAAATTACATCCACTTCCAGGTATTCACTGCCAGCAATGAAAACATGTTTGGTCGAGTCCATTTGTAAAAAAAAGGGTGAAAAGAATATATATATATATATATATATATATATATATATATATATTTGCATCAAGTTTCATTATCTATATTTATATATATATATATATATATATATATAATCTTAAACTTTTCAATATAATCATAAGTCATCATTCAAGCTAGAAAGATTAGGATTTCTAAAGACTAGCCAGCCATGTTTCGAAATTAAAAGATAAAAAAAGCAATTAACATCCGATTGTAATCTGGGAAATAAGAAAAGAAAAGCGAAACCTTACAACAATCAATAATATCTGCAAGCTTTGCCAAGAAGAAAAGTTAACAACAATAACATTTTCAGACCTTCTGAATGAAAGGTCAGAAATAATGACCCGATGCTTACACACAAAAAATCCTTTTGGGTTCCTGTTTCATATACCCACAATTCCGATACAATTTCAATGCCCTAGCTTTTCTCCTCCCTTTTTATTATACTTCGTGTTCGGCGTTTATTTATTTTAAAATAATAAAGCGTTAGGAAATTATTTAACACGGATCGCCTGAAGATACCGAAAGGTTGAAACCAAGGTAGCGTAATCAGCTAATCTCCTATTTTTTTTTCAAAATTAGAATCTCTTCGTGTTAAATTTTTTATTTTATTTATATGTATTGATTTTTTTTTTTTTTAATACTAGGCATTTCCTGCTCTAGTTCGACACTGACCAATAACATTTTTTATAATTATATTTGGAAATTATTATATATATATATATATATATATATATATATATATACAAGTATAGGATTGGTGTATACAGAATAGATTCCAATAACCAACAAATAGTATTCTTAAAATAGTGCTCAATACAGAGTAGAGCAAATATAATTGTTGATTCGAAAATTATAACATAAATATGTTATATAATCACTATTTAAAATAGCCATTTTGTTTCAACACTTCTGGTGTCTTATCAAGTGATGGTGTTGAATATAGAATGAAGGGTTTTAGAAGGTCTTTATAACACATTTATGTTATAATTTTCGAATCAATAATATATATATATATATATATATATATATATATATATATATATATGAAGAAATAGGAAGCATCAATCTAACAGGATTCACTTTTATTAAAGCTTCGTCAGAGACTGAGAAAGAAACTTCAAAAAGACAAAAGCTCTGGTATTTTCATTTTGTATGATTTGATTTTTATTGGTCAGTCATGTCTAACATGCATTATAAAGGTAGATAATTCCATCTGTATGTAAGTTTGTAAAAATTCTTAATTCTACCTATAGAATTACCTATGGTTATAATCCGCGTGATATACGACTGACAAATGAAAATCAAACGGCCCAAAATTTAAAATACCAGAATTTCTGTATTTTTGTCATTTTTTTTTTCTTCTCAATCTCTGGCACTTCTTTTTCTCCTAGTTTTTTCTCATTCATTTTTCTCAATTTTCATTCATTATTTCCTTCATTTAATTTTCAGGTTTCAGTCGTTTTTTTTTTCCGGTCTACGTTTTCCATTTACTTTTTCTTTTCTTTTTTTTATTTTAATTTGATTTTTTTCTTATTACACGATTTTTCATTTTTTTTCTTTTTAATATACATTTTACTTTTATTTTTCCTCCCTTCTCATTTAAGTCACCTTAACGGTAAAAATTCACAATAATGAAAGACCCGGTCGAAGACGCGTTATACTGCTAGTTTGTAATAAGTTTACTTCCAGTTATGTAAATGTCCCTAAAATATATCCTGAATAAAAAAATATTCAAGATGAGTATAGATTGGCACTGTCTGATGAGTCCATGATTTAATTAGCCTATAATCAAATAACCCAACCATGGTCTTGACATTACTTGATGTTTGCACCATGATTCAGGTACCTTGGTATTTTGCAATATCTAGTGTCATATTTTAAGGTACCTTGGTATTTGGCAGTATATTTTGTCATATTTTATAGTATCTTGGTTCTTTGAGGTACCTTGACATTTTGCAATATCTAGTGTCATATTTTGAGGTACCTTGGTATTTGGCAGTATATTGTGTCATATTTTATAGTATCTTGGTTCTTTGAGGTACCTTGACATTTTGCAATATCTAGTGTCATATTTTGAGGTACCTTGGCATTTTGTAATATCTGGTGTCATTTTAGATTGATTTTAGTTCAGAAAGTTTAAATATTAAATAAATTTTTATAAAGCACTGATTTTAATTTTCTAAATGTTAATTTGGTTTGGGACAAATAATAAAATACTGACATTTATGAATGAACATTTTCATGGACAAACAAAGATAAGCTATTCTAGTTTACTTATAAATGAAATATATATATATATATATATATATATATATATATATATATATATATATATATATATATACGACAAAAAAATATACAAGATGTACAGTCGAGTTTGAGGGCGGCTCCGTTTTTATAATTTTAATAATTTTATTATCCTAGGTCATAATCCGACCGCGCGCACACGCGAGTGTGTGTGTGTGAACTGGTTCAAATAAATGTGATAAAATTACATCCTGGATGATTCTGATACTGAATAGTTATGTTTTACGTGTCTATCTCCCACACACCGAAACACAGAAGCTGATAATTCACATGTCGATCAAGGAATGGTGTTAAGTGTCGAAGCTGGTCGGCATCTGTTGGTTATATAAAAATCACGTAGGGGCTGGGTGTATGGCGTTGGCACCTGTTAGATATCTACGTAGGCACGACAAAATGTGGGAAGGTATCTCTAGGGGTCAATTTGTTAGGCGTCTGCCCATGAAGAGCCTGGGCCGTTGTCTGAATATGTGCCACGTGCAATCAGAAATTTCGGCAGTGTGATAATTATGTAGGACGTAGCTATCAATACGGGCCAAGCAATTTGCCGCCAGTCGAGCAGACATTGTAGTCGATGATAAGATGGCTGGGAAGGGTCTACGCTACGACTCCAAACGATGAACATTTCGTTAAAAAAAAGAAAGTAATGATTATATATTGGAAACAAAGGTATAACAAAGAGCCTTTTTTGAAAATCTGATACTGATAGGACGGATAGAAGGTAAGAGGAACAGGTGGAAAGCAAAGCGTGACATACTTGATGGGCTTGAGTAAATAGATGGTAGAACAGGGTGTGGGAGAAATAACAAAAAGACTTATTAAAAGCTAGAAGAGACAGGAAGATGTGGAGAGCCATGATCGCCTACGTCCTTAAGGGACATGGTATATAAAAGAAGAAGACTCACAAAACAGATTGAGAGAAAGAGGGACAGAGGAAAGCAGCACGTAACATACATGATGAGGAAATGGATGGTAGAACAGGGTTTGGAAGAAATAACAAAAAGACAAAACTTATTAAGAGCTACAAGGGAAAGGAAGATGTGGAGGGCTATGATCGCTTACGTTCTGAAAGTACACGGCAGATAAAGGAAAGAAGAAAAACGATCTTAGACGTGACAGCTCCGCCACTGAATTGCTTCATACTATGAAAACAAGATTTGCTACAACTTTCAGTAGATCCCGGTCAAAGCATTTAAATGATAATTGTGATTATCCCCCGCTTCGTTAGTTCGTGCGTCCATTACGCCGTGCCAATACCTTATAAATAATGGACTATTCCGTTTTGATTGCGTGGGGAGAGAGGAAAGACACTACTTAGTTTCAGTGAGAAAATGTAAGAAAAAAGGGAAGATAGAATTGGTAAGAAAGAGAGAGAGAGAGAGATTCAGACTAAGTTGATGAGAACAGATACTACACTTTGATCTTAGCCAAAACGCCGAGAAGCAATTGTTTTTTCCCACCGGCCCACGTTGGCGGAATGTGACACAAGGTCAATTTAAAGTGGGGTTCCAGAGCGCGTGGACCTGAATCATGTCCAAAATAGTGCAGCCCTCCACCTCCATCTTCCCCGCAACAGTCGACATTACTACTGACCCCATCTCTTTAGTGCAACGAGGGAGTTACCATCGTGAGCAGCTGTTTCCCGGGACCGGGCAATTCTCGAGAATATGTTCAGTTGCGTTCAATTCAATTCGTGTCGGAGTACGCATATTTTCTGCGAAATTTCTTGAACCTTCAGGCCGGTAAATGCAAATAATACTGTTTATTTTAAAATAGAGAATTTACTTAAATAAATTGTATCTATAAAAATAAAGTATAAATAGAAAATATATTAAATAATTATCGGATTTAATACATTTAATAATTATATATATATATATATATATATATATATATATATATATATATATATATATAAACAGATGTTTAGAGGTACAAAATTTATATACAGTTTTAACTAGGAATTTATGGATTTTAATTCTATTAGTCTCTAAGGCCCTTTCAACCAACATCTCATCAGGAGACAATCGTTGGATAATTAATTAACGAAAAGAACAGTAACGAAAATAAAGGGCAAAAAAAAGAAGGGGGGTGGAAACACACTAAAATAACAAACAAGTGTATATACTTGTAACGAGGGGAGGGGAAATAACGTGTAAATAAATTAGCGAGGAACAGTTAAAATAAGATATCCCCTAACAGATTAAGGGACTTTACAAATTCTTTCTGTCGGCAGAGAGAAGGTTTCCTTAATCCTATGCAGACCGATTCCAAAATCTTCAAATGATTGTTGGAATCGGCTGTATGAATAATTTTAAACCACTCTTTTTTATACGACTTGGCGCAGGCTATATTCTCAACTAAGTGTTGAGCAATAGCCGATTCCATATTCATGGGGGGAAGATAGCATATTTTATCTATCTTACCAAGTCGTATTTTGGAAGGTACATGCTGGTTGATTCTAGTTTCCAAATGCAAGGATGTACGCCCCACATAATATATATATATATATATATATATATATATATATATATATATATATAGATAGATAGATAGATAGATACACGTACACAATGAAAAATATGCACTAGAAAAACAATTACATTAGAAATGAGCGCGCGTAGAAGCTTGAATATTCACGCGTTTGTTATGTATTGGAAGTCTACTCTTGAATTGATGGACACGTACGTCACTAACAGTAAATAAAAAACGCAAATATATAATAAAACAAAATTTTATACACATTTTTTATCTTAACACTTGAAAAGTGGACAAAAAACACGAACCAGTTGGGAGAGGAATAAAAATAATTCAAAAATTGATATTAATTTACAGTAAGAAAAAATTTTCAACTTATATATATATATATATATATATATATATATATATATATATATAAGGAACAGCATAATAAAAAATATTCAAATGTTGTACAATTTTGTCTTTCTTTCTAAATTAAAGCCACCTATATAAAGTTTAGAACGGCATCTGATCAAACATAATATCAATTCGTTGTCTTTTACACTTATGAATATATGTTTGCCGGATATATATATATATATATATATATATATCAACATTTATATAAACCTAGTGAGTCAGACAAACCTTGAAAGACGTTCACAGTAAGCGGACCTTCAGGGAGGAGGGCTAAAGATGGGCAAAACTCTGGCATATTTATGGGCGATAATCAAAATCTCTTCTGGTGTTTTGAAGAAAAGAATAGAAAAACAAGGAAAACACAACAATTGGTTCTTTAATGATTTATTCAAACGACTAAAAGGGAGGGGATATTTCAGAAAACGTGAACAATAAAGTTGGAATGACAATACAAAACTTGGGAAGATTAGAACTAATTCAATAGATCCAAGATTTTTTATCCGGTACATATCGTTGGCGAGAATCTCGGTTTTAGAAGTTTAATAGATCGTTTAATCGGTCTTCGCATTTAAATGAGAATTGTTGTTTTATCCGTCCCTTCGAGATTGTTTTGAAATTTGCAAATCAAAAATTTGACGGAATTTCGGAGACAAGTTTATAATACCTATTATATATATATATATATATATATATATATATATATATATATAGACCATGAATTATGGTTTTTAAAAAATAGGATTTCATTTGCGAACATTCTTTTGTGTTTCAAATATGGAACTAAATTTAATTACCGGAAAAGGAAACTTAAAATCAGAGTCTTTTTTCCGTTGACAAGCGATTTTAGAAATTTGTTTAAAAAATTTCCCCTTTTTTCCTAAAGCAATCTTAATTTTTGACTTGTTATCTTTAATCCTTCCGTTGTCTATTTTCTTCCTCTAGTTGTGTTTTAATTTCATAAATTTCTTTAAGAACATTCCAAATATCAACAAAATGAAATATTTCGTAACATTAATGCAAAAAAACAAACAAACAAAGGAACTTATACAAAAGATGATATAGAGAGCTTGCTTTTTCCTTCGACGGAATAACTTACCAAACAAACCTGGTTTTAACAGTAAAGAAACAGCACCGTTCATTCAAAAATTATCTGGATTTGAAAATTATTTACTGGAAAAAATAAATAGCATATCTTTTCCATGAAAAGAAAAGACAAGATAGTGAAAGATATTAATACAAAAGATAAAATTTTAATTAAATCGGATAAAACAAGAATTTTTTTATAAATTAACAGCAACGGACAACAACATAATTAATACGGATTTAAATAAGAAAAATAAAAAGGCCAGTAATATAAACCTGAATATCTATGGAAAATATTAATATTAGTAACTTAAAAAAAACATGGTCAGGTTTGAATATTAGGTAAACCAAAAAATAATGTTCGAATAAACATGAAGGATTGTCAAAAGGTGATTTCGATGATATAATCCGACACAAGAAGGATTATCCGATTAACCTGACCTGAAATCAGCAGAATTAGTAAGAAAAATCTTAGAAAAAGTCGTCGACAAATAAAGGTTTACCTAGGAGTTAAAGTTTGGATCAGGGTTTGAACGTTACTAATTGGTTTACTAATCATTATTTGAATTCAAATTGTTATTATTATTTACATTTGATTATTGAAAATTGTTCCCAATCGATATCAAATAAACTTTTCACGAATGCTATGGCTTCATCAGGTCAATTAGAGATAACAGATCAAAGAATTTCATTATTATGAATGCGAAAAAATACTGTACTCATTTATTGTTGTAGCATAGTTTTCACAGTGGAGGCTTGTGTTTTAAATACAAAGTCGTCCTAAATTAGGTTCGACGTACAAAACGTTAGGAACTTGAAATAAGAGTTAATGACGCAGCAATCCAGTTGTGATGGTTGGTACTTCAATGTCCGACATCGACTGACTCATTTCAACCCCACTGAGCTCAACTGGCGACCGCTACTACTACTTATTATGTGTGGTAGAGTCTATTAATAATAGAATAGGTACTTCAGGTATAACATTTATAATGGCAAGCAATAGATTAAAATAAAACCATAATGAAACTTCAACATCATGGCATCATTGAACTCTACAATGAAAGTCCTCGACATTGGTATTTTTATATTATATAATCTTATAACATATCATGAAATTAGTATAAATGACATTGGATTGTACAGAGATGATGGTCTTATATTTGGTATTGTTCTACGAACACAAAATTGATAAAATTAGAAAACAATTACATAGAGAATTTAAATGCTAAACTTGAAAATTACTGTAAATACTAAAATGGAAAAAGTTAACTTCCTTGATATAACACTAGATTTGATGAATAGTATATACCTACCTTACAAAAAACCCAATATTAATCCTTTGTATATACATCCTAAGTCTAATCATATTCCATCTATAATTAAGCATATACCTTTCATCTGTCGAAAAAAGAATAAGTAAAAATTTAGCAAATGACAAAATATTCTATGAACATAGTAATTTCTATAATAAAGCTCTGAAGAATAGTGGCTGCAAATGCCCACAACTCAATTATATAAAAAATTAAAATGGACACGATAGAAAAAATAGAAATAGAAAAATCATTGTGTATACACCCCCATACAACCAAATGGTAAGAAATAAGACAAAAATTCCTTGCATTCATTGATAAGCATTTTACTAGAGATAGTAAACCCAGTAATGTGTTTAATAAAATATCCTAAAATTAAGTTACAGTTGTACTGAAAACTTAGAAATAATTATTAAGAAACATAATGGTAATATCGTGAATAAACACTTATTCCAAAATCAAATAAATATAGATCCTAAAATAAATAGAAATGAAGATAAAGAAAAATTATGTAACTGCAGAAATCCGCAAAACTGTCCTCTTAATAATAAATGCCGTATTGAATCAGTAATTCATCAATTCAATATCTCATCTACTGAAGATCCAGATATGGTTGAATTCTATATTGGATGCACACGGAATGAATTCAAGAAAAGGTGAAACCTGCATCAAACGTCATTGAATAACAATAAATACCGAAATCAAACGTCCCTATCTAAATATTTCTGGTACTTAAAAGAAACAAATAAAACACCAACGGTAAAATAGAAATTAATAAAAGCTAGATCTTGTAGGTCATTAAATGACCCATGTCCTTTGTGCATACATGTGAAACTGTATATTACTAGGTTTATAAAAATAAAATTTACTGAATCAAAGAAATGAAATAGCTATTCTTTGCTGACATGTCAAAGATTTTCCTTAAACATTTAAAAATAAAATAAAATAAAAAAGAGCTGGCAATATACATACTTACATTTGATATTTAATGGTTTTATTTTAAATAATTTTAGTGAAATTCTATTACATTTATTTGTTTTAAAATGAAATATAATTTATTAGTAATTAAAAGTAAAAATAATATTGATTTAAAATTTAGTTCAATACAACGTATTTAATTCAGACACTCTTTTAGAAAAGAATGTTTATAAAACAATTATTTCAAATTTAATGGAGAAAAATGCCGTTTTTAAAAAAAGAATGGTGAAGGTTAAACGGATGTCATAATTCGTTGAAAAAGGCACTCCTACCCTACCTAGACTTAATCTCTTTTCGAAACTAACTCATATTTGATACAATAGTCGTTAATAAAAATGAACACGCAACCGTCCCTGTCTAAATGATTGAATTCAAATGTATGTTTGGAAACAAATATTATGAATGTATGCGCTTATAGGGAAATTTAAATTTAAAAATAAGTTATTCCAAAAGTCGATTGAAAATGAAACAGAACTAGTGCTTTTAATTTAATTATATAATTTGAATTTGAAGTTTTTAGTTTCTGTTTTTGAAACATTGTAATTCCTGTGTAGCGATGGAACCATATTATTCATGTGAATTGCCATAACTTCTTGGGAAAGATAGTGGAGTGGTTTCCCATTGCCTTCTCCACAGATTCCTTTTCTTTATTATCTGTGAATTGCCATGACTTCTTGGGAAAGATAGTGGAGTGGTTTCCCATTGCCTTCTCCACAGATTCCTTTTTTTTATTATCTGTGAATTGCCATGACTTCTTGGGAAAGATAGTGGAGTGGTTTCCCATTGATTTCTCCACAGATTAATTCTTTATTATCTGTGAATTGCCATGATTTCTTGGGAAAGATATTGGAGTGGTTTCCGTGGCTTCTCCACAGATTCCTTTTTCTTTATTATCTGTGTGAATTTTGATTTCTTGGGGAAAGAGATTGGTTAGAAATTAAATTCCACAGATCCCTTTTCTTTATTATCTGTAAAATTGCCATGACTTTCTTGGGAAATTTAGTGGAGGGTTTCCCATGTTATTTCCACAGATTCCTTTTCTTTATTATCTGTGAATTGCCATGATTTCTTGGGAAAGTTAGTGGAGTGGTTTCCATGTATTTCTCCAAAGATTCCTTTTCTTTATTATCTGTGAATTGCCATGACTTCTTGGGAAAGATAGTGGAGTGGTTTAAATTTTCTCCACAGATTCCTTTTTCTTTATTATCTGTGAATTGCCATGACTTCTTGGGATTTCGTGGAAAATTGATTGTTGTCTTCTCCAAAGATTCCTTTTCTTTATTATCTGGAAAGACTTCTTGGGAAAGATAGTGGAGTGGTTCGATAAAAAATTGCCTTTCCACAGATTCCTTTTCTTTATTATTGTGAATTGCCATGACTTCTTGGGAAAGATAGTGGAGTTTTTCCGTTGCCTTCTCCAAAGATTCCTTTTTTTATTATCTGTGAATTGCCATAACTTCTTAAAAAAGATAGTGGAGTGTTTTCATTTGCCTTCTCCACAGATTCCTTTCTTTATTATCTGTGAATTGCCATGACTTCTTGGGAAATATAGTGGAGTGGTTTTGTTTTTCCCAAAGATTTTTTCTTTATTATCTGTGAATTGCCATGACTTCTTGGAAAAGTGTTTTTCAGAATTCACTTGGCTTCTCCACAAATTCCTTTTTTCTTTTTATCTGTGAATTGCCATGACTTCTTGGGAAAGATAGTGGAGTTTTTCCATTGCCTTCTTCAAATTTTTTTTCTTTATTATCTTTTACCTGGGTTGATGACTTGGGAAAGAATGGAGTGGTTTTCCTGTTTAAAAATTTCCTTTTATTTATTAAGAATTGCCATTCCTATGGGAAAGTTAGTTTGGTTATTTTTGTTGCCTTCTGAAAAAAGATTCCTTTTCTTTTTATTGTGAATTGAAACTTTTTGGGAAAGATAGTGGAGTGGTTTTTTGTTGCCTTCCAAAGATTTTTTTCCAATTTATTATCAGATTCATGACTTCTTTATCATGGATCTTTGAAAACAGTTGCCTTCTTCTAAAGATTCATTTTCTTTATTATCTGAAAATCAAATGATTTATATATAAAGATATATTAAAATTGGTTAAGTTTTTTTTTTTTTCCATTTAATTCTTTTTTTTTTAATATCTTCGCATTTCTCCAGGAGTTCTTTTTTTATGCAAGTTTTCCTTTTCTTTATTTGATGAAAACAAGAAAAAAAATAATTGAATTAATCTCATTGCTTTCCCCACAGATTTAGAATTCAGAATTGATTGTCTAACATAGAGAACACAGTCTATGCTTATATTTCACACAAAACTGGAGCAGAGAGAAAATATAGATTCCTAAATTTTCCTAGATCCTTAATGTGAAGTGGACACAAGCTGACCATGTCGAAATTCGAACTATGCTTACCGGTTCTATTTCCCGTCCGGTTAACCGTTGGACTCCTGGCATCTCCTGGAAACTATTCAATTGACTGTAAAAACAGATGCTTTACATTCTGACCATCACGCTTGCTCGTACATTAATATAAATGATAATCATTAAATAAGTAAATGTCTTTTCTTTTAATGGCCTCTCTTTTTTAAGACACTAACTGACCACTTCATGTGAAAAGAACTTATCTTTATATTCATCTGATTATAAAAGTCTAAAAACTTAGACTTATTGTGGTCATGGTTGGAGGCTGCGGAAAATCGTTGACGAGATCTTGGACACGGTTCTGTAGACTAAGGCTGAAGGGACCTGGGTTTTTTTTTCTTTGTTTTTTTTTCCACTGTTGGTTTCTTTCTAGAAACAATAATACGCAACTTCCTCAACATTTTTCATATGCACCAACTACCCCCTGGTCGGTCACAAACCAATAGCTTGACTTTACTTTCCTCAGTGACCTTGCCTTATTATTTTATTGTGTGAGGATGGCGCATTCTGAAAAGAACAAGGTTCACTATGGCTATTTCGAGGTCTGTACGTCAAAGACAGTTAAGGTTTGCAGAGAAGGCCGAGGTGGGATAGAAAGGACAGTTTCTCTTTGTTTAGCTTGCGGGTGTGAATGGGGAAGTTAGATCTGGCATTGTGGCAAGAAATCAAGAGATGGTGTCGAGAGAAGAGTCAATTTTTTTTTTGTTTTGATCAGACTTCAGAATTCATGGGATGGCTGTCCGTGACTTGTCGGCTGCGAAGATTTGAAAGAGACCAGTACCATCCCGTTGGCCTTACCAAGCATTGTGTTCTTCAGGATCTAAAAGAATTGTGAATTATGGAATAATAATAATAATAATAATAATAATAATAATAATAATAATAATAATAATAATAATAAGGGACAGCTGTTTTTTTTTTTTTTGAAGATAGGCACTTTCCTTTTAGACTTACGATAATACGAAATAAAAAGAATTTCGATAAACCCACACCTCTCCGGTCAGACATTTTTTTTTTACCTTTATACATCTGAGAATACATTACTTCTGTGTATTTTTTTTTCGTTCCTCTCATTATTTGGCTTACGGTCACATCACATTGAAACAACGGTTCCGGTACGATCACTGAAGTTAAGCAACGTAGATCCTGGATGGGTGACCGTTTGGGAATACTAGGTGCTGTAATGGCTCGGAATTATTAATCGGAGAGCCGAGTTCGAATTCCACTTGGGTTCGTTATATTCACTTGCGAAAAATACCCTTGAGAAAAGTATGAATACACCTCACCTCCGCCCATCTATGGGTTAATTAGTAAAACTTACATTGTTAAAACCATTATTATTTGAAAACAAAATATAAACTAAAATTGCATAGGAAATATTTAGATTTCGGCATTAAATAACCCATAGAGGTGCTGATATGCCGGGAAAAAAAAAAAAACAATTCTCACATTATATCATTCCCAGTGTTTTCTCTATGCCAAACGGTTTAGCTTAGTCTGGTTCAAGGTTACCAGAATAGGAGCCATTTAAGAACCGATATAGTTAAACAGTAAAAATATGTTGGTCTACACTGGGTTCCCATATATGCAAAGCGATAAATTGTTAATTGCGAAAATAATGGTACTAGAATCAGAAATTTCGGAAAACATCCGTTGCGGGGCGGTGTATGTGTTGAGAGATAAACACGTCTGTCGGCTGAAATACCCACAACAATCAACAGATTCGGGATATGAGTCCACGTAAAGAAATGTAAGAAAACGGCAAATACAAATGTACTAACAAATGATAGGGCATTGAAAAAAAAAAAAAGGTTACAATCGACGATGACAAAGATGTGTATTTCAAATGAATGTGAAAAGTGTCTTAGTGTCTTTATTACCTTACTCAAGATGAAATGATTAAATAAAACTGCTGTTTTTAAATCGATCTATAAGGGAAAGGAAATTGTGGAAGCCATGATGACATCGTTCCTGAAGTGACACATAAAAGTAAATATTATGCTAGACCAGCTTATTAACCAAGTCTCAAAGGTGAGCCCAGGTATGCTCTCGTATATATATATATATGGAAAATTATAAACAGGGCTACAACATGTAAAACTTGGGATGATCCATGCCCTTTTGTGCCTCCATGAGAAATTGCACATTATTAAACTTCTAAACAATAATAATCTATTAAACAATAGACATGAGTTAACGGTTTTTTGTCGTCATCATCAGATTTATGGTTTGAATAATTAGCTAAAAAAAACAATATAATAACTTGTTTAATCCATAGCCCAATCATCAGATTCATTTGAATAATTAGCTACAAACAAGCATACAATATAAGTTTCATAATCCATAGCCCAAATAACTAGTTTAAATACCCTACAAAAAAAGATAACCCTTTATGAAGTCGTCAAAAAACAAACGTTACGGAGTTTTTTTTTTTTTTTTATATGCACAAATCCCTTTCATAAATAAAAAAAAAAAAAAAAAATAAATAAATCTCCATAGACACGCAAACCAGACTAGGGTTAATACATCTTCCGTTTCAATTTTTAGACACCCCCACCTTACCTTTCCCTGACTTGACATCTATGAAAGTAACTCTATACTGATACTTATTATTAACACCCAACACACGCCTACCCATTTTTAAACAATTCGCCCTAGCTGTTACCATGGAAATTTTGATTTCAATTTTAAAAACACGTAAATTTCAGAAATACGTTATTCAAAAAAAATTTCGCTTGAAGATGGATGGATACAGAGCTTATTTTAACTCAATTTAATTTAAATAATTATATTGAAGTTTTTCGGCTCTTGTTTTGAAACATGAGACCTCTTATGTAGCGATTTGGAATCATATTTTTAAATAAATAATTATATATATATATATATATATATATATATATATATATATATATATATATATATATATAAATATTTGGATTTTTTATTAAAGTTATTTTCCTATTTTCTATATATATACAGACATACACACAACACACACACACACACATACTTTTTATATATATATATATATATATATATATATATATTTATATTATAATTAATATAAACATTAATACTCAATATTTATGGTTATAATTTATTACATTGAATTTATTTTATTTCCAATTTATCAGACCTATATTTATAAATTATATATAAATATATATATATATATAAAAAAAAAAAATTTTGTGATAAATTTATATATAAATATATATATATATATATATATATATATAAGAATCTATATATATATATATGCAAATTATAAATTTATTGTATTTAAAGTTTAAGGAATTCAGATATATATTTTAATATAATTAACTGTAAATGTAGATATAGAATATATATAATATATATATTTATATATATATAAAAAAATAATATAGTTCAAAAAAATCGTCACGGAAGTATTTGATACATTTTAAATGTTTGAAAGGAAAATTGAAAAATTTCAGGATAAAAAAATTGTTAAATTTTAATAGATTAGATTATTTAAAAATAAAATTTAATAAATATTTGTATATTTATGTAATATTTATAAATATATATTGAATATATATTATATATATATATATATATATATATATATATATATATATATATATATATATATATATATATATATATATATATATATATATAAATAGAATAAAAATATATATATTTATATATATATATATATATATATAAAAAACCTATAATCTTTAACAAATATAAATTCTTATAGTTAAAAGAATATATTCTGTATAACAATTTCAATTTTATCTTTAATATTAAATATTTTTCGAAATATATTTAAAAAAAATAAATGATATATAAACTTTTGATATATATATATATATAAAGTTTATATATATATTATATATATATATATTTATCCTATTATATAAAAATTTCTTTGAAGAGTTTTTTTGAAGATTTAAAAATATTTAATTTTTATACATTAATTTTGAAGTAATATACAAATATGCAATTTGTTTTGAAAAGAACTGTTATTTATCTTAGCATGGAACTGACCATATTAAAAATTATTTTAACCATTTTTATAGGAATAATTTTTTTATAAATAAAGTATAAATATAATATTTAATGGAATGTTTTATATAAATATAAAAATTCAAAAAAAATTTTTTATATAAATTATTTTTAAGGTATAATAATTATATACAAATTATGATATCTGTTTTTCTGTTCTTTATTTGCCAAATTCAATTTTCTTAATTCGTTATATTGAAATTAAAATATTGAATTTTGAATTTCAAATTCATTAAAATAAATTGGAAAAAATTTTTTTTCCCAAATGAAAAAATTTATGAATATTTAAAATCAACTTTACATGAATACGTAGTCTTATATTTTTGAATAAACTATTTGAACTCACAATTTCAAAATTTTTCTTCATATTCTGGATCCAAAAAAATTTTTTTTCAAAAACATATTCTTTTTATGTGTTTTTCATGAGAATTTAAATTATTATAATGAGATTTTGTTTCATTAATATTTTTTTTTTTTTATTTTCCCCATATTTTAGTTTTGGTTTACTTGTTTCTTGTAATTTTTATGAGGAAATTTCTATTCTTGGCATTTATTGGACACCTATTTTTATATTTGCATATGATTCTGGTTCCTGTTTTTGTATTTTCCATTGAATCTTTTTGTCTACTATAAAACTAAAAATCCCAGATCAGAAAATCTTGGATCTTTCCATCCATCTTATACGATGTAGATGGTAATTTTATTTAAAGCAGTATTTAAACGATAAATGTTTAACAATAATTTTTTTTATGGATGTAAATTGTTAATGTTACATTAAGCGATGACAATATTACAAAATCTTTTAATTTTTTAATATTTTACCACAAATTATGGTTAAAGTTTATGAAACATTTTGGTACCTGTCTCTTTATATATGGTTTTGTATCGGGAAATGATGTTTAATAAAAATGTCGAATTCATTTTTGCAAGATTATCCATTTTTATATTGATTACAAATCTGATGTATATTTTTAAATAATCCTATTATTTAAGTTAGGCAAATGAATATTTATGAATGTTGTTATATTAAAATTAAATTTCCCAGTTTTCATACTGCTTAATCAGTCTATTTCAAAAAGTTACTATGTTTAACATTGTTTTCATTGATCTTTATTTAAAAAATAATATGTTTGTTTGATAGTTTTTTTTTTGCTCGATGATCGTACTTACATTAAATTTTTTCCTTTTTTACATTGTAAAAAAATCAAATTTTAAAATCTAAAAATGTCTAGAGTTTTAAAAAACATGATTAAAAATAAAAAAAAATATATATATATATATATAAAAAATATTATTGAAATATTTTGCAGATAAATATATTTTTATAAACAAAATATATATTTTTAAATATATATATAATAAAATAAATTTATGATCATTTATAATATATAAATATAGATATATATATATATGATATGAAAATATATATAATATATAAAATATATATTATTTATAAAGATATAATAAACAAATATATATAAATATATATCTCATTACAAAGAATATAAATAAGATATTTATACAGAAAACTATTCAAAATACAAGGATATATATGGGATATATATATATATTGTTATACAATTGTTTTAATATATACAAAAACAAAATAAATATAAATATATATATTCACAATTCTATATTTATATAAATATATAATTTAGGAACTTTAAAAATAAAAAAAATTGTTTTATAAATAAGTTAAAAATATCTTACATATGATAATATACCTGTATATATGATATATATATATATATATATATATATATATATAAACATATAAATATATACATATATATATAAGATTATAAAAAATTTCGGACAGATACATTTCCTGATAAAATATGAAAAGCCAAAAAAATAACATATATATATATAAATTATATTTAAATATATATATAAATATATACATAACAAAAATATATATATCAACATAGACGTCATACTAATAGGGTTAAATTCATTTTACTTGAAAAAGTGGTAATCGCAAAACAATATTTAAACATTACCTATTGATTTCAATGAAAATTTTTTTATTAAACATAAAAAAAAAAAAAACCTGTTGAAACAGGATTTTATTTTCAATAATTATATATATATATATAGATATTTAAATAGATGGGTTCCAATAAATATTAAATAAAAACATAAACAATGTCTTTTTCGATTGAAAAAATATTTTTTGAAATATCACATCTCAATGCACCGTTAAATAAAGACTTGATTTATAATTTTAGGATTTGTTGTAACTTTTTTCTTTTTATTGAAATTTTAAAAGGTGTAAATTTCAAAGATAAAAAAAATAATATTTTTTTTGTTGTTGAGAATCTCCAATAAAAAGTTTTTATATAATATAAAAATAAATTTATAATACATGTAATCCATATTAATCAAAAAAAAAATGTTTAAAGTGTGGAAAACTTTTTTTTCACTTTAAAAAAACTTATTTTTAATTTTTGTCAACTTTTGACGTTTTTTTAAATATCAACCGGATCAAACGGGTTATTTAATGCCAAAGTCATTTCAACAAAAAATTAATATAAAAATTTTTTCACAAGAAATGAAAAAAAAATTGGTAGATTTTTTTAGATAAATGTCTCTAATTTAAAAAATTAAAAGAAAGTTTAAAATTTTTTTATTCAAATTATATCTATATTAAAATATATTTTATATAAATATATATATATATAGTTTTTGCCCATTTGAAACCCTAAAAGAATTTCTACCATGAGTTAAAATGACACAAGAGTTAAATATAAAACAAAAAAGGAGTTCTTAGTTATAAAATCTCATCAGAAAAAAAATGGAGAAGTAATTATCAAACTTATACATTGAGAAACGTTGACATTAAAAATAAATCATATAAATTGCATATAATCAATTCTAAAGGAGTTTAAAAATATAAAAGCAAAAGTATTTAATTTTATTTTATTCAATTTTTGTTTGTCAAAGAGAATTATTTTTAATATCATTCTTACTTTTTTTTATATATATAATAATTTTTGTCTTATTTAAAGTACAAAAAAATTATTTTTTTTGGCATATCTATTAATTTTCGAAAAAAAGGGTTATTAAATCGAAATTTCACCTAAATGAAGAAGGTTTTTTAGTTACAAGGATCGAAACGTTTTGACAAATATGGCGACAAAATTTGAGGACAAGGTTTATAAATAGGTTTGCATTTATTTAAATTGGTTTAAATTTTATTTAGTTTTTTACTCCTTGATAGTTTTTTTTTTTTTTCTGACGGAAATTTTTTAAAGAAATTTTCGCTATCATAATTACGCATTCTTGATTTTTTTTTTTAGAAAATTTTTTTTTTTGAAATTTTTGAAAATTAAAATTTTGGGAATTACAAAAATAAAAAAATACCAAAAATTTTTCCAAAAGTCATGTGTCACTATATATATATATATATATATATATATATATATTATATATATATTACCTTTTATGTTTATTTTTCGGAAGATTGGGTGATTCAAAAATCGATCTGTTGACTAAAACAAATTGTATCACGACAGTCTGCATTAAAATAGTAAAGGAAGGAAAGTAAACTGCATTCTGCACCTTTTCATTAATCATATTAAAATTCCCCTTTGTATAATACGCATTCATCCATAACACGCACTTCTAAAATTGTGCTGAAAGTGTGGGAAAATGCTTCTACTCACGCATAATAAGCACCCCTTGTTTGTTAATCAAACCCTATAAATTGTATCTTACCAATTTCATTACAGCCAGCGTTTCCTACTCTTATTAAAAAAATGGTTTTAAACATAGAATAATATTATTCTAATTTAGTTTTATGATAATTCTTATTTTATTTTACATTTGTAAGTATTGTTAGGTACATATGATTGTATTTGACATCCTTATGGGGTTGCAATCGCCGAATGTTAGTGTCAAATTGTCATATGTTTGTGGTGAGTAGTCATTTTGCAACTGAAATCGACCTATGAAACGACAATTTTTAAAAGATTTTTTGGTAGCTGTGCGTAATACGCATCCTTAATTTTGCTTATTATTTTTTTTAGAAAAAATGCGTATTATACATGGGGAATTACGGTAGATGTTAATTGTTCAGCAAGCTATTAAAATAGCAACCAATTACTTAAAATTAAATTTACATTTGATATCTACTGCCGGTAATATGTATTGTAAGAGAGAGAGAGAGAAAAAAAGAGGGATAGAAAAAGCGAGAGAGAGAAAGAAAAGATGAAAAGGAGAAAAGAAGAAAAAAAAAGAGAGAAAAAAAGAGAAAAGAGAGACAAGTTCTGAAAGAGAGAGAAAGATTTCAGTTTATCAAAAGAAAAAGAGAGAGAAAGATAAAATTTTAAAGAAAGAAAACCCAAGAGAAAGAAAGAATTAAAGAGAGAAAGAAAAAAACAAAAATTGAAATTGTTTTAATAGAGAGAATATGGATTACGAATAGATTATGAAAAAATTTGATTAAAAAATTCGAGAGAGAGAGAGAATTTTTCATTGGATCTAATACTTTTAACGAAAAATATTTAAAGAGATAAAGAGAAGAGAGAAAATCTGAAAGGAGCATTTTTGAGGAGGAGAGAGAAAGAAAGAATGAAAGAAAATGACCCTAGAGAGAGAACCTTTTCTATTTAAGAGATGGATTTAAAGAGAAAAGAAAATGAATGAAGAGAGAAAAAGTGAGAAAGAAAATCGAGTAATTTATGATAGAGAATTGAAATTTTTTTGAGAGATAGAGAATGAAAAAAAGAGAATGAATTTTTAGAGAGAGAGAAATTTTGAGAGAAAAAAAATGAAAGAGAATATATTTGGGAACAAAAGAAGGAGTAGCGGGATGAATAACTATCATTATTATACTCATATCGGACATTATTAATCGGCCATTTTGTTTTGTTTTGTAATGCTAAGAAAATAGTCAAATCACTCGCTCAACGTTTCGTACTCCAGGAGCCTAGGACTTATCAATAAATTTCCAAATTTTAGTGTTTGTATTTCTGGTCGGACCTGTAGTGAAATAAAAAAAGATGACAGCAACAATTTTTGGAATCGCATGATCAAGCAATTCACTATTGAAGGGAGGAGGGGAAAAAACCTGAGTCTAATTCAAATTGACCCGGGCTATCAGAAAGTTATTTTCAGGCGATAAGATAGGACAGTTATAAAAAAAAAAATTGTTTTTATGACTGCAGATGTGGCAGAGTATTTCAAAAGCTGTTCAAGTATGGCAGTTTCATTAGACGGGCTTTTCTGGCAGAGTGCGGAACAGAAAGCCGTTCTTTAAACCAGGCAACATTCAATAGAGGAAGCAGCAGGCAACTGGCAAGTCAGAGAGAATCTGGAACTTTGTCAGCTTCTTATTTTGTCCTTAAGGCATCAGTTATATTCAAACTACATCTACTGCAACTTGCGGGACAAATCTTTTATCCATTGCTCTACGGCAAGTGCAATAAATAATAATGATTTGTCTTTATTTCTAAGATGAGGTATTGTCACTATATATATTGGTCAGACTCTTGTCTCATCATTATTGTCATACTAGCCCACTCGTGACCCGTTGGGTCACCGAGTGTTCAGTTTATAAAACACTGAAGTTGATTTCAACATTGTCCTTTTGAAGAAAGTTGAAATAAAGATACTTACTGTATAAACAAGTCGTATTTTTAAATCTTATTTACTCAAAATATTTTTTTAAAATCAGATTAATTTAAAAATATTGTTTTAATAAATGTTTTTAATATTTCTAAATCATATTTACTTGAAAATATTTTTCAAATATAGCAAAAATACTTTTTAGATATTTAAAATATTGTTTGTTTAAAATAGGGGTTACCAAACTATGGCCTGCAGGACGGATCCGGCCCGCGATGTCAGTTCATCCTAGCCACCGCCGCTCACTGCCACAAATAGGTTAAAATACAGGGTGTTTCAAAAAATTTGATATCATTTGAGATGTAATTATCACAGAAAATACATGATTAAGGCAAATGAAATTAAAAAGTATTAATGTTGAAGATCATAAGATTTATTCTTCCAAATCTGAATGAGAAATTTAAAAGCATGTGGATTATGTGAACGATTTCACAAATGTGAAGTTTGTGATCGTCCGGATCCTTTTGCTCTGCACAGACAGACTTCCTCTTTGAACTTTTATGCCATCTCCAAATCTGCATTCCTGTTGGTGACTTTCTAGAGAACTCTCTCATAAATGCACGCTGCACAGTCTTGTTTGACTGTGTTCTAGCAAACTCAACACACAAAACGCCTTTTTCTCTTCTAGTAAATAGCATTTTTATACCTGTAAAAAAAAAGATTAAAGATTAAAGAACATAAAAATACAAATAAGAAAAACACAAAAACATAAAGACATAAAAACATAAAACAAACATTAAACATAAAGATGCTATTAAAATTTGAAGTCATTTGAAGGAGATCTAACAAAGTTATTAGATTGCGAAATGATATCAAATTTTTTGAAACACCCTGTATAATTGTTTATATGGAATTACCAATAAATTGTAGTTAAACTTGCTATGTAGAAAACACTTAAAATAAATGTAAGTAAAAAATGCCAAAATTTGGCCAATCTGATTTAAGTAAGTTTTAGGAACATTAGAGAACTGGAAGAGAGAAATTTCTCTAATTTTCAGCGTTTCAAAGATTTTTGCATTGGAATCGGAGAATTCCTGTCGAATCCATTACATTCACTTACTTGCAAACACCCTTAGGAATCCTCTTCCCCCCCAGCTATGGTTAAATAGCTGGTCAGACCGGGTTCTATGGCCTTGGATGGCAACTGGTCTACCGTAGAAAGAAATGGAAACCTACTGCGGGAAAAAAAATCTGCCTCGTCAGTCATGTATCGAAAGATAATTGATCGCCTAAGTGTGTATCACGCATGGCACATAACCTTGGGAAAGGTATAAATCCTCTTCTTCTCCCTCCAGCTATGAGCAAATAGCAGGGCAGACTGGGTTCTATAGCCTTGGATGGCAACTGGTCTACCGCAGAAAGAAATGGCAACCTACTGCGGGAAAAAAAATCTACTTTGTCAGTCATAAAATCTTTCGATACATGATCGCCAACGTAAATATCATAATTATGGCACATAACCTTGGGAAAGATATGAATTCTCTTTTTCTCCCTCCAGCTATGGGAAACTAGCAGGGCAGACTGGGTTCTATAGCCTTGGATGGCAACTGGTCTACCGCAGAAAGAAATGGCAACCTACTGCGGGAAAAAAAATCTACTTTGTCAGTCATGTATCTTTCGATACATGATCGCCGAAGCGTGTATCACTTATGGCACATAACCTTGGGAAAGATATGAATTCTCTTTTCTCCTCCAGCTATGGGAAATATAGCAGGGCAGACTGGGTTCTATAAATTTGGATGACAATTGGCATTACCTGCAGAAAAAATGGCAACCTACTGCGGGAAAAAAATTTGCCTCGTTCGCCTAAGCGTGTATCACTCATGGCACATAACTGATTGGAATCGTAGATGTCAGCCTCGAGTTTTTGAAGAAGATTATTCCTGACTTAAACATTTTTAGAGAGATTTTCAGATCTCGAGAGAATTGAGAGTGAGATTCTTCTGTTTTAGAATCCTTTTGATTGTAAACTTGATGACATGCCAGTTGAACTACAGCCGGAACTCATTGATTTACAAGCAAGTGACTTGTTGAAAGAGAAGCACAGAGAAGGAAAACTTCTTGAATTTTATCACTGTTTATCTAATGATGAGTTTATAAAATTGAAGAAATTTGCCTCTGGTATGGCATTAATGTTTGGAACAACTTATCTCTGTAAGCAAATATTTTGAAAAATGAAGTATGTAAAATCAGCTCATCGAACGAAGTTGACCAATTAACCAATTCTCTTGGATGGATGCAGCAATTCCAAAGCAAATATTGATTAAAACTTAACAGTTAAACGCCAGTTTCACAAATCTCACTAAACTTATTTGATGCTTAGTTTGTGAAATTTGGATATGTGAGCTCTGGGCGTGATATAATTATTTTATTGCTAATGTCATTATCTTTGATAACTTTTTGGTAAATAAATGTTTGTTGTCTTTATTTTTTGTGGATTCAGTGTATTGTATTGAACAAAATGGCTATCTGGACCGCGCTCGTCATTTTCTCAGTTATCTGACCCTCTTTGAAAAAAAATGGTGACCACCGGTTTCAAAAAAAACAAAAAAAAAAAAAAACTGAAATATAAATAAGCACGCACACAATCACAGAGAGGCGGGAAAAGAGAACGAGAGGCGGGAAAAGAGAACGAGAGGCGGGAAAAGAGAACGAGAGGCGGAAAGAAACTGATGTCATTATTATGCACCCGACTGAGGACGCACCACGCAAGCACGATTTACAGACTTTTAGTATTACACAGATTCACGACTTTTCGGACATTCTTCACGTGCCATGCGTTGGAATTTCAAAACGAACCCTTTCTTTAGTCCATTGGTGTACATTGTTCTTGTTCCACGTGCCATGCCTTTTCCGGATATCTCAGTTTTGCTGTTACACTCCGTATAAGTTTACCATTCGTCCAGCTGGTGTTTCTGCTATGAATTTAGAGACTCTTGTTATAAGCCAAAGAATTTGCAATGTAAGTGGTCCTGTACAGGCATCTTGGTTTCGGCAACCGCCGGAACATAGCTTCCTTGTGCATTTTTCTATAAATACTTTTATGGTAATTATTCTCATGAACTTCCTTCTATAACTGTAGTAAGAATGGTAAGAATGTGTTGTCTTGGTGTAAGGAATACTGTGGTATGTTTGAGTCAGTAATCGTGGCAATTTAAGATAAGTCATATTGAAGATCAGCGTTCTCCTATCCTTTGGGACTTTTTTTGAATATTTCAAAGTAAATATTACTTTCATCTCTGGTACCCGGATATTATGAATTTAATCGCAGTACTAGATTGGCGACAAGGTCTCATCATTTTACAGTTGAAATGGCTAAATGCAACCGTAAGTTCTATGCTAACAGTTTCTTTTACTGCACTTCTCGCTTGTGGAACTCCCTTTTATTTCCCAGTCAACTTCGATCTTTCAAAATTTAAATTTAATGTCAGTCGTTGTTTTCTGTCTTAATTCTTGTTCTTTTATTGTTCTCTCTTCTTCGGAGTTTTTTTGCTCATAGGCTTTCAAACTCTGTAACCCCTTGCGTTTTAGTGGCTTTATTGCCTTACTTAGGGTTAAATGAATAAATTATATAGATATAAGGTATATTTGAATGAGGCATATTTAGGCAGTAATTATTCATTCAATTGAATTGATTAAAAAGAAGCGACAAGGTCTGTTTATTTTTATTATTTATTTATATTTTTTGTATTTTTGAGGTGTTGAGTAATTGGATTAAAATTGGGGATATACTGCCTGAAGTTCATATGGTGTTATTGTTTAATCCAACTACTTCCGACCATCTCAGTTATTTTCAAAAACCAATATGATGCCTGCGTTGGAATTCCTTTATCTATATCGTTGTATTCTTTGGAACGATGGAAGTTTGTAAGAATCTACGGTGACGTCATGGCGTAACGATTATTGAGAACGATGCAACATTTTATTTTTAAATTTATTATTTTATTTTAATTTTATATTAATATATTATAACCTCCATATATATATATATATATATATATATATATATATATATATATATATAGGGGGTTATATATATATATTTTTGTTTATTTTTTCTGTATATTTTTCTTCACATATATATATATATATATATATATATATATATATATGAAGAAAAAAATACAGAAAAAAAAAAAAAAATCTTAATATGCAATTATGCTGTATTAATGTTAATATAAAGTCAACGTCGGACGTTTCGGTGTATTTTAGACCATCTTCAGGACATTTTCATTTAAACATAATTAACATTAAAACATATAAAAATTCAACACGAAAAGACGATGGACATAAGAGCACAACTAATCCAAACAGATAACTGAATTTTTTTTTATATAAGATCAGCGTTCCGTTTAAATATGATCACGTCGTCCTGAAGATGGTTTAAAATAGACCAAAACGTCCGACGTTGACTTTATATTAACATTAATACAGCATAATTGCATATTAAGATTTTTTTTTGTTTTTTCTGTATATTTTTCTTCATACTGTCGGATCTATATCCATATATTTGCTTACATATATATATAGGTAACTATACTCGTTTCGAAAAACATTCGAATTCCTGATTTGCATTCCTGAATTCCTGATCAAATCAATCACGAAGGAAAAAAAGGTTTTAAAAAAAAGAAAGAGCTACAAACATGAAAGTCTGTCGAAAAAAAACGCACAGATGCAAGTTTGAAGCCCAAAGAAAAAACCTCGATACGAGTAAACAACTAACTAACAAAAGATCTCAATACAACCGTAGAGCAGACCTAGATAAACCTAGCGAGCCAGACAAACCTACCCAAGTTTCACCTAAGCGGATCGTTAGGGAAAGCTGTCTCTCTCTCTCTCTCTCTCTCTCTCTCTCTCTCTCTCTATATATATATATATATATATATATATATATATATATATATATGTTTTTTTCTCCATTTGCGGAAAAGATTTGCGTTCTGATGAGATGAACATCTCGGTGTTCACGAAATAAAAATTATAAACGAAATGGATAATTAAAGTTTCCGTCTTCTTCTTCTTCTTATATATATATATATATATATATATATATATATATATATATAATTAAAGTTTCCGTCTTCTTATTATCATTATAATGCTCTGTAGTCTACATTGAGTTCTCCCTGGATTTATATCCTCCCCGGAATTATCCATTCCAGTCACAAAGTGGTAAAACACACACACACACACACACACACACACACACATATATATATATATATATATTCTTTTCAAGTTTGGATTCTGCCTCTTGTTTGATATTCCTTGCAAATTCCTCCCCTGGCTAAATTCTTTCTTTTAGATTTAAAAGTTCTTTCCTGAGAGCCAAGTGCTTCGGTTGAGAATCACTGTTTCATATAGATATTTTTTGTTCTTAAATAAACCTTTTTCCTGTAGTTTCAGGCATATTTGACAGAAGCCGGTTTTTGGCAATGCCTTCGTGGCAGTATCTGAGAGCCAGGGAAGCCCTTGGGATATTTAAAATATTCGCTCAATCAATTGGCTGTACACTGTTTCTTAAAAATCGACTTACAAAAACAGCACAGAATGGAGTGATAAAACATATTAACCCGATTGACATCGAACCAAGAGGGCCATGGGACACACACCTGTTACAACCGCCTCCTGATAATGAGGGTAGCGAATTAAGTAACCCATCTCAGATGATTGGGAAACATCTATGTAGATGATAACATTGTTTATGAACGCACTTCCAAAAATGATAATGGTCAGCTCTTTAGAGATGATTTCTCCTCTGACCGAGCATAAACAACTGAATGGGGAAAAAACTTGACTGATAAGAGCATAGAAATATGACCGGTTTTAATAAAAAGTAACTGGTCCGTCGTTCGTATTGCATTCAATGACGGTTAACCTAATACGCTCAGATGGTCTCAGATGTAGGGTTTTACTAAGTATCTAGATTTGACTCAGAAAATTGTTGTTAGTCTCCATTCTCCTATATGAGAGGTGGAAAGAAACTGATCTCATTATTATGAGCCCAATGAAGGACGCACCACAAGCAATTCACAGACTTTTAGTATTACACAGATTCACGACATTTTTCTTCAAGTGATATATGTTGGAATTTCAAACCGAACCTTTTATTTAGTCCATTAGTGTACATTGTTCTAGTTCCACGTGTCGTGCCTTTTCTGGATATCTCAGTTTCAGTTAATTCCCTTTAGCTACTCAACTCTCCAAGTTTTTGTTCACCTCTGCGGTGGCCAGGTATTGAACTCACAACTCTTTGGATCAAGTCACTAGATTACTTCAATCAATGCTTTTATCTACTGGGCCATGTGCCCTTGAGGACATATGACCCAGTGGATAAAAGCGCATAAAAGTAATCCATTCACCTGACCTAAAGTGTGGACAGAAGTTATCCAGTGACTTGATCCAAGAAATTACTCTTGGGCTACAAGCTTGTTAACCATTACTCCACGTTGAAATGCCCTGATACAACGTTATATGACTGCACCTCTAAAACTCTAGATAATAAGAGCTTAGCATTTGGTCTCTCTCCAAACTCATCATTGACATTTCAGTAGGGGAAAAATTGGCTGATCACATCCAATGCCTCAAGATCCAAACTAGTAAGGTTTTACCGAGCAGACCCCGAATTTTCACGTCATAATTAACCTTTGTCCTCTCAGGGGGTGGGGGGCTGTGCACTGAGCGCCTATTGGGAACTAAACTCACCGCAGACCTCAAGTGAAGCTCGTACATACGAACCATCGCTAAAGGTACTAGAAAAATGATCGGTTCCCTGTACCACTCCATATGTACCTGATCAGGCCGAAAAGGGGGTACTCCTGCCATATATGATAAGAGCATACCAAGATGACCGGTTTTAAGAAAAGTAGCTGGTACCTCGTTCAAAATATATTCAGGTCGGTTAACCTAATCTGCTCAGATGGTCTCAGGTGTAAGGTTTTTCTAAGTATCTAGATTTGGCTCAGAAAAAACGCTGATAGTCTCCATTCTCCTATATGAGAGGTGAAACATGGACATGTTGACAGATACAGAGAGAAAGATCCAAGTGTTTGAGAATAAATGCATGAGAAAACTCCTTGGCATCTTCTGTCGGGAACATAAAAGCAATGCGTTTCTACGGAAAGGGTTGAAAGTTTTGTAAGGCCACCAGGAATCTCTTCTCGCCACTGTCAAACGGAGAAAAATGGCGTGGTTTGGACACATTACAAAGCACGACAGCCTGTGTAAGACCATCATGCAAGGCACCTGTGAAGGTGGGTGTAGGAGAAGACGCCAACGCAAAAACTGGTTGGACAATGTTAAACAATGGACAGGTATGACTGTAACAGAACTACTGATGCCTGCCGTTGATAGACCGTTGTAGTAAAGAATTAATGTGGCTTCTGCATTCGATGACAAAAGTCAAGGGTGGATGATGATGATGATGATGATGATGATGAAAGAAATTTGAAATTAAAGTTTTTTTATTCAAAAATTTATAAAATAAATATCAATATATGGAAACTAGATACAATGCAATATTTGCAATAAAACTGAGAAATATTCTGTAATTATATACAGGGAAAGTATTTGAAAGTTTTGTGGGTCACCAGGAATCTCTTCTCGACATTGTCACATGGGAGAAAATGGCGTAGTTTGGACACGTTACAAGGCACGACAGCCTGTGCAAGACCATCACGCAAGGCACCGTTGAAGATGGACACAGGAGAGGACGCCAACGCAAAAACTGGTTGGATATTATCAAACAATAGACAAGTATGAATATACCCGAATTGCTGATGACTGCCGTTGATAGACCGTTACGGAGAAGATTCAATATGGCTTCTGCATTCGGATCTCCCGCGCTACGATTACAAAATTGGAATGATGATGATGAGATTTGACTCTCACGTTGACTTGACTGCCTCATTATTCAAAATTAAAATAATACCTCTCGACACTCGTCCATGATACTAAACAGAGATGTGTTGTGAGTGGGCTCGTAGTGGACCTCCCCAAATGGCTATGATCAGGTAATTGACAATCAAAATCTGCGATAATGGGCGAGATATTTACTATATACCATCTAAATTCATCCTGACAAAGTGTGGTATCTTCCTTCCATGCAGAGAGACGACATTTTATCTCTCCATTGTTTTTCTGTCACCGGGCAGAATACAAATAAATGAAGAATGCCTGGTTCAGGGGATTTCAACCTTGATGCAGAACCTCCCCTATGGCACCAAAAAGTCTGGGTTGGTGGAATATCGACGCAAGCGCGCCACATAATCACAATCAAAGAACAATTCCAACTAACAAACCATACTATTTGAAGACTTCCAACAGAAGCAAAATCTAAAATGGATAGCAGATGTAAGTTGAAGGGAAAACAAGATGATGTATTTCCACTGTACATTAAACAAAAGGTTAGGAAGGAAAGTCCCATAAAGGAAATGTGATAACAGCCAGTGGACTTGATTTTCCTGAACGACTGTTGAGAGAAAGATTTTATGACATTCAAACAGCATCAACGCTAACAGTTTGGTCAATGAATGTCAATTTTTTTCCTTGTAGAAAGAGCAATAACAGTTAGTGGACTCCAGAAATCTATTTTCATGAAAAACTATTTTGATAGAAAGATTTTATAAATTTGATCAATGGATGCTGAATTTTTGCACATAAAGAAATATCTATTTACACAATTTACATTGTTCGGACTTCATCTTTGTTGTCATATTCAAGACGTTTCGCTTGTTGTACGCTCCGTCCTTCTTCAGATTCTGTCTATATTTCTGAGATGTAGTATTGTAACTATTTACACAATTTACACCGTTCTGACTGTTGTCCCCATCTTTGTTGTCACATTAACGACGTTTCGGCCGTTGTACGATCCTTCTTTTGGTGAATATTACTACCGGAGTAGATTGTTCTAGTTCCATATGCCATGCCTCTTCCAGATATTTCAGTTTCAGTTATTTCTCTTCTGCAACTCAAGTTTTTTTTTTGTTCCCCTCTGCTGTGGCTAGGTATTGAACTCACAACTCTGAGTCAAGTCACTGGATTAATTCAACCAGCGCTTTTATCCACTGGGCCATCTGTCAGTTGGAGAGTTTAGCTAAAGGGAAATAACTGAAACCCAAACTGCGACATCCGGGAGAGGCATGGCACGTGGAACTAGATCAATCTAACCTAGTGGACGGAATAAAGATTTCGGTTCGAAATTCCAGTCACCGGAAGAAGTCGGAACAATACCAATAGTTTTGGTTTGGTTTGGTTTGGTTTGGTTTGTTTTACGGCATATCAAAACATCATTGGGTTATTTAATGCCGACAAAGTTTTTATTGCTGGTAATATTTTTTTTTCATATGTATTGTTGGTAATTTTTTTTTCCTTCAAAATCTATTTCTAGTAATATTTTTTCTTCAAAAATGCATCGCTTGTAAGTTTTTTTTTTCAAAAGAGTATAGCTGGTAATAATTTTTTTCTTGGGGTTAACTATTTGCCCATAGCTGGGACCCTAACAGGTGCTACCATCCAGGGTGAGGGTGGACCTGGGAACACCAGCAATTAAGAGGTGGTTCCACGCTCCTCAAAACCTCCTGATCAGAGGTCTTGCTGTTGGATGTAGTTTATTGTCTTATCCAGGACAGAGACCAAATAGTGTAAATAGTTACGATGCCTCATCTCAGAAAGAGACAGATAAGGAAACGGCTATTACTAGCATCACCATTTACTATATATGCACTCCAGAACTTATTTGCGTCTATGGCGTCTGCTATTTCGTTTTATTTCCTTTTACGTCTTGATATCTTTGTCTTTATTCTAGAAAATGCGGTTTTACCTGGATATGGCACTTATCTGCTAGGTTTAAATCTTCTTTAGCCAATCCTTTTTGTGTAATTCATCCATCTCTTTCTTTCTTACTTTATATATGTACCATACAATATTTGATCGCCGGAACAATGTTGGAGAGGTTAATGCATTTTGTCAAAGTCACAGACAATATAAGATCAGTGCTGGAATCCGAAGGTATATTGGGATAGCCAAAAATGCATTTCAAAATACTAAATAAAAGCAGAAACATTTTGTTAGAAGCAAAGAAAAGAGTACTGAACTGCTGTGTAATATCGGTCCTCATATATGGCAGTGAATGCTGGACAATTTCCGCACAGATGAAGAGGAGATTTAAAGCAAGAGAAACAAAGAAAAATGCTGGACTGCTATATAATATCGGTCCACTTATATGGTAGTAAATACTGGACAATTTCCCCGCAGATGAAGAGTAGACTTGAAGCAAGAGAAACAAAGAAAAGAGTGCTGAACTTCTATGTAATATCAATCCTCCTATATGGCAGTGAATGCTGGACAATTTCCTCACAGATGAAGAGGAGACTTGAAGCAAGAGAAACAAAGAAAAGAGTGCTGAACTTCTATGTAATATCAATCCTCCTATATGGCAGTGAATGCTGGACAATTTCCTCACAGATGAAGAGGAGACTTGAAGCAAGAGAAACAAAGAAAAGAGTGCTGAACTTCTATGTAATATCAATCCTCCTATATAGCAGTGAATGCTGGACAATTTCCTCACAGATGAAGAGGAGACTTGAAGCAAGAGCAACAAAGAAAAAAATTATGGACTGCTATGTAATATCGGTCCTTCTATATAGCAGTGAATACTGGACAATTTCGTCACAGATGAAGAGGAGATTTGGAGCAAGAGAAACAAAAAGTACTAAACTATTATGTAATATCGGTCATCCTTAGGGTACCTCGACGTGGTGTAATGGTTTGAAAGCTTGTCTTTCTAGATCAATTACGACTGAGTAGTGAGTTAAATCCTCACTGGGTACCCCATACTTTCGGCCTTGTGCCACATCTAAGCCAGGCTTAGAAAATCACTCTGTTGGGCACCTCGAGGTGGTGTAATGGTTAGCAAACTTGTCTCGCTAGAACAATTACGACTGAGTAGTGAGTTCGATCCTCACTGGGTGTCCCATACTTCAGCCTTGTGTCACATCTGAGCTATGCTTGGAAAATCACAATATCGGTCATCCTTACACTACAGTTCAAAAGTCTGAAGTGACCCATGCTAATTTTTTTTAAATTGACCCAAAAAGTAGTTTTGTACTTTAAATAAGAGAAAATTATAATACATTGCTAAAAAAAAAAGTGAGACATGATTTTTTATTTGAAATTTTATTATGACAAAAAGAAAAAAAATCATTTTATGATTAAAATTTGCTCTCGTCAATATATCCTCCTTCAGCCTTGATTACTGCAGCACAAATTTTTGGTATTCGCTGCAAAAGTTTCTCAAAGTATAAGTTTGATAATTAATCCCAATCTTTTTTTCAACGACTCTAAGAGATTTTTTTTCACTGTTCTCTCAAGTTCATCTCATAATAATTCCGGGAGTCCCTTCAAATTTTTGAACTCTAGTGTGTATGGCAGTGAATCTTGCAAAATCTCCTTACAGATGTAGAAGAGACTTGAAACAACAGAAATATGGTTCTACAGAAGGATGCTGAGAATCCCACTGACAGAACATGTGAGCAACGACGAAGTTTTGGAGAACATGGAAACAAAAAGCACATTCATACTCAACAACAAGAAGAGACAGTTAAAATTTCTAAAGCATGTAATGAGGACAGAGGGCTTGGAAAATTTGATACCCACGGGACAGATTGAAGGTAAGAGAGACAGAGGAAAGCAAGGCATAACCTCCCAAACAAATTTGAGTAAATAGATGGCGGAAAAAGGTTGAAGAGGGATAACAAATATACATGTATTAAGAGCTACAAAGGACAAGAGATTGTGGAGAGCCATGATCGCCTACATCCAGAGAGGGCATATAGAAGAAGATGATATGTAAAGATGAAACACTATTTACATTATTCGGACTATTGTCCTCATCTTTGTTGCCATATTTATCACAACGTTTCGGCCGTTGTACGCTCCGGCCTTCTTCAGGTGATTGGAATGTCGAACTGAAACCTTTATTTCGCTCACTGGGGTAGACTGTTCTAGTTCCACGTGCCATGTCTAATGGATGTCAGTTATCAATTATCTCCTGTTAATTCAACTCTCCAAGTTCTCCACTGCCTTAACTGAGTATTGAACTCACACACTTTGGTTCCTGTCACTGGATCTAACTAATGCCGTTATCCGCTGTGCCATGTATCCTTGAGGACCATTGTGATAAATATGGCGACAAAGATGAGGACAATAGTCCGAATAATGTAAATAGTGTACATAATACCTCATCTCAGAAATATAGACAGATAGTGAAGATGAGATTTGATCGTCCGAATAATGCTGCATATGTTAATGATTCTTCTCAAATTTATAGACATTATAGAATTTAATCACGATCACGAGACCCGAAATTCATTGGGGTCGTAGGGGCGCCACACTTACTGCAGCCGAAGTAGCAGCAGTGGATCGTGGGAAAGACAGCTTGTGGGAACCCAACCCAATTTAGCCTAATTTGAATCCAGAGTTTTCCTTCTCCTAGACTAGTCACCAACCAAGGCTATAGGACCCAGCCTGTCCTGCTATTTTACCTATAACTTGGAAGAGAAGAGATGGATTCATACCTTTTCCAGCAAGAGAGCTGGTGCAAATGTATCTTCCCCAATCGAATCTATAAAGAATGAATTGACTTTTAGCCCCCCACAACTGCATCTCAATTTTTATAAGGTAGAAGGTATATAAAATGCAAATTTTATTGCAACTTAATTATGTGCAATAATGGATCATATATATGTTGTGACGGTTACACACCTGGCCCATGTCGGATCCTTTGGTTACGGCGCCAACGGTGACGTCGCTCCTCCTGGTCGTTCCTCCTGGGTCCAAGCGTGCCGCTCCAACCCTTTGGTCAGATGATCACCAGCCTCGCCTTTCCCGACTCGCTTCCAATACCTGGTCACTAAAGCAACTATACCGATCTCCGGTCTGTCTACCCACGCTGTGTTTAGATCTTAGACAGACGGGACCAGCAGGGATCGGGGCCGATACAAGTTGAGTCCGACGGGGTGGCAAACACAAATAAAATAAAAACTCACGACACCAAACAAAATTGCTGATAAAAAGGGTAACAACCTTTTATATCTTAAAGTCCGTTACATAAAAAACAAAATTGTTCTCAATTCCCGACCCGCTCTGTGGACTATGGCACCAAGCTTCTATCACACAATAGGAAAATGTCAATTACCTACTTTCTAGAATCATGTATGTATGTCGGGTGTGGTTCAGTTCGACACTGGGGCTAATTTCTATCGATCATTCGCAGTTGATTCTTCTCTCCGACTTGAGTTGTATTTCTTCTTTTTCTTCTGTTTAGACTGGTAGATTTCTTGTTTCAACCCAGTGGAAGATTTTCTTGTTTCTTCGATTCAGTGGAAGATTTCTTGCTTCGATTCAGTGGAAGATTTCTTGCTTCAATTCGGTGGAAGATTTCTTGTCTTCAACTTGGGCTGGAAGGATTTCTTGTTTCGAATTCTTCTGTCGTCCGAGGGTGAACTGCAACTCACGCCCAACCTAACTCCAACTTCAACTCAACTTCAGCTCCAACTTATTTCTTCTCTTCGGCTTCTGAATTATTGTTTCATCTCCGCTGTCAGTGCGCGACTGCAACTTCTCCATTTTAGGCCAAACGGACCGGCCTTTCTTGCCCGCAAGGGGCGAATGATTTCGGCCCGCAGCCCGCGCTCAAACTCCTTCTTCATCCGAGGCGCAGCTCAACATCAGCTCCAACTCTTCTCAGGTTTTCAGGCAATCTTCTTCTTCATCTACTTGGGCTGGAAGTTCTTCTGTCTTCGACTTGGGCTGGAAGTCCTTCTGTCTGAGGGTTCTTTTTGCCCGCAAAGGGGGCGAGTGAATCGGGTCTTATGTCCGCGTTCAGGATCTTCCCCTGCCCGCGGTCCTCTGCAACTCAGCCCAACTCCGGCTGCATCTCCAACTCAAACTGATTTCTGTCGACTGGGGTCCTATTTTATATTGACGCCGCAACAAACTGGGGTGGGTCTGTCGGCGTCAGGGTTTTCTCGATAATTTCAAAAGTCGTATTAATTTTGACTTTCCATTATCGTTATTGTTTTCACCCCTACTTTCTCACAGTGCTCTTGGTGGGGCGGCGCATATCCATTTCTCTTAGTCTCTCTCATGTCAGGTGATCGCTCTCAACCAATCGAGATTTGATCGAACCTTTCTTTCTCTTCTTTTCCGCAGCCCACGTGACCGCCTCGTCCAACAGTTATTGATCGAGGAATTTTTTTTCCTTCTTCTTCCGCGGTCACGTGATTGTATTCGACCAATTGTTATTGACCGAACACCCTCTCCCTTTTGTTTGGCGGGTGTGGTTACCTCGTGCTGGTTTCAAAAAAAAAACAAAATCTAAAAAATTTTTTTTTTTTTGCACGTACGCAAAATGACAATCTTTAGCTTTCTTTCACCTGGACTTTGTCAAACAGCCCGCTGCTAATTAGTCTTGACTTTAGAAAAGGATCTTTTCCGCCTTCTTGGCGCCCTCTGTGAGCCAAAAGCAATTGTCCCTCTTTTTTACTTCTTTTTTTTTCCTGATAATGTATACAAAAAATCTTAATTATCTAGGTTGAAATTCTCTACTTTCTTAACGTGGGTGTCCAATTCTTAACAGGTCAATTCCGTATATCGTTTTCACCAGTCACTTCCCCAACCCAAAAAGACACTTTCTCTCAGATTAAAAATTTCGTTTCTATTGTTCAAAAAAAAAAAAATAAAATTTCTCTTCACTCCAAATTGATAAGGGGTTTTTCCACGCAAAAGTCGGTCAGAGGCCTCTGACCGACATCATCAATCGATATCATGTCTTTTTCCCTTTCTTTTTCTCTTTTATTATTTCCAATTCTATTATTCTTCCCTTTGTTTTAAAAAAAAAAAATAAAGTCGACCACGCAGACCTATCTCTACCATCAACTGGGTCATGCGTCATACATTTCTCTTTCTTTCTTTTCTTCCCTTCCTTCCTTTTTTCTTTTCTTTCCTTCTTCTTTTCCTTAGGATCGTCTAGTACATTCTTAGTGAATTATTTTCAACTCAGTTATTTTCCGTTTTTAAAAAAAAAAATTAACAACCTGTTTAATAAAACTGAATAAAAAAAATTAACTCATATTTCTATGAATATTTCCAATAAATGCAAGGTGCCATAATGTGAACAATTCAACGCGCGTGCACGAAACTACTATTTACTCCTGCCTCAAAAACAAATCTAGTGTCGCTAACAAAGCTAACCTGGCCGTTTGTCTTGAAAAGGACTTCCAATCGGTTGCGGAGCGGGGAAGGAATAGCCTGGTTAACTTTAATCCCTCAAAAACAAAACTGAATCATCTCTCCCTCCCATTAGAATGTCTGATGCTCAACTCCACGAGAGCACCTCTTTGCGACTGCTCGGTCTCACATTGACTGCTGACCTGAGATGGAACAAATACATTGAGTCTATTGCTTCGTCCACCGCAAGGAAATCTGGCTCCCTGTGCCGCGCCAGGAAAATTTTCTCGCCGGAGTCGATCCTTCAAATCTACAAATCAACCATTCGTTCTTGCATAGAGTATTGCTGCCATATATGGTCTAGAGCCCCTTCTAATTGTCTCAACGTCCTTGATAAAATCCAGAGACGGATATTCAATTTAATTGGCCCTGATCTGGCATCTCGTCTGCAATCGCTCTCTCACAGACGTTCCGTCGCCTCCCTCTGTTTTTTTTTACAAATACTTTCACGGTAACTGCTTCGATGAGCTGCTTTCGCTGGTTCCCAGGCTTCATGAATTTAAGCGTTCAACTAGGCTGGCATCTCGCTCTTACCCTTTCACTAAATGTAGCCGTCTCTTCTACTCCAATAGCTTCATGTCTCACACTTCCCGTCTGTGGAACTCCCTCCCCTTTTCTTGTTTCCCTGATAGCTATAATCTCCAGCTATTCAAATGTAATGTCAATCGACGTCTCCAGATGCCTTGATCTATCCCCTGTCCTTCTCTTCATCCTTTCCTCTATCACTTCTCTTTGCTCTCGCTCCAACTCTATGTAACCCCTTGCGTGCAAGTGACTTCCCGTCTTGCTTGGGATGAAACATTTAAAAAAAAATGTAGCTAGCTACAAATGACAGACTTGCCATAATAAATCATTCCATCTTAAATAAAGTTTTGCGGCCATTTTTAACATCGACTTGAGATTTTTCTTGTTAAAAAGTTGAATAATTTTAACACATTAAACATTATCGGTAAAAAAAACAAAACATCAAAAAACAGTGAATTTTATATAGTGTTTTTTTTTCTGACAAAACAAATTCACGGATTTGAACAAAACAAACAAAAAAGAAAATAGAAGATCCTTGGATGACGTGAAATACGAAAAAAGCTTTGATCATTTATTAATCAGTTTTTCTTTTCTTTTTCTTTTTTTTTTAATCGGTATCACCCCAAGCAAGGCAATAAAGTCACTAAGACACAAGAAGTTACAGGCTATGGAAGAATTAGGAACAGAATCATTATTAATGAGCGGGAAGAGAAAAGAGTAATCAGGTGGATAGTAGATAACGATTGACATTGCATTTAAATTTTTTGCAGATTAAAGTTGGCAGTAAAGCATGGAGCCGGAAGGGAGTTCTACAAACTAGAAGTGCGAGAAAAGAAACTGTTAGCATAGAACTTACGGTTACATCTAGCCAGTTCAACTGTAAATTAATGAGATCTTGACACCATTCTAGTACTACACTTAAATTCAAAAACTCTAGGTACTATAACGATTCAACTTGCCATTAAAGTATTTATAGAAATGGCACAGTGAGGCAACCTTGCAATGGTGGAGAAGTAACCGAAGCCGAGCCACCAGGTTAAGACCAATATTATTGCTGATTATTTTCTGGATCTTATCAAGGAGCTCAAAGTAAATAGCAGGGGCTCTAGGCTATAGGTGGCAGCAATATTCTAAGCCTGGACGAATGGTAGACTTATCGATATGTAAGATAGATTCTGGAAAGAAAAATTGTCTCGCACGACACAGCGACTCAACTTTCTATAGTTTAATGTGTAACGTATATAAATCTAAGTAGAAAAATAGCAAATGTTGATAAGATAGTAAGTATCATAAAGCCCTGTCCGGGGACCCGAATCAGGTTTTCCTCCTCCCGGTTGCGTGTATCCGGGGGTAGTACGCGCCGCTCCTGCCCAAGGGTATTAGCGTGTAAGTAAATGTAATTTACCCACTTCTTTCAAAATATGCATTAATATTACCGATAAAATCGTTTTTCACATTTTCTAGATTTTACAAGTATATTTTTGTACAGTTCTCTTTGTCGACTGATGCCACTTGATAACAAATGAATGATTTATATTCGTAATTTTTTTTTAGGTTTAAATTGAAAATCGAATCAAAAGTAAATTCGATTATACTGATCTTATTAGGAACCCCCAATCCAGTTAATTTCGAATTGTTTTCTTCCAGTCAGCATGCTCGACTTGTATATTTTGATCGAGTCATCGCCTGTTTATTCAAACACACATTCACTTTACACCTCATTGTTGGAATGAAGCAATTAAAAACAAATTCCCTAGGTAAATCGTTGGACTGAAATAAATGGCAGCAGATATTGTTTACATTCACCAGAATAAGTAACTACAAATAAAACTTCATAGAAAAACATGTTGACGTCTCTTCCATATTTCTTTTTTTTTTTCTAGTTCCTCTTTTATTGGTTGGAGTTTTCATTCCGCCTGTGTGTCTATCACGATGAAAGCGTACGTGTGTAGATCTGCATGTACGTGTGCCTGTGAATGTGGGTCTGTGTACCTGTGTATATCCGCATGTAGGTGTGCCTGTGTATATGGGTCTGCGTACATCTGTATTTACGTATGCCTGTGAATATGGGATTGTGTACGTGTGTATATCTGTATGTACGTGTGCCTATGTATATGGGTCTGTATACGTGTGCATATCTGTATGTATATGTGCCTGTGAATATGGGTCTGCGTACATCTGTATGTATGTGTGCCTGTGAATATGGGATTGTGTACGTGTGTATACCTGTATGTATGTGTCTGTGAATACGGGACTGTGTACGTGTGTATATCTGTATGTACGTGTTCCTGTGAATATGAGCCTGTGTATATCTGTATGTACGTGTGCCTGTGAATAGTGATCCGTGTACGTGTGTATATCTGTATGTATCTCTACCTGTGAATATGGAACTGTGTACGTGCGTATATTTCTATGTATGTGTGTCTGTGAATATGGGTCTGTGTACATCTGTATGTACGTGTGCCTGTGAATATGGATTCGCGTACGTGTGTATATCTGTATGTACGTGTGCCTGTGAATATGGGTCCGTGTACGTCTGTGTGTCTGTATGTACGCGTGCCAGGGAATATGGGTCTTTGCGCGCGCGCTCGTGCGTGTTTGTGTGTGTGTGTGTGTGTGTGTGTGTGTGTCTGTGCGTGTAATTTTATGTGTGTCTCTACGCATGAATGTTTACCTTGTGTGTGTACATTTATTCGTGTGTCTATGTATAAGTGCATGTCTATAAGTGCATGTAGATGCGTGTCTTTGTGTGCATATGTGTATGTTTTCACGTGGGTACTAAACTCTGTATGCCTTTTTTATGTGTGTCTGTATGTACGTATGTCAGTACGCAGGTGCATTTGGATGCGTGTTTTTGTGTGTATATATATATATGTATGCCTATATATATCTGTATGTGGGCGTGTGTCTCTGTGCATTGTGCGTGAGCGCCCGTATGTGGGGGGTGCGTATGTGCTTCTGTGTGTGTTTTGAAGTCTTAATGTGGATACGCGTCTCTTTGTGCGTGTGTATGTGTGCCTATCTGTAAATCGTGTCTAATGTGTGTCTTCGCGTGTACGTGTGTAAAACAGCCGTAAGATGTACGCGAAAGAATTTATTTATAATATGCTTCATTTTGTTTTCGAGATTAGCCTCAAATTAATGGCTGCCCCGATTAACCGATAATCCAGTTAATTGGAATCCATGTTTAAAATTAGTTTTACGCTTTCTTTCAATTCATAAATCAAGCAAGTACAGGAATCTAAATCGATAGGAAGTATTTTAAAAGAGCTGACACCGAAATCAGAAAGTGCATCGAGATAACGAAAGATGCCTTTCAAAAGCCAAGCAAAGTATTAAGAAACAAGTGAGCGCGGAACTTGAAACCGTCTCCCCATTTTCACTTTCTGCGACAATAACCATTAAGCTAATACACATTGTACATATTACAGATATTTACTCAACCCTCCACGAGGTCAGGTTGTGACACAAGGTCGTTTTAATGTGGGAAGCCCGAGCGCGTACACCCGGGCAAGGAACAAAAATTCCCCACAAATTCCCGTCGGTTGCGCTGGCCTCGGTGCCTGCATCATTCCTTCACTCTATTGCAATGAGAAGGCGTGGCCTCGGGCAGCTGTTAACCAGGGCTGGGCACCTCTTCAGTATAATTTTCCTCAGTTGCCCCTCTGCCCTTTGACAGCGAAGCCCCTGAGGGCACTTTCTCCAAAGACAGAGACGCAACTGAGAGCATTGTACATATGATATGATGAAAATACCGTCAGTAAATAACATAATGCTTGAAATGACAGATGAAGAATCGTCTTCCCGAAAGAGGATTAGAGGAAAAATAACAGAACAAAAGGAACCAGACTTAGACAAAAGGAGCGCGCGCACACACACACACACACACACACACATATATATATATATATATAATTTCCTTCACATATTGAAATGATTAATAACTTCTAAAAATGTTGAATTCGTTTCTTTTGAAATTTGTCAACCTCTTAGTGACAACACTTAAACAACCGCATCCGTTACAGTGTACAAACCCAAGCTACAACTTGGTGACCAACAGTAACTTAGTCTATTATAATCCTATGGCCTCGATCCACTACAAGTGACCTAAGCTTAGTTGATTACATACAGGCATATCTAATAATTTTACTAAAATAGAAACCTCATCCCAAATGGAAGTTCTCTTAAAATATTTAATAAAACGTTGCCAACATGGAGGCTCAAAAATGACTACCTCTACATAGACACCTTCTGTTACTTCTTTTTATATTATCTAGTAGACACCTTCTGCCAACCCTTCTTGTAATCTATAGATAGACACCTTCTGCCATCATTTTTGTATTCTATACGTAGACACTTTCTGCCAACCGTTTTTGTAATCAATACGTAGACACTTTCTGCCAACCCTTTTTGTAATCTATACGTAGACACCTTCTGCAAACTCTTTTGTATTCTATAGGTAAACACCTTCTGCCAACCATTTTTTTATCCTATAGGTAGACACCTTCTGCCAACCATTTTTTATTCTATAGACACCTTCTGCCAACTCATTTTGTAATCTATACGTAGACACCTTCTGTCAACCCTTTTTGTAATCTATACGTAGACACCTTCTACCAACCCTTTTGTATTCTATAGGTAGACACCTTCTGCCAACCCTTTTTGTAATCTATACGTAGACACTTTCAAATGTAGGATTTTCAGAAATTTTAGAAGAAAATGAAGTCAACCACTTTATGAAATACTTAGAATAATATTTTTATTCACATCTGAGGATAATAGGATGTGTTGAAAGATAAATAAATGAAAATATGTATTTTTGCTATGAACACTGATAATTATTAAACAACACAAAGGGGTAATTATGATTTCTGGTAAAAGATATATTGAATCAGAAATTTATATTATTTACAGGTCCTTTATTCAATCTATTCCCTGTGAGTGAATAAAGACTTTGGTTTAAATTTACATTACAGTTACTGGGTTTGACAACCAGAACCCAAGAAGGCTGGAAGACATCAGCCGAAGTGTGTATATAACAATCAATCATCACAGAAATATAGACAAATAAAACAAAATCATTCTAGGAAAGTTTCAAAACTTTTAGAGCTGGTTCTTTTTCTGATCTAGGTGTGCCATGTTTGCAAAAAATTTTTCAAAACTATATTTGCAAAAATAGAAGCATGCTTTTTTCTCCATGTTGAAAAAAATGAAACTCAGAAATAAGCATAAAAATGTTACTTAATGATTTATAGCAAACCTTTTCCTTTATTGTATGGAAAAGGATGAAACAAAAAATAACCATTGACAAGTGTGGTCAGAAGGAACTTTTAGTTTTCCACGGTCAATTAAATTGGTATATTTTCCATACTTTTCATAATAAAAATGGGTTTCACATTCACTGGGTTGATTATCATTTCTTGTAATATATCCAGCTATGTACACAAGAGCCATTTTATTTCATTGGAAAGAGATGGTTCTAAATTTTCCAGATTGTCAAATATTTCTGAACCTTCCTCACAAAGTTTATAATCACAAGATGTACATAGTTGACCTGGATTAACATCAAATTCATCAATATTTACATTTTGATTTAAAAGTAAAGATGTCTGCTTAATATGCAGCTTTTCAATACATTGTTGAACATTTATAAAATAGGTGCCACCTGATCCTTGGCGAAGTTTACCAAATTCTTTTTCTAATGGATCAGTTGAAAATTGCCCAAGTAGTACATATTTATGACTTGTAGCTAAAAGGTGTCGACATAGACTAACAATTCCATTGCAAATATGATGTATGGCAGTAGCAGTGTTTTGGGATAATTGTTTTTTACGATTACCTTGACTGCCAGCCATATTAAGAGCCATTTTACCAAATTCAATGATAAAATCAAGTCGGGTGTCATTTGGAGATTTGATTTCAGCTTGTAGAGGATCATTATGTAATTTATCAATTTGAAGGCATTTAACATTTAAAATTTTCCACCATGTCAAAACCTTGTTTATGAAAGGGCAGTATCATTCTTACCTGCACTTATTTCAGACTGAGTGAGAAGTGCATTATATGTTTTTTTCAGAAAACACTCTGAGGCAAGTAGAAACCCGTTGTCTTTCTATTGGCTTTGGAGCAATGGAAATTTCATTTAAATCTGAAAGTTTGACTAGTCTTTCAGATTCAAAACGATATAACTGTTTAAGATGTGTCCATTTTGCAACTCGACTTACTCCATCATCATCAAAGATTAGTTCTCCTGTTTTTTCTGTCAGCCACAAATTGCGAATATTTTTCAACAGATGAACATAATCAAAAAGCAAATGTTTATTATCTTCAGTTAACCAAGGTTTTTCAGGAAGTGTAGGATATAATTTTAAAAAAAAGCTTGATTTACGCGGTTGCCATCACATATAATAGCCTTTACATCAGCTGGTACAGATGTGATGGCTTGGACTGTTAACTCAATTTGTTCAAATAAAAAGGCGGATGTTAATTTTGAAATTGGAATCAATTTTGTAAGAAAATTTGGACCCCCATTGAGACATATCAACATTATACCAAGTACTGTTTGAGCAAGTACAGATGGATTGTCAACTGATTTACCAAATAGTTGTTTGCCATGATATAGCAACATCTTTTTGATATATACTTCATCATGGAGAATTATGCACCCTTTTTGACTGGTATTAAGAGTATTAAATATAGATAACAAAAAAGATTTTTCATTAAGTTTTGAAACTTTTGACGTCATCCTTCATAATGTTGCTAATGAGGGTAATTGAAAATCATATCTTAATTCATTATACAATGTCCGTGATCTTGCATAGTACCCAAAAGCATGCACAACTATATCTGAGCTGTATTTTATTCCAACCATTTTGGGAGCCATTGCTAAAAATTGTTGACTCAGGATATTTTTCTTGTGATCAAAAGCCATAGAATTTAAATATCGGATGATTTCTTCCAGTTTTGACCAAGTATCAACTGTATTTATATGATTTTTGGACAGGCTGCTAATATAACACTTAACTCCATAATGAAATGTTTCAAAGCGCAAATTGTTATAAATTTTCAACATAAAGAGAGGAATACCATCAATAGATTTTGATAATTGAACAGTTAAAATATTTTCATCCAAAAATGCTACAACTGGACATATAAAGTCTTTTTTGTTGTTAAGCAGACTTTCTTTCAAATTTGTATAATTTTATCTAATTCTAAAAAAGCATTAAGTTCATCAGCAATTTGATTTCTAACAGTACTTTTTTTTTTTTTTTTTTTATATTCCTTTGAACAGCTGAGGGTGTTGGTATTTGACTACTTGGCACACCTGGCCATACAGATGGATTTTTTGGACGTATTTTTCCATTAACTTTTATGGTATCAAAATTTGAAGGCCAATGTTGTTTTACTTTAAAACTTTATATTAAATTTAAAAACATTCATAAGTAGCCTTTCCTTTAGTTTGGTTATTTTAATACGCTTTAAACTATATAAATAGGAATATATATATAACTTTTTTTTTTTTTTTAAAAAAAAGCAAAACAATTAAAAGTAAAAGTAAAAAAATAATTTTTTTGTCCTTTAACAACAATATCAGAAAAATATTAAAATAAATATGATAAATAAAATGGTATTATTATACTTGTCTTGTAAAATAAATTTTGTAGTCAAAAGGCGTAAAAAGGAGACTTTCTAAAAAAAAAAATAATTAAAATATTGACATTAACTGCATGTAATAAATTTTTATTATTATTTTTTTTTCTTTAATTCTAATAAGTAAAAAAAAATACTTACAGTTCACCAATTGGTAACTAATGTAGTAAAAATAATCATTTATTCTTTAACTTCGGAAACAAAAGCGCGAAGAAATTCGTTTTTTTTTTTTTTTTTTTTTTAATGGAAATGTTGGATAAAGTTTTAATAGAGAAATGTTAATGAACCTTTCTCTATTAAAATTTTATTCAAATTTATTATTCAAACTTAAACTTTTAATAGAAAAATGTTGACTTATGCTAATTTTTTATCATGGTTAAAAACTTGAGAAAATTAAACTTTAATTTCGTTGACGTTATGTTTTTTTTTTTTACTAATAACAATTTTTTTTAGCGATATCAAAAATAAATATCAAATTAAGTAATGACATTGAATTTATGAAAAAAAAAAAAAAATTTTTAATTCATTTTATAATAAAAATAGTTTTCTTTACGTCTTTGAAGAAACTAAATTAAATTCTGTTCAAATTTGTTAAACGTTGTTTTGTTTTTTTTTTGCTTCTTAAAATAACACAAATTACTCAAAAAAAAAATTGCATTTTATCAATAAATAATTCTTTAAACTTTAATCAAAAAATGTTGAACAAACTTTAAGAGGAAAATGCAAAAAAATGAATTAAACTTTAATTTAAAAATGTTAAGCTTTTTTAAACTTAAGTAAAAATTTTTTTGTGCGAGTAAATTTAAGCACCAAAGTTTACTTTTTTACAATTTAAATATAAATAATGTATGGACTCAAACTAAAATAATCAAATATACTTACTTCAAATAAATAAGTTAAATGATATTCCAACCAAAGGTAAAATTAAAAGATTCCTTTGAATTTCTCGAGCCAACAACATAAGAGTACACAGTACGCAGCAGTTCGCTCAAACTGAAACTCTACGATTACAAAAGTCAAGGGGTGAGAATGACGATGAATAAATAACTATGCGTTTGCCATGGATGAGAGCAGAAAAGTATTGATCGAGCATTTGATCCTCACTGGGTGACTATCTACTGCCTGACTATAACATAAGCTTAGCAAATAACTGACGGTATACAGCTTACAGCTTTGGAGAATAGGAAATTTAAAAATGTGATCAGAAAAGTAATGATCGTCAGTTTGTTCCTCACCTGGTAATGTCTACTGGCTTCTGTAGTGCATGAAAAAGTAAAATTAAGTTTTAACTGAATTGGGGGGAATTTCTTCTTGTTTTTCTAAAAGAGGCTGTAACTTTAATTTTGAGGGCAATTGGGTAAACTTTTCTTTTCTTTTTTTATTTATTTCATGTCATTTGTTTGAATAGGTTTTTAAAAAATGTAAATTAAAAAAAGATAAAACTTACTAACGAAAAATAGATAAAAAGAATACAAATAAAAAGTAAATATAAAAATATTTATTTCGAAACCCTTGTGCTTTTGATTTCAAAATATGTTAAAATGCAGACCCCCAAACCGACACTTTTATATGCAAAAGATGTATAAAGTTTTTTCTATGTATAATGTGTCCGTCCGTTTTCCTTCAGCTGCACAAATATGGCATCAAAGATCTTCCAGGTTTTCTTCTTTTTGAGAAGTGATGCTTCGAAAGTGACATACTTTGATGAAAGAGAAAAAACTTTGAAGTTAAACTCGAAGACTAAAAACGCTTGTGGGCATTGGTTTGGGCGATGGAAGAAATGATTATTTGATGCCCCTGACTCATAGAACTGAATTTACAGTGATTAATAAAAGAAGAAATTTCAACATTTATTTGGAATTATGCTTATATATATATATATATATATATATATATATATATATATATATATATGTGTGTGTGTGTGTGTGTGTGTGTGTGTGTGTGTATGTATGTGTATGTGTACATATATGTGTGTATGTATATGTCTGTGTATATGTATATGTGTGTACATGTGTATATATGTTTGTATATATATATATATATATATATATATATATATATATATATATATGTGTGTGTTTTATATATGTATATATATATGTATATGTAGTGTGTATATACATATATATACATATATTTATATATATATATATATATATATATACATATGTATATATATATATTTGTGTATATATATATATATATATTTGTGTGTATATATCTGTGTGTATATATATATATATGTGTGTGTGTAAATATGTGTGTATATATATATATATATATATATATATATATATATATATATATATATATATATATATATATAGAAAATATGACAGAAATTGCCGTCAGTCATAGAAATCTTCTTCTTTCAGGATCAGTGCCCCTTCAGGGTGAGGGCGATCAAGGGCGATTCCAGAAATTTCTATCATACATAAGTCTAATCAGTGTTTGTTCCCTAAAAATCTTTTGTAAATAGATGGCAGAACAGAGAGAGAGAGAGAGAGAGAGAGAGAGAGAGATGCTACTTAGAGCTGTGGAGAATAGGAATTTGTGGAGAACCATGACCACTAGGCTAAAGAGCATGTGTTAGTGTGCGGCAGAATTGGGATTGTTAGGGATAGTAAGGGGGCAAATCTTGCTTAGAGCTATGGAGGATAGGAAGTTGTGGAGAGCTAGTTAACCTAAACAGATTTTGTAAATGGATGGCAAACCGGTGACTGGTAGGGGTCGTAAGGGGATAAATATTACTTCTTTATTCCAATGAGTCTTCGGATTTCCACGTCATATTTCCCGTCATTCGGAAAAATTTTAAAGATAGTTAATAAGGATCATTTTGACATTGTCTATACAATAATGTTCATCCTTTACAAAACCCAAGAGCCACTCGAGGTAGAGGATCACAGAATAGAAGGCACAGTTTATGGGGTTCTGTGCGAAAGATGATGGTTAACTCTAGACTTGAACAGGTTAAGATTCCAGTGATCCGAGAAACATTCTCTTGGCAGTTGGTTCCACGAAGCAGTAGTTTATGGGAAGCTGCTACTCGAGTCAAAATTGTCAGAATTCTTTTCTATAAGGGATTAGTGTTTCCCATTATATTACGGACTTCATAAGTTTCTTTAAAACAATTTTTTTTTACAACTCTGTACAAGGCTCGAGAGCCAATCGAGGCACTTTCGATGGAAATGGCGATAGAGCAGCGACTGGCTTAAGACGTTTCCTCCGTGATAAATGGGGTTCTATTATACAATTCCCTAAAAAAAGAAAAACATAATAGCCTCTCAAAGTTGATAATTTTTTTTTTTTTTTTGAGTATAGTTTTTGTAGCGAAGAAAATGGCGAATTACCTCGTCAAACCAAGCGACAGTGTGTCGTGTGTATTCTACGACGGAAAATGTGGCGAAAAAGAAAATTACTTACCGAGAAAAAGGACACTTAAATATTCGGAAGACGGAATACTCAAAATAGAAACAAATCAGTCGCAGATGTTGCCATAAATGTATCTAGGATATGCTAATATTGCGTGTCCACTCCCACCTGTCGACTAATGAAAAAATGTTCCGTCGATAAAAGCAGTTGGGGTTCTCGACTTGGTTGGGAGGGAACAAATTCATTTATTTTACTACCTCGTCCGACAACTGGATTTCTGACTGTTTACGTGTATTGGGATTTGTGACATACGAACTGCAAATCGAGATTTCTACATTACTTTCTGCTCCCGAATCATCGAGTTTGCGATTTGTTTACTCCGTTGTAGAAGTAATCTTCTACGTCAATTTCTGAACAGGAATAGTATTCCAAGAACGACAGAAACGGCTACAAGAACATACAACACACACACACACAAATATATATATATATAAAAAATGGTTTGAATATGAATATATATATATATATATATATATATATCAGTTTAAACACATATATATATAAACTATATATATATATATAATTTTATATATCATATATATTTAATATTTACACTATATATATATATATAACATGGAAATTATGGGAATATTATAAATATATATATATATATACACATCACACACATCTATTTCACTATATATATATATATTGACAGAACAATTATATATATATATATTTATATATAATAAGGTATATATATATATATAAATATATATATACACAGGTATATATAATGTTAAATACACAGTATTATATATATATATATAAACAGACTCTTCAGAGCTATATATATATATATATTTTACACATTGGAACTTAATATATATATATATTTTATATAAAATATGTTATATATATATATATATATATATACACACACACTATATATATATATTTATATATACACACACACACACTGATAGATATAATATATATCATAATATATATATATATATATTTATATATTTAGTATATATATATATATATACAGAAACGTAAAGTAGAATTTTGAATATATATATATATTAAAGTAATGACATATTATATATATATACATATATAAATGGACAAAAAATATTATATATATATATACATATATAATTTTGGATATGACAATATATTATATATATATATATATATTACACAATATATATATATATATATATATATATAAATACATATATATATATATATATTGCTGATATATTTACACACCAATCTATAATATATATATATTTTTATATATGTGCATTATATATATATATATATATATATATATATACATATATACACACTATATAAATATATATAATATATATGCATACATACACACACACAAAAAATATATATATATATATATATATATATTTACTATATATATATATATATATATATATATATATACAAATAAATAATATACTAAAATATATATATATATATATACATATTTATAAATATATATATATTATGCAATATATATATATATATATATATATATACTTAAACACTAAAAATATATATAAATATTACACAATTGGTTATATATATAATATTTAAACAATTTACAGGACAACAAATAATATAAAAATAAAATTATAAACATACACTAAAAAATAATATATATACATAAATACACTGAAAATATATATTTATTTTTAAATATATAAAAGTTTTTTGTCAATTAAATATTTATATACATATATACAAAATCCATTTTATATTATATATATATATATATAATATATATATTTATACAAATATATAAATCTATTTCAGTATCAATACAAAAACATTTCCATTTATTTTATATATATATATATATATATAACAAAAAAGGTTTTTATATTCGGTTTAATAATCCTTTATATATATATACATACACAGTTATATATATATACATATATATATAAATATATATTTATATACCATATTATACAAATATAATGATATCAACATATATATAAAACATATTCTTTATATATACATATATATATATATATATATATATATATATATAACATATAAATATACCACATATATAATTGGGTATATCTGTTTGATACCTTTTCAATCGAGATCCATCCAACCGATTTTGACCAAACTTGGCATATACATTGTACAATGTAAGAGGATAGGTTCTTAGCATAAAAAATTGATAATTTTTAAAAAATCAATAATTGATAAAGCTGATCAAAAATCGATAAATTCATTTTTTTTCCTCCGATTTCGTTCAAACTCGGTATGTAGGTTACTTACATCATGACGAGCTCAACGATACCTCATTTTTATTTCTACGCCACTGCGTTTAGCGAAAAAAGTGAAAAACGAAAAAAATTTTCAACACAAATTTTAAACTAAAAAAAATCCCTCAGTTTTCAAGCAATCTAATACAGACTTCATTCAATTGTAGCCAACAATAAGTTGATTGTTTAACAGCCATGTAACTTGATAATTGAGTCCACCCATATAGTGAAAAACCCGCGTAAAAAGCGAAAAATGGCGATTTTTACTGGTTTCTTTCTTCATTTTTTCGTTGATCTTTCAACCAATTTTCATCAAACTTAACAATTGCTTTATAAATGTATCCTTTTTACATCCCTGGTAGCACACTGACAAATTGAATTTTAAAAAACTCCAAAATAATTGTGGTCTGAAGTGGGTCTTCATGTTGCCTGTTTTACCCCTTCATGTCCTCGGCTAACTTCGATTGAATAAATACAGACTACTTTTGTTATATCAGTAACTGCATTAATTCAAAATGTTTTTTTTTAATGAAAGTACTTTAAAGTAATTGAAGAGAGACTGTTATATCTAAACATGATGCTGTTTTTGCTCCATTCTAATTGAACACTTTTTCTGATCGACCAGCTGACTATGGCTGCTAGTAATATAAAATTAAAAATTTATATTTCCCAAAAGTAACAGTGTGTCAAAAAGACATTTATTCCCTTGAATATTACTTTTTCAGAAAATAAAAAATTAAAAAAAATTTCTGCATGTATTTAATAAAATAATTTTTTTCTGTTTTCAAAGGATATCATATCAGATCTCCGAATCCAGCATAAATTAAATGTGGTTGTGACCAAATTGGAGGCATCCGATTAACATTGTCAGTTTGAAATTTCACAGCTGTTGAAAGAAACACATGTCTGGTAAGAAATTCCTGTAATCTTCAAAATTCATGTTAAAAAAAAATTCTTGTGTCAAACTTTTTGAATTTTGGTACCACTAAATTATTTTTACTACCTTTGAGATTTTTATTAATGTTTATTGTTTTAAAAGCTATGATGAGAACTCTAATCAAATTTAAACATGAAAGTGTTTTTATACATTTTTTCTTTGTTCTTGAGAATTGACAACAAAAATAATAAGAACTATTTATTAGATTGTTTATTTACAAGAATTTTATATTTACAATATACTAAAATCTAATACAATTAAAATTAATGCAATATTTATCATTTACCAACTTAGAAATAAATAAATATAAAAACGATTTTGATTCATTAAATTTATAAACATTTATTAAATTATTAAAAATATTTTGAACCAATCTCTAAGGAATTCCTTATTATTTACCATTTTATAAAGTCTGGATCAATTGGCAATTATCCAAATTTTTAGACAATCATTCCATAAACAATCTAATAAATGAACCTTTTATTGATTTTGTTGTCAATTTTAAAAAAAACAATGAAAATGTACAAATTCACTTTAATATGTGGTCAAATTATTAAAATTCTAATCAATCTTTGAAAAGCAATAAACATTGAAATGTTGTAATATTAGTTAAAATAATAGCAGTGTTAATAATTAATTTAATATTATCTCAGAGATATAGACAATAATAAAAAGGTGGAGGCTGAAAACTTTATTTTTAATGTACATTCTAAAAAACCAATAACATTTATTTGTTTGGAAGTTTCAAGATAAAAATCTTTAAATTCTTTATTTTAGAAATGTTAATGAAACTGCGTCATTAAAAAATGGTTAAAGATTTCGTCATTTTGAAGATATTTTAATGTTGATGTAGATGGCCAGTCATTTAGTCTAACCAACTTGCCAAAAATATTTAATTGGAAAAAGAAAAATGATCAAAATATGCCTTTAATTAATTTTTACGACTTGTTCGTTTCTAAACTAGAACACCCGGATGCCTTTTCTCTTGATAACAGAACAAGTTTGACATTGTTTCAAAATTTCAAATTCTATATTTGTCAAGATTTAAGAAATGTGGTTGGCAAAGAAAAAAAATGCATTTGTTTCTAATAAAGTTCGATGCAATTGAAAATTTAAAAAACAAGTATTGTGGAATGTAAAACCACTTGCTCAATTTTCCAATATCTTTAGCTGTCCGTCTGGAAAGAAATTGCAAAAAAAATAATTTCACTAAAAATAATCTTTATTGGGTTAATAACAAACTGTTACAAAAAGTGGTGACCAGCTCACCAAATCAATGGCAACAAGAAAATCAACCGTCAGATAAATCGAAAAGGTGCCATTAGACTCAACAAAAGACTGCATTTTATTGTTTCAGATTCTGCATAAGTTTAAAATGTTAAAATGAAACCAGGCAGTCTACTTAGTAAGAACAATTTAAATGACAAAATATTTAACTCTGGATTTTCAGTCGAAAACATGTTCAACTTTTTGACAAAAACAAAAAAAAAATGATAAGTTTCTATGAAATGGCACCAACAAAAATTAGAAGTTTAAAGACACCATAAAAAAAAATGGAAATATGTAATTGACAAAAAATATTGGTCAGTACAAAATTTTTTTTTTAATTGGCTAATCAGATACAAATTTTGCAATTTAATATTAATTCTACACATTTGGATGTTGGTCACATGCATAAAAAACAAATTAAACATAGTTAGCACAAAAATTAGTAAATAAAATGACATAAAAATTGTGTTTAAAAAAATGGTCTATGGCATCTGGGAAAGCATTAACCTTACAGGTATCGCCAAAATCTTACTTATCAAAAGAGATTGTGTTTGATTGTGTGAATTACGTTTATATAATTCACTTTGATTTTTACATTTTTCAACCGAATATTTCAAAAAAACTTGAGGACTACGTAAAATGCAACAATTCAAAGAAAAAAGTGGTTTTGACAAAACAAAAAATTGGAAAACACAATTGTTTTTGTATGAAATCAATTTGAAAACATGATAAAAAACTAATTATTGTATACATTTTAAAACATTTTTGGAGTATACTTATAAATTAATTTCATAAAGTTTGGTTGTGGGAATATAAACATTTCAATAGGTTATTATATATAGGTATATATATATATGTTTGTTTATATATGGGACAAGAATTTCAAATTTTTCAACCGATTTCTTCAAAACTTCACTTTTTTTTTTTGGCAAATAGTGTTTTATTGTCATTTGATATTTTTTTTTTCTTTATTTTTACATTCAGAATGCTATTCAATCTTCAGACGATCATAACGACAAAAAACAATGATATTTTCTTTGAGTTTGGGTTTGACCAATTCGACGAAAACAAAACAAAAAAAAAGGTTTAATTGAAGACGCGTGTCATCACAACAACAAAAAAATAATCTTTGTCATATTTATTTTTTTCAGTGACTTTTTGATGGTAATTTTGATCTATATCACTGTTACATTTCCTTTTTAACGTGATGGCTAGTTAAATATTAAGTTGTATATTGTTTTGCATTGTTATTGATATTTGAGTAAATAATGTTGAAATGAAAATAAAATTTTAAAAGGATAAAAAAAAATTATTCTATAGCAATCTGTTTACAATAATTTTTTTTTTCTAGTATTCTAAGAAAAGAAAAAAAAAAAAAATGTCTGTAAACATTGTTAAATTGCTCAAACAATTGCTTGATTGCTTGTTATACAATTAAATCAGATAGCATTCAGAATTTTTGCCTATAATAGTTAAGGCAGGTCTGCGTCTGTTTAATTTAGATTAAGAGCAGGTAGCGTCGTTGGTAATACTTGATGGGGTCAATTTGTTGTAATAAGAGCCTCTGCATCCATAATATTTTTAAGTGTAGATGAAGAACATCAAATATTTGAAGTGAATTTCTGTAATTAAAGATGTCTTTTTGTTTTATAGCCATAATATATATGGGTTATATATAATATTATATATATATATATATATATATATATATATATATATATATATATATATATATATATATATATATATATATATATATATATATATATATCATTTATACACGTTTCATTAAATAATATAGACAAGTGTTGTCTATTTATTTTATGTAAAATTTTTTCGTATCTTCTGATAAGTTTGATAACATTATCATTAAACGAAAAAAGAAATTCACAATATTTATCCATTATTTTTTAATATAATCTAAGCTTTCGGCTTACATAAGCCATTATCAAAGATATAAATTACAAACATATTAAACAATATACGGACACGACAGTGATGATAGTCTGTCATTGTTTTGTTTACATAGTGGATCACTAAGCAACGATAAACACGTGCATATAAGACGCTAGAAGCGAAAATCGCACCGCATCTCATGACGTCACACATGACTACACGAGAGTGAATTGTAGAATGAAATAAGGAAAGCCGTTGGTATAAACCAATGGCTTCTGTTACCAATTATAGAAATTATAGACATTTAAGAATATTTGTAGAGATTCCATAGTTGATTTTGTTTAGGTTGGGTTTTAACTGTTTGATGTATAATGCTTCAAGTATTTTTAGTTTTTTGTCTATTGTTTTCATGTCGAATATAGTTGTGTTTTCGACAAGTATTTTACGGAATTTGTGTGCGGGCAGGCATGTTGTTTTAAATGCCTAAAATGTTAGAGTTTTTCATTAAAATGTAGTGTCAATTCGTTCTTCGGTTTAAATATATATAAAATATAAATATATTATTAAAATATATATATATATATATATATATATATATATATATATAATTTATAATATATATTATTTATTCATATATATATATTTATATATATATATAATCATTATATATAAAATATAGTTATATTTTCTTTTAAAATATTAATTTTTGTTACGATTCAAAAAATATTAAATTTCGCTTTTAGTATATTTTCAATTTTTGAATGCATTTGATTTTTTTTAAACAAAAAAAATAGTTTTTTTAAAATACATTTTATAAATATTATATAATAAAACTGAATGTATTATATATTATATATATATAATATAAATATATAATATATATAATTATAAAATATATAGAAATATATATATATAATATATTACGTATATATTTTAATATATATATTAAATATATATATATAAATATATATAAATATATATATAGATATATATATATATATATATATATATAATATATATATATATATATATATATAAAATATATATATCATATATATATATATATATAAGCCATATATATATATATAAAATATATAAAATATATATAATATATATATAAAAATATATATGCTTGGTAATATATATATTTGTTGAACGCCAATTTACATATATATATACGTTATATATATATATATATATATATATATATATATATATATAAAAATAAATATCAAAAAAATGTGTGTGTGTATTTTTGTAAAAAATCCATTATTTTTTTTATGTTATCTTTTATTAGTTTTCAAAACTGGATTTTTTTCCAATTCCGTTTGTTGGGTATTTCTGAACTTTCACATCTAACCATAGCCAATGACTCTACAACTCCATTTTTGATCAAATCTTATTCTTGTAAACATAAAGAATATCTGGAGGATTAGTCCAAGCAACAGACCATTTTTCCAGAATCATTACGGTCGGATCGTATATATGAAACATACACACAGAAACTTATCCTAAATAGTAATGATGGAAAAAGGAAAATGTGTGAGCAGAGGAAAGTGTTACATGAAATATGTATACTCCTACAGAAATTCTTTAGTGATGAATAGAGAGCTATGTTTGATACACCTGATGGCTAGGCTAGAGATTGAGTTCTTCTTGGAAATAGTTGTCCATCAGGACATAGAAGAAAACAAGTGAGATGTGGAGTAAGATTTTGTGCTAGGTCCCTTTGTATAGATTTGTCGTCGAGTTAAATCCAAAGAATAAATGTTAGTATATATGAGACATACATACGGAAATCTGTTCCACAACATAGCTGTACTTGAGGAGAAAGCTTATCTTCCTTCTTGCGAATTGAATACGGAGGAAATGAAGCCGATTCAACTCTGTGGACCCAGTATGATAGGATTTAGCCGTATAAGTCTAAACTGGGAACTAAAGAATGGGACTTGCCTTAAAACTAACCATAAAAAGTGCCACAATGTAACTATCGAGAAATCTGTTCTGCTGCCTGCTTTCCAGAAAGATGTGCTCTCATGTTAGCGATAAACTAAGGATTATAACTTTTTGGTAGAAGTGTTTGCCTGAAATCCCCCGGCACGTCAGTAATCTGCGCCAGTCATAAAAACAAAATGGCTCCGATTCTAAATCCGTTAGATTTTCTGTATATTTTAAAATTAAGGGGCAACTTATCAGAAAGTCTTGGGAAGGCACGGTGAAGTAATGGATAGTGGCTCGGATTGAGGAACCGGAGAGAGACTGAAATCAGAGAGCCGAGTTCGAATTCCAGTCGGATCCATTACACTCAGTTACATGTTAATACCCCTGGGAAAGATATGAATCCTTTTCTTCTTCCCCCAGCTATGGGTAATTGGCAGGAAAAACTGGGTTCTATAAACTTGGGTGTAAAAAAGCAAAAACTCTGAATTCAAAACCGACCTGGAGAGGGTTGGGCTCCGTCAGATCATCTTGTCCAAGAAACACCACTTCTCCTGTGGCTGTTTAAACAAAAATTTTTGAAATTATAATACAATACGAGTCATGAGATAACAAAACAAAAAAATCAAACAGTGACTGTTTCACAGGGTGAAACAAGTGATAGTCTGAAAGAAAGATATCTGTCAGAGATTCCGAATAATGAAAAGCTTCCCATTTCGACGCTAGGAAAATTTATTGCGTCGTATATGCAACATTGAACAAGATACTGTCGTACAGTAGAATTAGTGGGTTAAAATTTTCCGGCCATATTTGTCTTCCAATGCGACTCTTAAATGATTAGAACTGCTAAAATGAATATATTACTTATTCGAAGAGAAAATGAATATATTACTTATTCGAAGAGAAAATGAATATATTACTTATTCGAAGAGAAAATTTGCGCTTCTTAAAACTGAATTTTTCAGCCGAAAGTTTAAGAAAAAGATAAAAAAAATTTATATCGTCTGGTGACAAAACTTATAAAAAAAACCATCGATCAAAATTGTCATTTTTATCTCATACATCGTAACATAAACAATGCTGTAAAATTCAATTGCACCGTTTTTGCAAGTTTAGTAAACCATCAATACATTTAACTTTTTTTTTTTAAATATGTATGCGTTAAGTGGCTTTTACTAGAGTTCAAGTGACAACAAGTCTCCCAAACCAACCCATGCTGTTTTTAATATTCGAACTTCTTTCGATGATGCAGACGTCTAGTTTATTCCAACTAATTTTCCTTTTCCTCCACACTTTTTTTTTTTTATTCGCCAGTCACTTCAGGAAAGCTTCCGGTGCTCAGATGACGACCGGCACAACAGTCGTCTTAGTGTTCCAGATCTTCCTCAGCTATTTGGTGTGATCGAGATACTCACCTGCCTCATCAACTTCTTTCAGATCAACAGTACGGTTTAAACCAACATCGAAATTCGCCATTTGGTGTCTTTTCTTTCTTTTTTTTTTTATTATTGCCAGATCTGTTCATCGTCTGGACTTGAGTGGGAGATATGTTTGAATCTCAGATGAGCTTGTTTCTCTCTTCGTTAGATCGCAAGACCATTACGCCCTGCCAATACCTCCTAAAATGGATATACCATAGACGCTACTTGGTATCAGAGAAAGAGAAAAAAAAAGAAAGTGATTAATGTTTCCTGTCCATACTTCATAAATAACAGACTATTCCGTTTTGATCGCGTGAAAAAAGACAAAAGACATATCAAAGACACTACTTGGTTTCAGTGAAAGAAAGAAAGAAAGAAGTGTTTAACATTGTTAATCTCAAGTATCTAAAGACGCTCTAAGGGAATTTCTACAGATATTTTATTGTCGTAGAACTCGTCATAAGTTTATCCAATCATTACCTGAAGAATTAAAATTCATAAGAAATTTCAAATAGGAAAACCATTAAATTTTCACGGAGTAAGATTAGTTATTATTATTACAGATTAAGAATCCTTTATCCAAAATTCTTGGGACCTGAAGTTTTTCGGTTTTCAGATTTTTCGAATTTTGTATATAGAATCTATAAAACGGCGCATCTTAAGAATGGCACCCAAGCATAAACACACTATCCCTTTACATTTTATAACACCTTATACAGAGCGCGATGGGCAAATTATCGCCATTTTATATTTTTAACTTCGCACATGCGCGTTGTTTTTGTTTTTGTCGACTGCACAGTATAGTAAGGTCAATTTGTAAGAAAAAGAGCACCCTGACGCAGTTTACTCCGTCAGAAATGTGAAAACTGTTGTACTGCTTGGCATTCGCACCGAAAGAACCAATACGAATATTTCAGAGTGTTTGGGTATCAATCTGAAAACAGTGCAGAACTAGAAAAGAGTTGGAGGAGTTTAATGGTGATTACGAAGGTATTTTGGGGTGATGGCGATGTTATACCCCCATTCGTCTTCAATCCGGAGGCCTACATCAAGTGCCTTGTTGAGGCAGTGCTGCCCTGGGTCAAGAGGGTGGCTGCTGAAGGACCCTACGTCTGGCAACAAGGTTCTGCACTATGCCACACTAGCAGGAGAACCGAGTCATGGCTCTCAGACAATTTCTGCGACCACATAATCCCTGACATCTGGACACCTAAATCCCCAGACTGCAACCCCCTTGATTATTATGTATGGGGCGCAATTAAGCAAAAGACCAACAAAACCCCTTGTAGCACCAAAGATGAACTGAAAGCAAGAATTATGGAAACATTCACTAATTTAAACACGGACACCGTCCAGAAGAGTTGCAGGAGATTCCGAAGTTGTTTGGAGGCCATGGTTGAAGCCAATGGCGATTTGATTGAATGAATTTACTCAAGATTTATTTCAAGATTTTTTTTGTGTAAATTTTGGTAAATATATATGTTAAAATGAGATGTCAGTTTTATCTTCATTTTCGAATAATTTAGATGACAATTCATCCATCGCACCCTGTATATCTGTTAAAATGCGAGGTTAATGTTATTTTCATTTTGGCATCAATTAGACGACAATTTATCCATCGCACCCTGTATACCTGTTAAAATGAGATGTCAGTGTTATTTTCATTTTGACGTCATTTATACGCACCCTCTACCTATACCCTGAATGTTGCTTATATAAAATTTAATAAATTTTGTGTGCATACATTTACAAATTATGAGGCTTGTCATGTACTGATCAAACGGAATTTTAAGGGGTGACATTAAGATTTCACGTAAAAATAATGTTTTGTATTTTCTGTACGTGTAAAAAAAAAATAAAATAAAATAAACAAAACTTGCAAAAAAAATTATAAATGCAGGACTTTTTTAACCTTTTCAGTAATATCTTTATTGAGCACGAAACACGTGGTAAGTAATTCAGGAACGAAGGTGTTACTACGATGATCGCTAACAAAAAAAAAAAAAAAACTGCCTCCAACGTAGGCTATGTTGCCACCCAGGGCAGATGAGGTCACTTACAACAACTGCACATCAACTAGTTACCTTCCCAATGCTCCCTGTAATTTTCCATTTTGTGGCAAACACCAGAAGAAAAAGAAACTTTCGGATTTTAGAGGTTTCCGGATTTAAGTATTTCTGATAAAAGGGATAGTCAGCGTGTATTATTATTATTATTATTATTAGTTAAAATTCAATCCTGTCTTAACTGTCGCAAATCTTCTTTTGGCACTTTTAAGATGAGGAATTATTATTATACACTGATTTGTTCATACTAGAGCTCTCATCATGCTTGTCATAGTCCCAACATTTTGACCGTCATGCTATCCAGCCTTCTTCAGCTGTCTACCGCTGTTAATGACCTTTCAGGAATTTTTACGGCCTTTAGTCAATCGACAAGGTTAGCCGATTTTATTCTACTCTCTATGCGACGCCCAGGAGGAAAGAGGTGTTACAAGAAGCGGAACCGGTGGAAAACGGCGAGTTCTCTAACTGATGAGTTTAGTCAAAGTCGATGACAGGTACGCGGAAACCAAGAGGGATAATAAAGTCAAACTAAGCTAAGGCCAATAAGGGAAAAGTCGTTGTGGAAATACATCATCGGCCACATCATGAAGGAACGCAGCCCATAAGAGAAGAGATATAAAATAATTGTTCGCAGTTTTTATATTTAAAAAGAAGCCATTGCTTTTCAACAGTTATTTGTCACTGTTCACATTCTAATGTTTATTCTGTTGCATCTTTTCTTGAGTGAGAATTTACCTATTTAAGTCTATTCACATCTATATATCTATCTCATACTTTTTTCATGTCCGTCTATCAATGTCATGCTTTTCACGTCTATTTATCTATTACTAGCAGTAGAGCCCGGCGTTGCCCGGGGATGTAACAGTGAGAGATAGATCAAGTATCGACCATCATAAAGACTGAAAAATAAAATTGACAAAGATTATTGTTGAAGGTTGACGGACATGCATGTCTTAATTTTTTTTTTTTTTTATACGAATTGGTCAAACCCAAACAAACACATTGTTTTCAATAGTTATGAGTCTACCGATTGAATAGCATTTTATTATAAACAATTGTCATGTAAATGGAATTTTTAAAGCATTCTGAATGTAAAAATAAAGAAAAAATTGTGCAAGACAATAAGAAACACTACCTGCCAAAACAAAGTGAAGTTTTGTTGAAATCGGTTGAAACGAACACACACACACACACACACAACCAACCTGGGTTTTATAATAAGTATAACTCGATATTAATAAGTATAACTCGATATGAGTTGTCCCCCTTTCATTAATGCCTCTTAATCGTGTTTTCAAATTGATTTTGTGCAAAAACAATTGCGTTTTTTCCAATTTTTGGTGCAGTCTGAACCACTGCAAGGTAATTTTACGTAGTCCTATGAAGTTTTGTTGAAATCGGTTGAAAAATGTAGGAAATCCGATCCAATATATAAACGTACAGACACACACACATTCTGCGTTTTATAATAAGTAAGATGTAGCTATCTCTTCAAAATTTATGTAATCTATCAAATATCTATCTGGTTAGCTATCACTTCAATATTTATCTATCTATTCACCTCTTCATTTTCTTATATATATATATATCTTCATTCTCTATCTTTTTAAATGTATCTCTTCATTATTTTTGTATCTATCTTGTCACTACTCAGATTCTAGCATTTATTCTCATCCCTCTTTGTAAACACATTTTCACTTACTCTCTCATATATATATATATATATATATATATATATATATATATATATATATATATATATATATATATATATTCTGCTCAGACATTTTGGCAGATGATAACCATTTCCTTACAGTCATAATTCTACAAGAGTGGTACTGAGAACATTCCAAAATTAGTATTTCAATAACTAACCAATAAAATATCGACTCTAGAATGTGGGTCGTCTCGAGAAACCTAAAGCATGCTTTCGTATACACTTCGAGTTACAAGTACTTGATTTTTTTTCCTGTAGACTTTAGTCAGAAAGTGGATTCTACAACAGATCGATATATTCAGGTTAATATCCAAATCTGTTTTATTTTATTTTTATTATTGTACTTATTTCATTAATTAAACATTACTCAGGTTTATACATGAGACTATAGGTAGGTATTGGCCAAGTTTATTTTTTGATCTCTCGGAAAGCATTGGTCGGGTTTATACTTAAGCCTATAGTTAAACATTGGCCAACTTTATACATGAGCCTATAGTTAAACACCGGCCAACTTTATAAATAAGCCTATAGTTAAATATTTGTTTGTTTTTTATAAATAAACTATAGTTAAACACTGGCCTTTTTTTTAATAAATAAGCCTATAGTTAAACACTGGCCAACTTTATAAATAAGCCTATAGTTAAACACTGGCCAACTTTATAAATAAGCCTATAGTTAAACACTGGCCAACTTTATAAATAAGCCTATAGTTAAACACTGGCCAACTTTATAAATAAGCCTATAGTTAAACACTGGTCAACTTTATAAATAAGCCTATAGGTAGATATTGGTCAGATTTATTATTGAATCTATCAGAAAGCATTGGTTGGGTTTATACCTGACTCTATAGTTAAAAATTGGTTGAGTTTATACATGAGGCTATAGGTAGGTATTGGTCAGGTTTATTTTTTGATCTATCAGAGGCTATTGGTCGAGTTTATAATTGAGTCTATCGGTGAGCATTGGTCGGATTTATACTTCATTTCATAGGCAAATATTAGTTTGATGTATTTCTGTGTCTATCGATAATCTTTCATCGAGTTTGTACTTGAGTCTATGGTCGGGTTTATACTCAAGCCAATTAGTCGTGTTTATAATTGAGTCAATAGGCAAACGTTAGTCGTTTTTTTTTTACATGAGTTCGCAAGGATCCATCCGCTAGATAAACTCGTTTGGGACTTGTTACATTGTATATTTCCGTCCTGTCTGGTACCCAGAAGCCGATTAAAGAGAATCGCACTGTGTTTTCATTTTGTTTTATTTTGAACACCTGCTGTTCATATTAAAGGGACACGCCCTCAGAAGTGTGTTCTCTTTATATATGGAGAATTTATTTCCTGGAATTACGTTTATCAGTTGCCTAATCACTAACTTGACATGCAGTGACATGTAAATAATAAATACGGAGTTAAACATTAATTTTAAACTTTTAATATGCAATATTAAAGATCATTACCTGTCGTCGGTAACCTGTCATTTGTTTATTAGCCTAATTGGGATGGCTGTCGCATTACCTATTGATCAAATTGAGATGGCCATTAAAATTCCATGATAGCTTAATCACAAGTACCGCGCCTCTCCAAGCTGTCCTCACAAAATAAAAGAGAAAAGTAACAAGCAAGCTATGTTCTAGCTGCATAGTTGGGCTAATAGAGTGTATCGTTCAGGTTATCCTGTTGCTTCAGCACATAGGAGATCACGGCCCTCCACAGTATCCTCTTCTGCTGTTGCTCCTTTCTTGTTTTGAATTATGATTTCTTGTGAAAGATTGAGGAGTAGATTCCCGATAATTTCTCCACTGTTTTAAATATGATGCTGCTTCAGAACGCACGCGATCATGACTCTCCACAGCTTCCATTTTTCTATCATTTGTGAATTGTAATTACTTAATTGGGAAATATTGTGGAGTTGTTCGCCCGATGCCTTCTCCACTCTTTTAAATATGCCGCTGCTTCAGAACGTACGCGATCATGTCTCTCCACAGCTTCCATTCCTTTATCATTTGTGAATTGTCATTACTTCTTGATAAAGCTTGTGAAGTAGGCGATCATGACTCTCCACAATTTCTTTTTTTATCATTTGTGAAGTGTCATTAATTCTTAGGAAAAATTGTGGAGTAGTTTCTCAATGCCTTATCCACGGTTTTAAATGCAATGCCCCTTAAAGACGTAGATTCTCCACAGATTGTGTTTATTTGTCATTTCTGAATTGTCATTGTTTTTTTGTAAAATAATAGAGTGGGTTCCCGACACCATCGCCGTAATTTCGAATTCAGAGTTGTCCTTCTCCTTGACTGACAACTAGCAAATGCTAGAGAGGACAGTTGACACTACTATTAAATCGATAGGGTTTAAATTTAAATGAGTCCACGTATAAGACTCTTTCTGTCCTTGTAGATGTGCCTGTCCGTCAATTTTTCTCATATATATATATATATATATATATATATGTGAGAGAGAGAAGAAAAAAATCAGCCTTGCACCAATGTAAATTATTTTTCAGTGAAATATAAAAGAAAAACGTGAAAATAAAACGAGAATTACTGATATTCCCTAACGAGGGACCGGAGCGGCTGTTGGAGGGTCCGTCAGAATAAAATACTCATATATATATATATATATATATATATATATATATATATATATATATATATGTTATGGGACCTTACCCATAATAACATAATGGACTATTCCATACGTAATAAATATTGCGCCTCAAGAGGAAGCAGTGAGTTCCGTCTGAAGTCTGGAGTGAAGTCCGCCAGGAGTCTGTCAGTCAGTCAGAGCAGTGAGTCAGTCAGTCGAGTCAGAGGCAGTCGAAACAGAGTCGCGTTCAGACAATTACTACTAAACCTGATTGTTCGTACTAACACTTTCTACTTCTCTGTATATATTCCTGTTTTGTAATATATCTGTGTTATTCCATATTCGTGTTCGTGTTCTTCTTTATTGGTTCTACCTTGGACTATCACCGTGGTACAAGGACCGGACCATAACAATATATATATATATATATATATATATATATATATATATATATATATAAAAAAGTGAGATAAATTTTGCTATAATTATGGGGAAGGTTACTATTTACATTTCATTTTTTCGGACTGTTGTCATATTGTGGTGTGTAGACTGATCATGGGAAAGTGTTCAATAAAGAACATCTACTGTTTAGAAACTGACTCAGTTCTTTGTTTCAGTATATATATATATATATATATATATTCATCCACAGATAGACTGTTTCGCACTATCACAGCTCAACAAAGTGGCTAGACATGCGATGGGTTCAAGCCGGGATTGAAACCCGACCGATTTGACATCAGTCGGAGACTCTCACTCCTAGGTCATTTTTCAATAGAAATGAGAAACAAAAACACCTTCACGAGTATTAAATTAAACGGTGTAGACTTAAATATGCTTGTTGTCACCGGAAGCTAAGTGACCCTTATTCCACGCTTGAAAGGAAGAGAATTTTTAACACATTACATACCAGATATATATGCATTACCGGCTATCAGAGGACTGAATTCCTAGCGAAGAGCTTAGCATTAATCATTAGCAGCAGCCAACAAATTCTACTTCTTCCCAAAGTGCTCAACCAACGGAAGTGAGCGTATGCCCTTTTGTATCCTCCAGAATCATGGACAACATACAGACGTCATGTTACCTCCCTTGAAAGAGTACCCCAAAATTTCCTCAGAAGAATCATGAATATTTCAAGGCAGGTTTTTGTACCTGACACAGAAATTCTGGAGAAAAAGCTAATATCCCCAGTATTGAGAAGATAATTATTCTCAAGGAAATGCGCTGGGCAGGTAACTTGATGCGCATGGATGAATCAAGGTTGCCTAAACGTGCCTTTTATGGTGAACTATCTGCAGGCAAGCGTCACAGACACAAACCTAGAAAGCGCTTTAAAGATTGCATTAAAACCAATCTCAAAACTCTTGGGATATCAGTTGATACGCTTGGGAACTGGAGGCTGGATGTCGACCTGACGTGGAGAACAACAGTTCATCAATATTTGTAATCAGTACAAGGTGGAACATGCTAAGGTTAAGCGTAATCTTCGTAAAAGTAATCTTGAAGCGCTATCTTTAAACCCTAACCTTACAACATGTATGTAGTTTATGCGGTAATTTTGCTCTTCCAAAGGCAGGTCTTCAAAGTCACCTTCGGTCTCATCAGGCTCAATCCATTGAAAGAAAGCCAGCAATCAATCCTTATGCCTTCTTGTACACTCTGCCATAAAGTATGCAAGTGAGCTTCTGGATTAACAAGACATTGAAAATTCACGTTGATGCCGTACCTGTTGGGCCAAAAGGGATCTCCTTTTCAGGTACAACATTTGGGCAAAAAGATTGTAAAAAGTAAAGGCTGGTTTAAAAAAGACATCTGCGCTCTCATGATCGGTAATATGAAAGTTATATATATATATATATATATATATATATACAAAATAAGTTTGTTGTGAGAATATATAAAAGACAAAAAGAATTTGTTGTGGAGAAGATCTTCTATAAGTATATATATATATATATATATATATACACATGTTGCTTTTGTGTAAAGATACTTGTTTAGTGCTTGCGTGATACCTATATAAGATTTACTGCATTTTGTGCATCTGACTGCATAAATTACATTTTTGGAGTCACAGTTTAAGTTTTTCTTTATGTGAATGCTATTGTGGGAGTTTACAAAAGTGTAGGGGTTTCCTTCTATAATGATATCACAAATTCCACATCTTGTTGCATTTTGTCACACCTTGTATTGTGTGGGAATTAAATTTGGATGTTAATATGTTTTAGGTTTTTTGATTGACGTTTGCTTTTAATTAGTTTGGTTGTTTTGAGTATATTGTTCATGTTATCATTCTTGTTAAGTAAGTCTAGATTACTTGTCATTCCTATAAATAGTTCTGGATTGTTCTTGCAGTATATTGTGACGTATGCTAGAATTTGTTCGTTGTTGTGTTTCTTTGGCTTCGTAGTTGGTCTAAACGTATTTTTTCTGCTAGTTCATAACCCTCGTTTTTTGAAACGTTTATGTAATTCTTCATGGCGGGTTTTTTTTTTCGCGGGGGAGGGGTGGCCACTATAGTGCAAGTCCTACGTGCTAGGGAATAGTGGATGAATTTTAGACAGCTTTTTCGGTGATGGCTCTTACAATGAAGATATTGTTGACTGTTTCTAGGTTTGTGGTTGATATCTGCGATAATATGGTCATTTCTATTTCTTAATAATTTCTTATCTAAGAACGGCAGTTCGCTAAAAAGGTATGTTCTGGGTGAATTTAATCTTCGGCGTAAGATCTTATATCTATAAGTATATATATAAGAAGATGCAGTATGAAGCCTTAAAAGTAGACATTCTTTTTGGAATCATTTCTTAACTTTGTTAAACAGCATAAAATGACATCATTTTGGTATTAACTGTATTAGCTTTTAAAAATTCCCTTTAAGAAAAGGACAGAAGATGCCAAAATGTTTATCTCATTAAAAATGTCACCCATCTTATACTTAAGTTCGTTTAACTCGCCATTCAGACTCGCCACGGAGTTGAAAATGAAGCGGCGTTGGAAAAGAAAAGAAAGGACCTGCCGAAAATGAATTGGTCATCTGAGTCGAAAACGTCGTTCAAAAGAAAACCCAGCCGTACCCTTGAAGCGAAACCACTTAGTCTATTTCCATCGGTCATTTTCAGACATTCTCTAGTGGATTATACTCTGAACAGTCCATTGTTGATTCCGTGCTAATGTCGGACGCCAGCCATATTTTCATTAGAGAACATTATTCTGTAATACGTCATATTCAAAACGAACCGTCCATTGTATAAGCATTTGCCCTCCCGAAACCACATTAATTATGCTTTACGAATCTTGTGTAAATGTTGCGGAGGTCGGTGGAAAAAAGAGGGAAGGTCTCTTTATTTATCGTTAGTTCTAGTTCCCTAAACAGACATTTTCTGGTGTTGCCTTGGCTTTCTTTCTTTGAAATTGACAGTCCAAATTGGCAAGCGGGTGTAGTATCGTTGGAACATCGCTTAAATCATTTTCTATTAAAGAGGAATTCTCGGGCTGGCAGTAAAACAGATGCCTTTCGAAATTGGTAAAATGTTCCAAATGATTCCAGGCTCGTTCTCTTCGAGACTGATTAATAATGACAACCGTCTTGCAAGAATAATGAGAGTCCCTTGTATTTCTTAAGTTTCATTTGCATCCTGTTTAGTGCTTCGTTGCCACATACGACCTTCAAAAATTTAAATGCAACGTCAATCGCCATCTTCTGTCTTCTTGTTCTTTTATTGTCTTTTCTCCTCACTAAACTCTTCTCATTATCTTTCACTGCCAGTAACCTGTGGTGTCTTAGTGGCATTATCGCTTTGCTTGGAGTAAAATTATTAAAAAAAAAATACCTGTATAATCGACGAAAATCCAATGACTACTGGAGTATATACATTAAAATGAATACATCTGCGCGCATGCGTCTGTGTGTTTTTGATCCCCCCCTCGCATCAAGGCGATAATGCCATTAAGACTGGTAGTGAAAAAAAATGTCCACTCCTTGTATCGTTCTAATAATTAGCTGACTCCTCATGCTATCTTCTATCTTTACAAAAGCCAGATCAGGCCGAAAATGGAGAACTGTTGCCATATTTTGGCGGCAGCTGTCTAATCCTCACTTTCCAGTCTGGATAGAGTTCAAAAGCGTCTCCGAGTCCTTGTGGACGACGAATTATTTTCTACCCTCCAACGTCTCTCTCACAGACGGGATGTAGCAAGCCTTTCGCTACTCTATCGCTACTGCTCTTTGGACTGTCATAGCTGAAACTCGTCTCTCACGTGCCAAACGTCTTATGGATTTAGTTGTATATTTTCTAATTGATCTCTTTAGCTCTAAGTTGAAATG
>CAHIKZ030003138.1:0-133316 GCA_903632075.3 Acanthosepion pharaonis
AATGAATACCATTGCTGTAAGTTCTGCAGAGACTGAAAGAGGTTTTCTGATAATATACTATTCGAAAGAAATCATCTTAGTTAAAAATATAGCAAATCTTCAAGCTCATAAATTTCATAGTCATCCATTGGATCTTTTGGGACTGCATTAATTCAGTTCAACAAAATGTGGCCAAGAAACAATAACACAGCTGATGACACTATTGACAAAAAGCATTATACTTCCGAACAGAAAAATAATGAGAACAGAATTTCAATCTGGAAATATCTTAATAAATAAATGTTTTCTATTAAATTATCAAAATGGTTTCATTTTTCAATACGGCAAAGTAGTTTGTTTCCATTCTCAGATTAAAAAAGAAAATAAACAGAATAGTTACCTAAAGATTACAAAGAACATATATAGAACAGGTTCTTGTACAATTTGGTCAATGCTGTTTTTTTTTATCTTAATAGCCATAGGTAGGTTTTTGTGAAGGAGAAATGAGCACAATTCCCAATGGGTTTGAGCGGTAAACAAAAATTTGTTGTAAACAAATGAGGAAATCAAAAGGCTGGATGCCCTTCCCGATTAAAATTTCAAAAGACAATCACAGTAGTCCAAGAACAAAAATCTTGTTTTTCTCGAGACAAATTGCTAAGAATAATTCCACATTCATTTAGGAATTTAAGCAAAGTTTAATGTGGCAGCTAGCGAACTGATTGTTTGTTAAAAACAGGCTTAAGTCTGACCTTGTCAACATCCACCAAAGGAAATGAAATCACTACAGGAATTTGTTTGCTAAGATGTCCTGAACATCTAAACCTAAGATGGTGCTCTTATTGGATACTGTTTGAGCTTGTTTTTGTTTTTAAAAAAAATGCATTTTGTCAATAAAAAAGTGACCCTCTCTTTGATTTAAGTTGGTGAGGTCTGTCAAGAAACCTTTCCAGACATTTTGTATGCAGACTATTGTGGACATCAACCTTACATATAATTTGGCTGACTGTTGTGCAGATGGCTCAAAAGGTGCTAGTTGCTTCAGGTAACCCTTCAGGGAATTTCAAACCAAACCCCTTATTTAATCTACAGAGGTAGATTGTTCTTGTTCCACTGAGCATGTCTAGAGATATATCATCTAGTTCTTATTGAGTACTACTCAGTTATTGCTTACCCAGTTTTCACCGGGTCCAAGTATATACTGCCCATCCCAGTGACCGAACTCAGAATTACTATATGCTATAACATTTTTTTTAAATATTTCACTCCAAGCAAGGCAAAAGACTGGGTATAGGGGATGTTGAGGAAAGGATAAAAAGAAGAATGGAGATTAAAGCAACAGAAGAAGTCGATTGACAATACATTTAAATTTTTGAAGATTATAGTTATCAGGGAAGCAAATAAGAGGAAGGGAGTTCCACTGTTGGGAAGTGCAAGAGAAGAAGCTGTTGGAGTAGAATTGGCAGTTACATTTAACTGTTTTGACAGTAAAAAGGTGGAACAGAGATGCCAAACTAGTAGCATGCTTAAATTCATGCAGTCAGGACACCTGTGAAAAAAGCTTGTCAGAGCAGATACCATGACAGTATTTCTAGAAAAGACAGAGAGAAGCCATTGGTGAGAAAGTGACTGGAGTCGAGAACCCAAGTGAGGACTGATCATATTGCATATCTGTCTTTGGATTTTGTCCAGAACCCGAAATGAACAGTGGGGACACCAGACCATATATGGCAACAGTAATCTATGCATGGATGAACGGTAGATTTGTAGATGTGAAGGATAGACTGAGATGAGAAAAATCTGGCACAATACAGAGAACTAACTTTCCTTGCAGAAGATGCAGTTATTGATTCAATGTAGTTGTTCTACCTCAGGTGAGTGTAAAACATGACCAAGAAGGTGCAATGAGGTGCTCTTGTGGAGTTGAGCATCAACCATGCTGATAGGAGGCAGGGACATTTCTCTATGGTGAAGAAATAATTTAGAACAAATTTGCTGAATATATTGCCATTTGGGATACAAGTTCAAGTCATATCCAAAGTTACATTTCTAATCGTATTTTATGCAATTTAGTTTAATGGCTGAAAAATTGATTGCCTTCCAGCAAAAAAAAATGATGAAAGAAAAGAAGAAAAACAGGTGAAGACAAAGTAGTAAAGATTTTGTAGTTTAAAAGTGTCTCCTATCAAAAACGATTTAAATATCTTCAGTCAGATCAGAAAAAAAATGCAGCATAATGTAATTAAGATACTTGGCTTCAATTTCTTGAAATTGGATTTTTGAAAATAATTCATCTATTTACAAATAGCACATGTGAAATTAGTTAAGAGAGTCAGTTTTTCATTTATTTTTCTTATTTCAGTCTTTGAATTTTATTTGAAACAAACAGGATGGCGCCATGAACTCAAACAAACTTGACATAATAATAATAATAATGATGATATATGCGCATAAAGTGGCCTAATGGAATTTCTGGAATGAGGAGTTATTTTAATTCATGACATCGACCATTGCAGTCATCTATGGAAATTCAGTATAGATAAAGTCTCAATAATCCATGACAATTCAGAATTGAAAAAGGATTTAAACTAGATAGATTCAAAAACTTATGGCTGGCACAATACATTTTGGGGAAAATATTACCAGCAATAAAAATCTTATGATCATTAAAAACACATTGAGGTTCTTTTGCACAAACCAAAAACAAACTAAACAGGATCATCCATAGGTTCAGTCCTGATAATGTCAGTTTTTTGTTAAATTAGTGTTGTTAAAGTGTTTTCTCCATACCAATTCAGAGTTGATAAAGTCACTAAAAGTCATCAATGGAAATTCAGTGTTGACAACATCACAAAGCAATTCCATGTTGATAAAGTCACAAACAGTCATTCATACAATTCAGTCTTGATAAAGACACAAATATCCATGACAATTCAGTCACAGTCACCTATGGCAATACATTGTTGGTAATATAATAGTCTTCCATCTCAATTCAAATTTTATAAAATCACAAACAATCACTTATGGCAAATAAGTCATGACAAAGTGACAGTCATGCATAGCAATTTAGTGTTAATAAAGTCACTGTCATCCATGGTAATTCTCTGTTGCTAAAGTCACAAAAAAATTCATCCAGGGCAATTCAGTGTTGATAAAGTTATAAAGAGTTGCTCAGGGCAATTCAGTGATGATAAAGTTATAAAGAGTTGCTCAGGGCAATTCAGTGTTGATAAAGTTGTGCAGTCATCCATGGCAACTCACAGTTAATAAAGTCGCAAACAGTTATCTATTACAGGTAAGTATTGATGACATCATGAATTGTTTTCTATGCCAATTCAGTAGTGATAAAGACACAGCCATTCATACTGATTTATTATTGATAATGTCTCAATTTTTTCATGGAAATTCAGTTTTGATAAAGTTACAGTCACTCATAGTAATTCAGTATTGAAAAACACAAAACAATGATCCATGGAAATTCAATATTAATGAAATCACAAAGTCAAACATGGAAATTCAGTATTGATAAGGTCATAGTCATCCATGGTAACTCAGTATTAATAAAGTCACAGACATCCATGACAATTCAGTATTGATAAAGTCACAGTCATCTATGGCAATTCAGTATTAATAAAGTCACAGTAATCCATGACAATTCAGTATTGATAAACTCACAGTAATCCATGACAATTAAGTATTGATAAAGTCACAGTCATCTATGGCAATTCAGTATTAATAAAGTCACACTTATACATGGCAGTTCAGTATTAATAAAGTCACAGTCGTCTATGGCAATTCAGTATTACTAAAGTCACAGTTATCCATGGCAGTTCAGTATTAATAAAGTCACAGTCATGCATGGCAATTCAGTATTAATAAAATCACTTATACATGGCAGTTCAGTATTGATAAAGTCACAGTCATCCATGACAATTCAGTATTGATAAATAAAGTCATCCATGGCACCAGTATTGATAAAGTCACAGTCATCTATGGTAATTCAGTATTAATAAAATCCACTTATCACAGTTATCCACATAGTATTAATAAAGTCACAGTTATCCATGGTGTTCAGTATTGATAAAGTCACAGTCATGTATCCAGTATGAAAATCACTTATACATGGCAGTTCAGTATTGATAAAGTCACAGTCATCCATGACAATTCAGTATTGATAAAGTCACAGTCATCCATGGCAATTCAGTATTGATAAAGTCACAGTCATCTATGGCAATTCAGTATTAATAAAGTCACAGTTATCCATGGCAGTTCAGTATTAATAAAGTCACAGTTATCCATGGCAGTTCAGTATCACTAAAGTCACACTCATCTATGGCAATTCAGTATTAATAAAGTCACAGTTACCCATGGCAATTCAGTATTAACAAAGGCACACTTATACATGGCAGTTCAGTATTAATAAAGTCACAGTCATCCATGGCAATTCAGTATTACTAAAGTCACAGTCATCCATGGCAATTTAGTATTACTAAAGTCACAGTCATCCATGGCAATTTAGTATTACTAAAGTCACAGTCATCCATGGCAATTTAGTGTTGATAAAATCTCAAAGCCATAACAAATCTGATAATAATCACAGGTGGCAAGATTTTGAATTACCGTCCACTGACGATTATTATAAGCAGCATAAGATTTGAAAGAATTGATCCTTTTCTCGGTGACTTTTCATAGTGAGAGGACGTATTCATTTTGCTCCCACAAAAATGTAAATACCTCAACTACAGACATTGAAGGTTGCTTGGAACTCTTCAACATTTCATTTCATTTCTCATTTTTCCTTTTGTAAAATATCTTATCATTATATTTGTTAATATTTCTTTGATCAAATTCTGTGTCTTATTTTTCCTTTGGACTTACACAAGTCCACCAAAAATTATTTGCAGGTGAAATGTACCAGGAGAATATAAAATCTCATCAAAAGTGTTGGAGTCTGCAACAGATGAAAATTTTTCTGGCAATATTTTAGTCATAGCTGTAATTTACTTTGGGAACCATGTGGGCCTAGAAATTTACACATTTCCAGCATCACTGTTGGTTCTAAACTGATACTCAGATTGGCTTTTCCATTGTATCAGCTCAACCACTATGTTACATTACATGACTTTTTGTGATTATCATTATTCTGATCCAGCTTGGTTGATCTACCAAGAGTAATACCTTTGCCAGTATTATTCTTTGGGTTGCTGGGATGTACAAGCACTACCACCACAATCAATGCAAGAATCATATTATGTACCAGAATTTCATATTACATCCATTTGAAAAGATCTTTTCTTACCAGCATACTTGTAAAATATGTTATTTCACTAATTCTAAATCTCATTCAGTTGAGCAAGAAATTGACCTCATGCCATTAAGAGATTTGCAATTAAATTAGTTTAATTATACCTGAGTATCTGTTTGTCCCAAATAATATTCAGAGATTGAATAAAAAAAATGACTCTTAATGAATTTAGCATGAACTATTTCTAAATAAATGAGTTTTTTTTTTAAAATCCAATTTGAAGAAATTGAAGCCAAGTATTTTAATTACATTATGCAGATTTTTTGTTTGTTTTTTCAATCAAACTAAAGATATTTAAATAAATTTTGATAGGAGACATTTTGCAGCTATAAAAATTCTAACTTCTTTAACTGTTTTTTTCTTTACATTAATCATTTTTTTTGGTGGGGGGCAATCAATTCTGCAGCCATTAAACTAAATTGTATAAAATAGGAATAAATATGGAGTTTTGGATAGCTTTGCATCCCATACAGCAATATCATCATCAAAGCATTGCGACAAAAAGAGAATTCTGGATGAGATAATTAAAGGACACATCACTCATATTCACTGATATAATACAATTGAATGAAGGCACTACATGTTACTTATCACATGGTCAACTAAGTACATGTACATGTTACTATGCTCTGATATGAATTTGGTCTGGGAATAAATATATAAAACAACTAGTAAACATTCCAAAGGAAGGCATTCAGATTGAAGAACATTCACAATTATTTGTCCCTGCCTTTGAAATGCCTATAATTTTAGGTATATATATGAAGTAACACACTAACCAGCATTGTTTGAAATGGTCAAATGACTCCAAATATATATATATATATATATATATATATATATATATATATTTCTAAAAAATAAAAAAGCGGACCAGAACACTGGCCAGAAGTTTAACAAGGACTAACAAGGTGGTTTATCGTGCACCTTCAATCAGAGGGCAAGACAAGAACTTAAATGTATTGAATGCAGCACCAAAAAGTAATGGGGGAGGAGAGAGGAAGAAATGAAAGGGAGGGAAAAAAAAGAAAAATTTTTTTTTCCAACTTTATCCAAGTTCATATAACCCCAAAGTTAACTTCCTGATGTGCCTACATGTTGCCACAATCTCAGACCTCCTAATAAAAAACTTAGCATCAGCCTTGTATGTAGCAATAGCTAGCTTCTCTTCCTGACACAGCCTACATGAGTTGCCATTCACTTTGTTAGCTATAACATTCCATAAAATACTCCACTTAATGACAGGGCTTCTTTTATTTTTTTCTCTAAATTTCCAATAGTAGTTCGCCAGCTTTGTATTCAACATATATTCTGGTATTCTAAATGACAAGGTATGGGTTATATATCAACAGACTACTACCTGTATATCTTATATATATATATATATATATATATATATATATATATATATATATATATATATATGACAAGGTATGGTTATAATGAAGAACGACCCTTTTTAAATTGGCAATTTAAAAAGAGGTGTTATTAAAGGTGGTGCACTAAAAAATTATTTAAAAAGAAGTGGTATAACCATACCTTGTCATATATATATATATATATATATATATATATATATATATATATATATATATATATATCATTCAATTGGAATTAAGATAACATTATGTAAATGATCATTTTTACCATCTGATTTGCAATTAAATTAGTTTAATTATACCTGAGTATCTGTTTGTCCCAAATAATATTCAGAGATTGAATAAAAAAAAGCCTGACTCTTAATGAATTTAGCATGAACTATTTTTAAATAGATGAGTTTTTTTTTTAAATCCAGTTTGAATAAATTGAAGCCAAGTATTTTAATGATCATTTTCACCTTCTGAAGGTGAAAATGATCATTTACATAATGGTATCTTAATTCCAATTGTATGAAATATATTGCTCTGTTTATTATAAAAAAAAATTGAGCTATATGTGTGAATCAGTTTTCATATTTTATATTGTGTTAAGAGGATTCACTTGGATTATATACCAAAGGACGACTACCTATATATATATATATATATATATATATAGGTTACCCCTCATAGTGCAACTGAATATGGCTATTTTGTCAGGCCAATGACTCATATTGTTTTTAACAAGTCCTAAATGTATGAGTTGCATGCATTTGCATTAATAACAGCATCTAGTAATTAATCTGAAACAGTTCCAGACTATTATCACCTGTAATAATAATATTGTTTGTCATCATTGAATTGGTTACTCTTTTAGATTACAGCCATCCTATGCATCACCAAGTAATACTCATAGAGTCACCAAGTAAGATCTTACAATATCAAGCAATGCCAGTGCATGAAATATTTTATAATGGAGAAAAATGGTGTACTGGGCCAAACCCACTCTCTAAGCAACAAAAGAATTAATCCAAAAAGAAGCCTACATTATTGGTAGCTAGTGAGATGCAGGTGTTACATCACTGTACTCCTTTCCATAGTCGAGTACTTTAATGAGGACTAAGGGGTTCAAAACTCCTAGTAGGCTGTATGCTAAATAGCCATTTATCCCACAAGAAAGTTCATCCACCATTGAACAGATTTTGTTTTAAATTGTGCTGGGTGAGTAGCCACCCTCCTCACCAGGAAAACCTGGTGGGTGAACCAGTTTAGCCACCAAAGATCTGATTATGCAGGCAGTACTGAGTTACATGGTACCAGTAATGCTATAGAGTAACCTGACCTAACTATATATATATATATATATATATATATATATATATATATATAGGTAACTATACTCACTTTCAAAACCTTCTGAATTTTGATTTTGCCAATAATCAAATCAATCTGAAGGAAAAAAAGGTTTTAAAAAAAGAAAGAGCTAAAAACATGAAAGTCTATCGAAAAAATCAGACAGATACAGGTTTAAAGCCCAAAGAAAAAACCCCGACACGAGTAAACTAACTAACAAAAAGAGCTCAATACAACCGTAGAGCAGACCTAGATAAACCTAGTGAGCCAGACAAACCTACCCAGGTTTCACCTAAGCAGATCATCAGGGAAAGCTGGCTAAAGAGGCAAAAGAGAAACAAAGAGAGAGCTTTTGGCCCACCCTATATATATATAGGTGGGCCAAAAAGTAGGTACATGAAACCCCAAAATTTATGGGAGTTAGGGACCAGACACAAATAGTTAGAATCCAGAATTTAATTAACCGAACAATAAAAGTGCTTATAAATACCTATTTTGATTGTTAACCCCTCCCATATGCCTTAAATTTTCATCCTAACATATTTTAAGAAACATCTCAGACCCTTTTTTTAAAACATTTTGAAAAAATAGTAGTTGGTGACCAAAATGCTATCATAAATTTTCTTTCATAATGCATAATAACCATCTTTATTTATGCATAGATCAATACAACCATTATTGGGAAAATAGTGTATAAAATATTTGTAACAAGACATAAAATATAAAGTTTAAAACATTTTCTAAAAACAGAACTGTGATGATTTCCTAGACTTAGCATAAGACATTTTAAGATCCCAGCCGCAGCCCTTAACAAAGAACAAAGCCCAATCAACTCACATGTTTTTTTTTATAATGAAGATGTACAATTCTGCCAATTTTTACTATAAAAAATGAACTGTTATATATTTTAAGTCACTTAAAATCAGGAAAATAATACAAGAATATTTTAAATATGTTAATAAAAATTGAAAAAATATATGAATCAATGGGATTTCTCAATGAATAATTTGTACATATGTTCTTCAGAAAACACACAAATATTCAGGGTTTCCGCAAATAATAAGTACATATAAAAAAAGAAAAATCCGCGAATGTTTGAAACCATGAATGCTGAAATGTAAATAGGTGGGGGCTCACTATATTTATTTATTAGGATTTCGTGATCAACTGCAAAATAAGTAACAGAATGTCCAATAAACAGAATTGGACAAACTCAGCATTAAGTTGATCAAGTAAAAAGAAAAAAACAACCCTGAAAATGCAATGGATAAAACAAATAGAGAATAAATTCAAAAAATTGATAAGGCAAAGCCATTAATAAACAAATAGTTTGTATCAAATTTCAATCCTGGTCAAAAGGATATAAATGGACAAATTGGAATGGCAATATATTATATATTACCCATATCAATACAAGATGAAGAGGATATAATACATTTATTAAATTATTTAAATAAATAAAATGTATTTGTTTAATAGCCAACAAAACTGGTTTCATCCAACTTAATGTGCCTTTCAAGCCAAACTATTGTCTCTCAATGGCTTATCAACCTTTTCCAATATTTCAGACAGAAAATATATTTCTTAGATTAGAAGATTTTTTGAACATTAAAATTTCATCATTAATTTTAAGAAAATAAATAAAAATACATTCAATTTTTTCAAAAATTGGAATATTTACAACTCAAAGATGAATATTTAAAACTATCAATGTTTAAAATAAAGATAACAGCAACAGCAAGGATAATTGAAAACATTCGTTAAACATGAAAAACTCATCTCAAACTCTGAGTCAAAAACAATAACTGGTGTTTTTAATATGTTGAAATCAAGAATTTACATCATCTCATAGAATTTCCCAAAGGACAATTCTGGTCAATTTTTGTCTATAAAAAATGTCAAAACTGAAATTTTTTTAATAAAATAAAAATTGACTTGACCTTTCTGTGATCGGATAATGTTAATCCAGTAATGACGGATAATCCTAATCTGATAACAACTGACATTTTTTTTGCTTTTTTGCTGTTAAATATAATTTAGTCAACACAGAATCCTTTGATGATTACAAATATAAAAAAAACTTTTTTTGTTATTCCTAGAGCAAGCGTGTCGTCATGATGTCATACACACACGATTGAATCTATTTTCTGATTGGACAATAAAGTTGAAAAACTGTCCAAAATAATCTGTTATTTTGAACCCATTGTGAAGCAGGATTTTACACTGTTTATAAATTAAAGACAACAAAATAGATATTTAGGTGTGATTTACTTTGACCTTTGAATGGCTCTGTGAAATAGCATCATAGTAAATTCTTGAATAAAAAATTATCTCCTTCTAATGATTTTTGTCTTAAATGAGTAAATGGCTTTACATTATTCAGACTATTGTCCTCATCTTTGTCGCCATATTTATTGTCAAGGACAAAGGAATTGGTTAGATCCATGACATGACTCAAAGAGTGTGAGTTCAATACCCGGTTTTTAAAGTGGACTCTTCTGGGGAAAAATATTCATAACTGATTTGACATCCATTAAACATGGCATCATGGAACTAGACCATCTACCCCAAAAAAGCAAAATAAACCGTAGTTTGACATTCCAATCACATGAAGAAAAAAGCGGTTACATCAGAATGTTGGTGATAAATATGGCAAAAAGATGAAGGAAAATAGTCTGAATAATTAAATAAAAACAGATTTAATAAAAAAATAGAATGAGTTTAGTTAAACAGGGTTATTTCAAAATTTTTATAAACCTGATTAGGATCATAAAATTTATCACCAAATTGTTTAACATGTGTCTCTTAGAAATGTTACAAATATAAAATTTATTCATTCCATTACTTTCAAATGACACATTTACCATTTTACTTTTTTTTTCTAACAACCAATTTATTTATATATATATATATATATATATATATATATATATATATATATATATATATGTATGTATTGTATGTATATATATATTTTTTCTTAGTAAAACTTTTCTATTGTACTTAAAAAAATATGTAAAGTTTATTATAATTTGGGTAATTAATTTCTTTGAGTTATTATAGTCCTTCTGTCCTTTGTGTTAAGTTGTTAATATATCATGGATATATTAATGATCTATTGAATCGCTCTGAGAAAGTTTAATTTTATCCTATTAATAGCCCTCAGTTATTCTCTCTTGAAAATTTTATTTTTACAGTGAATACAATATTCTAAACTTGTAGGGAAATTCTTGAAGCTTTAATTCAAATTCAGATTAATAAACAATTATTTTATTTAATGAAAATTTCTATTTATTTTTTCAAAAACGTTACTTAGAAATTTCAATGGAAAATTCTGAAAAATTATTATTTTGATAAGTAATGCCTTTCTTAGTTTTATGGACAAATCAGAATTAAGTTCTGTGTATTATCAACTGTTTTAATAAAATTTATAAAAACATTGTCCAAAGTAGGACTAAAAAAATAACCATGAGTTCATTTGTTGTTATTCTCTTGGTACATAGTACACACAATATACATATATATATATATAAAATAATAAAAAACAATATATATATATATACTATCACTGATAAAAAAAAGATGATCCAGGTTTAAATGAATCAATTGTCTTTTTAATAACCTATTCCACACAGTACATACATTACATACACTTGATACCCAAATTCGTATGACATATTTCTTTATATCATGGGGATTGTTATTTCTTTCAATGAAAATATCCATTTCACATCATGTTGACCTTTTCAAAGACAAAGATTTTAAAAAATAAATTTTTAAAAATAATTATTTCAATTGTTATATTAACCACAATTTTAATGTTTTGTTTAATGATTTTTTAAATGTTGTTCAATGAGTTTAATTTCACCATTTAATTTTTCAATTCAGTTAACACAAAACTGTAAAAATGTATTACAAAAGATTTTCTTGCTTTTTGTGTTTTTTTTTTGTACATTTTGTACTGACATAAAAAAAAGAAGGGATTTTTAAATCAGTATTTTTTTTTTTGAATGATTTATTGTTTTCTCTTCATTTCAATGTAAATAAAAACTAAAAAATAGCAATGATTAATAATTTATGTATAAATAAGGTATATCACTATTATACACATTTCTATTTATATCTTTTTCATTTTTTCCATTTTTTTTTAAGATTTCAAAAAGAAATTATTTTTTTAAAAATGTGTTCAAATTTTTTTTTTCTTCTCTTTTGGTCCAATATTCAGGAAAATTCAGTTTTAAGATGATCAATTACAAACAATTAGAAGAAGAAAAGTTTTCATGAATTCTGTTTTTTGTTATGTCTGAAAAAGAATTTTCAAATTGAGAAATTTCAAATCTAATAAATAAAAATTTAAAGGTGTTTTTTGTTTGTTCAGGATGTTAATTTCTTTTTCCTCTCCAAATTTCAATATTCTAATGTAGTAATTGTTAAGTCTTTTTTAATCTCTCCAAAACATTGTTTTGGACATTTATTGGATCAAAATCATTTTAACTTGATAAATTTTTTTTCTTGAAATTATTTAAAAATTTTATGGCTCTCCACTATTTCCTAAATTTTTATTTTTTAAATTTTAATTTTTTATTTAAACAGTAATTTCTTTAAACATTGTTTTAAATCCAAAACATCATTCATTTTGATTCTTCTTTAAGAAATCAGAATTGATCATTAGGATGTTAAAATGAATCTTTTTTAAAAAAATTTTCTAATTTATTGTCCTTTAAACAGTTAATGAATATTTTGTCAATTTTTGTTGTCTTCAAAACACTGTTTTTGCCATCCATTTATTAAACAATTTGCAAATATGTTTCTATATTTGTTCTGTTAAATTTTATATTTTTTAAACAGAATCTTTATAATTTTGTGCCCTAGAAATTTAAACTGGTGGTTTTGCTGGCATGAAAAAAAAATGAAAAAAAAATTCTTTGTTTACAGGAATACACTTAGAAAATTTAAATAGATAATAATTCCTAAAAAAAATTTGAATGCTGTTTGATTAAATTGAGTCAGAGATATTCATTTGTTATGGTTTATCAGTCCCTTTGCAGATTATTTAATGCCAGAATTTTTAAATACAACAATGAATTTAAAAAAAAAAAAAATATGATTTAGTAACAACATTTCTTACTAATTAACCTATAGCTGGGGATTTTTATAATGTATTAACTTTTTCTTTTCAGGGGTTTTAAAAAATATAAATAAAAGAACCTGATTGAAATTGTAATATTAACTCTCCAATTAACAATTTGAAACATTATCCATCAAAAAAACATTAAAATGACAAAAGCACTAGGCCAAATTCCAGACAACTTCTATCTATCTAAAATTTAAATTTCAAAATTTACAACTTTCAATCATCATTTTTTTATTGGTGTGGCAGAATGATGTCTTGATTTAACCCATAAGACATAATATGCCAAAAAAGATTTTCCTTCTGTTTTAAAACAACAAATTACATTTGAACCAATCATTGAATATCTTCTTTAAGTATTCATCAACAATTAATAATAGCAAACAAACTTTAAATACAACTAATGAGAATACAACATTTATAAAAGAAAACAATCTTTGTATTTAAATATTATAGACATATCCAGTGATATACTAACATCTCAATGCACATCCAAAATATAGGTATAAAATGGAAAAAAAATGTTTTTTATTCTAAAAGAGATTTTTTATACCATTATAAACCAAATCAATGCAAATTTTTCCCACACAAAAACTATATAATATTATACAACAACTTTTCCCTTGAAATTTCTAAAAAAGAAAATCCTTTTAAAAAAATTTTTCTTTGAAAAAGAAAATTGTGAAAGATTTAAAGAAGAAATATGGGTGCTCTTACCATGTGCACTGTGGTTCCTGAAGGCCCTACTGTTGATTTATATATACATCTGTAAATCTGAGTATAAAAAAAATTTAAACAAAAATTCAAAAAAGTTTATATGTTATGTTTTTTTTGAATTTGATTATGTAATTGTCAGGAGATTTCAAAGTTGTCAAGAGAACCTTTTGATTTTTTTTCGCCCTTTAATAATCAAATTTAAATTCCTATAAACAAAAAATAAATGAAAAAAAAGATCTGGATAAAAAAAAAAAAAATTATAATAAATCTTTTGAGAACTTTGAAAACTCCAGATGGCAAAAAAAAAAAACATTTTATGATTGGTTTGGTTTGGTTAAATTAAATGGCATAAACCTCAAAAAGTCATTAAATGAAAACAAAATTTTTTGGCAAAGTAATATTTTTTTTTTAAAGACTATAAATCCAAATACTTTTTCAATTTAGTTATGTAATTTTTATTTTTTTTTATTTATTTTCAAGTTAAAAATTTATTTTGAAAATATCAAAAAAAGATGAACATATCTTTTTTGAAGGAAAGAATGTTCATAAAAATTGAAATGGAAAAAAAAAATCTAACATTAAATATAAGGTAGAAATATGAATAAAGAAATCATATTTTATGCATTCCAAATATGGTTGTTTTTATAATTTACAAAGATATAAAAAAAAATCAAATCCTGTTACTAAATTTTGCAGACAATTTCAAACCTCATTTTTCCAATTTTAAAAAAAGTGTCTCAGAGTCTTTGGGAAAAAATTATTTTCATTTAATCTGTCAGAGGTGGCATGTATTTAAGCCTGTCAGTAATTTAATTTACTACAGAGAAATGTAGTATTTTCAATAAACTGAATCTCCTGGTTTATTGTAATATTTTTTCATTCTAAAATTAAATGACATCTTTAACAATTTATTTCATTCCCTCTGTAGCATATATTATCTAATAAATAATCTGACATTTTTGTATAAAGCAAGAAAAATCTTTAATTTTCAAATTTATGCAAAAAAAACATCATCACTGACATTCATAGATGCAAGTGTTAAAATGTTTATGGAGACTAAACAACTGAAGCAAAAGGATTATATTTTTTTTAAGTGTCTTATTCATTCTGTATCACATTCTTTTTCATGTAAATTAAAATGGGAACAGAAAGAAAATAGGCTTTTTAAAATACACAGCTTTTTCTAAACAATCAATATCTGTGTTTATAGGAAAAAATTTTTGCTTATTGAAATATAAATCTTTTCATGTCATATGAAAAAGATTAGTCTATGAAACAATGAGTTAGATATTACTGAAGAATACATTCATATTTTTGATGGAATTCAAAAAATAGATTTCAATTGGATAAAATTAAAAGAGAGCAGTTTCATTTTTTGATGCATTAAAATTAATGTTTTTCTCCTTTAAACCCCATTTAATAACCGATTATATTATTTTCTCATGTTATTGATGATGTTCCACATTTTCAAAACCAAATGTTTCCTTATTTTTGTTATATGACATGAAAAAAGTAGAAAAGAAACATGCCTTTCTTTAATTGTCAATATAAACTTAATTAAGTCTTACTTTTAATAAAAAAATTTAAATCCTATTTATCAATAAAAACATCAAGTTTAAAATGACTCAAAATAGAACAGAGATTAGTTTAAAAATATTACTGATTAAACCCATCTTGACAAAAAAGAAAATTGAGACTTAGATAACAAAATTAAATACATTTAAAAAAAAAAATATCATTTTATTCTCTCTTCTTTTTTTACCCCTCCAAGACTTAAAATTCAAAAAATATAACTGGTGATTATGATAGAATATAAAAAGTGAAGGAGATATTTTAAATTGAGATTAAATGTAAGAAAAAATTTTTTTTAATGGAAGGAATAGTTTTAAAAATTCATATGTTAATTGATTTAATATCAAAACCAATGTTTTTTTCTTTAAATTTTCATTTTTTTTATTTTAAAGAATAGTGAAAATCTCATTAGCTGAGAATTGATAAGGCAAGCAAAAAAAAAACTGTACAGCAAAAACTTTCAATTTATATGAAAAAAACATAATTTCATTGAGAAAATAAAAAAAAGTTAAAAGAAATGACATTTAAATTTTGACAATTATTTAATAATTATTTAAGTCAATGTTCATAATGTTTTAAAAAAAAAACTCATTGATTAAAATATATTAAAACCTAAACATATGAAATGAAATATATTTTTTTTTGTTCTGAATTTTTAAAAAATTAAATACTTTTTATTTATTTATTTATTTATTTATTTATTTATATTATTTATTGAATGGTTATCAAAACATCAAGCTAATTTACAATTGATTCAAACTTTATAAAATGGTAAATAATAAGGATTTCCTTATAGTTGGTTCACATATTTTAATAATTTAGTAAATGTTTATAAATTTAAGAAGAAAAATTGTTTTCATAATTATTTCTTTATAAATTGGTAAATGATAAATATTGCATTGCATTATTTTTAATACAAATAGTTTTTAGAATGTTGTAAATATAAAATTTATTCTTGTAAATAATCAATTTAATAAATAGTGTTTAATATTTTTGTTATAAATTCTCAGGAACAAAAAAAATGTATAAATTTCCTTTCATCATATGTTTGTTTTATTATGATTCTAATCATTGCTTTTTAAAACAATAAACATTGCCAATGAATGAAGGTAGTTAAAATAATAGCAGTGTTAAGGAAAAAACGTTTTTTTGACATTTTTTTCAAGGACACAAGGTTAAATATTTAAAAAATGAATTTTTTTTTTTATTTAAACTGATGATAAATATTTTTGGAATTTTATTTTATAAACATTTTAAGTTAATATACATTGAATTAATTTTTTAATTCCTGAAAATCATTCTTTAGGTAAAATTGAATTTTGACTAAATTAAACAATTGAAAAACAGACAAAAAACAAGGAAACAAATTTGTATTGTTTTTAGTATTAAACTGATCCTTCACTTTTAGGCCATAATATATTATATACATTTTATAATGACCAAGAAATATGAAAGTAAATCTGAAAATCATTAAGTCATTAATATTTGATTTAAAATATTGATAATTTTTCATTTTTGTTTTGAAAATACATCAATAAACAAGATCAATATTTTAAAAAAATCACTGTTCATTTTTTTTAATCAAATATTAATTTTAAAATCAAGGAATGGGGGAATAAATTCACATTTAATTTTCTAATTGAACACCATTTTTTCCATGTATCTCAATAAAAATCCATATATTATAAGCTCAAAAAAAAAATTAATCAATATTACTTGGAAATTAAATAAAAATAATCAAAAAAACTCATTAGTAATGAATGATCTGTAAAATAGTAAGAACAAAAACTTAATTTTTTTGTTCAAAAATTTTTTAATGATACTTTTATTAATATAAATGTGTCATGTAAAAAGGAATCAATAAAAACAATAAGTAATTATCTTTTTTAATGCAAAATCAATTTCAAATTGAAATTATTATGAATGATGCTTATGAAGGAAAAAAAAATTTTGAATTACTTTTTAAGAAATTCTTTGAATCAATAAGATAAAAAAATAAAATTTGATTTATTTGATTAAAATGCATTACACAAAAAACAAAAACAAATTTTTTATATACTTTTTATAAATTCAAAAAATTTTCAAGGTAATAATTTTATAATTGAAAACAATTTTTTAAATGTTAGCTTTATGAGAAAATTAAAATTTTCAGATTAATCATGAGAAATTAATTAAAAAAAGGCATGGTGGAGTAATGGATATTTTGCTTGGATTGAGGAATTTATTTAAATTTCTTTTTTAATTTCATTTCCATTACAGTTCAACTATACATGATAATATATCCTTCAAAATTTTCAAAGGTATCAAAAATTTATCCCTCCATTTAAAATAAAATGCAAAAAACAGACTAAAATAAAAGCTATCAATTGTACATATATGATTGGTATATAGAAAAAAAACTCTTTTAAAAAAAAAACCTATATATCGTTTGGGGACATTAAATTAACCAGGTTTGTATTCAACCCCTTCAAAAAGTTTGGATGGTTTTTAAAAAATGAAACCTTGCTACTATAAAAATTCTGTCATGGTTTTTCATGAATAAATAAATTCCAAATTTAATGAAACTCTAATAAACAGGAGCTCATTTTACCTTAAAAAAATTATGCTTAAACAAAAGAAATAAACAGCCTTTTAAATTATTTTTTACAGAAGATTTATATTGACATTGCATTTTAATTTCCATAGATCAAATTTAAAACTGGAAAATAAATAAAGAAGTTTAACAAATGACAAGAATTGGAGATCAGGAGATTTTTTTACATAGAACTTAGTATTACATCTACATCATTTCAACTGTAAAATGATGAGACCTAAAACCAATTTAGGACTGTGTTTAAATTATAAATTCTAGGTTAATAGAAAAATATTATAAAAAGAACAATTTACCATGAAATTATTTTTAAATTTTTCATATTTTTGTCCATGGTAGATAAGAAAAACAACTGAAATAAAAATGTTTGTGAGGATTGAATATCATTGAAGGTTCTTTTTTTATCAAATATCTCTGAATGAATGTTGAATGCAATTGAAAAGGTGTTTTTCTTATAATATTGAAATTCATGGAGGATGATTGGTGGACATATAAATATAATAAGTACTTTTTTATATATATAAAAAATGATCTAGATAATATTTTGAACCAAATTCTTTTTTTGCATTAGATCCAATGTCAAATTTGTATTTAGTAAGTTTGTTCTGAAAATTTTTTTTATATTATTTTTTTTTTACTTAAAATTTTAACATATAAAAACCTGGCATCACATTGGCATTAGATTCTGAAAATGGAAAAAAAATATTCAAAATTGATGAAAAATGAATAATTTTGAAAGTTTGACTGAATTTTTGGTTTTAATAAAATATAAATATATATATATATATATATATATATATATAAATATATATTGAAATATATTTATATATTTTTCACCCTTTTAAATTTTATATATATATATTTTATATATATATATATATACTAAACATATCCTTTTCAATCATAAATATATGTAAAACATTTATTTTGTATATATATATATATAAATATGTTGAAATTACTATTTGTGCATAATGTGTATATACATATATTTTTTTTTGAATAAATCTTTATTTGCTTTACACTTCCAAAAAAAATTCTTCCATGAATAATTTTTTTTTTTATTTAATTTTTTATTTCATCTACAAAAAAAAAATGGAAATTTCTTATATATATATATATATATATATATATAACCATTAATATTCAAATTTTTTGACACAAAAAAAATTTTTTAATGATTTAAAGAAAATGAATTTCTTTTTCTTAACCATTTTTTTTTTTTTTTTAATAATTTAGGTACTTTTCGCAAAATGTACTAAGGCCAAGGGAAAATTTAAACTTTTGGTTCTAATAAAATTTTGGAAAAAATTGTTCTGCTACCTTCTTTTCATTTAACTTTTTACCCTTTTGTCTTTTGACAGGAATTACTGTGGATTTCAGATGTTTTTTTCAAGGATCGTAAAACATGAATAATAAAGGTTCGATTATATATAAATTTAAATGTCATAAAATCAATGAATACATAAAATTAATACGTCTTCGTTTGGAAAAAAAATTTGGACAAATGTTTTTTACATTAAATTTAAATTAAAAATAATGGGGCAAAATTTTTTGTTTAAAAAATCATTCAATGAAAACTAAATCGGGCAACACCTATTTTAAAAATGTTTTCAAACCAAAAACGTTTTCATAATGAAGTGAATATTTTCAATTATATAAAAAAAAAAAAAAAATTTCATCTGTCTATTTTGGAAAAAATTGTCTCAAATTATTTAAACCATACTTTCATAAAACAAAAAAAAAAGGAAAATCCTGAAATTTTTTGAGAATATATTTCAACTTTTTTCTATTTTTATTATCAGGTTGGTTTTATTATTAATTTATTATTTTGCATTTATTTTAATAAACAAATTTATTTTAATAATATCGTATATCAGAATATTTATTTTGTAAAATTTTTTTTTTTTATATTCAACCATACCATGTGGGAGTTCTTTTCATTTTCATTGTTTGTTTAAAAATCATTTTCAGAGGAAAAGACCTTATGAAGCAATTCTTTAATCTTTAAAAATTTAATTGAAAAAAAAAAAAAAAAATTGTCAAAAAAACATGGTCATACAAAAATAAAAATTCATTTCTTTAAATCAATATATATAAATATATTTTATAAATTATATATATTTATACCAACGGCTTCCCATAAAATACTTCTCAAATTCACTCTCGCGTGGTCATGTGTGACGTCATGAGATGCGGTGCGATTTTCGCTTCCAGCGTCTTATATGCACGTGTTTATCGTTGCTTGGAAATTATCCATGTAAACAGAAACAGACTATCATCACTGTCTTGTCCGTGTATTGCTTAATATATTATACAGTAACTGCCATCTTTGATAATGGCTTATGTAAGCCGAAAGCTTAGATTGGATTAAAAAAATATGTATCAATATTGTGATTTTCTTTCTTCGTTTAATGATAATGTTATTAAACTTATCAGACGTTATGAAAAAAATTTACATAAAATAAATAGACAAACTTGTCTATATTATTTAATGAAACATGTATGAATATATATATATATATATATATATATATATATATATATATATATATATATATATATATATATATATATATATATAGCATTAGGCAATACAAATAAAGCCATAAAAACGGAAGGGTTTACTGGATGTGAGAGAAATATATAAAAATATTATATAAATTAAAAAAAAAAAAAAAATAAGACTTAAAAACAAACATAGCGATTGACATTGTTTTAATAATAAACAAAGGTCAAAGTTGAATATAATAGCAAGATTTGAAAATAGTTCCATAAATAAAGTGCGAGAAAAGAAACCGTAAGCATAGAACTACGGAACTATATAATTTAGTCAGTTATTTTTAAATTGATATGATGTTTTTTTTCTTGTAATTAAACTCAATAAAATATCTAGGTACCATAATATATTTATAAAGATTATATTTAGCACAATCATATTATCTGCATGGTTCGATCATTGACGTTGATTTTCATAGGCAGACCGATATATATTTGTATAGAATGATAGGCTCAACAACAATATTTTATATATATATATATATATAATTCATATATGTGTGTGTGTGTGTGTATGTCCATGTATGTGTCAAATGTGTTTGTATATGTTGTGTAATATATGTGTATGTGAATATATTTGTATGTTTTGTCTTTAAACAAAGATTTATTCTCTGAATGAATTGAAATAGAGAATATCTTTTTAATTTCGTATCCTAACTCAAAAAGCAAAACATAAAGAAAGTGCATCGATTTTTTATTCATCAATCCGACAGATGTTTTATTATTAAAAAGCGTTATTTTATAAATAAAATGTTTTGAGTAGACGTTCCGTTTATTTATTAATCTGTATATTTATTTATTTTCGTTAAATTTATATCTGAATATTCCAGAAATATTCCAGCAGTTTAATGCCAGCAGGGTTCGAAAATAGCGTTCTCAGTTTAAAAAAAAACGTTAGGATACGAAATGTTTTGAGCGGATATGTCTATTTAGGAATAGAAAAAATCTTCTTTAAATATATTCAATATTTTATGGAAAATTTTATTTATATATAGGTCAAAATATATACATATTATATATGTATTATACTAGGAAGTAGAGCCCGGCGTGAATTGGGATATATAACGGTAAAATATATATAAAGTATCGACCATATATGAAGATTGAAAATAAAATTGACAAAGATATATTGTTTAAGGTTGACGGATACGCATGTCTTAAATAGTTTTTTTAAAATGAATTGGTAAACCCATTTTTCAAAAAAAATATTTTTTCAATCGTAAATGAGTCTACCGATTTGAATAAATTTTATCATAAACAATTGTACTTTGTTTTAAATGGAATTTATATTATTAAAATAAAAAAAAAAGTTTTATAATACAATATTTTTTTTTTTATTCAAAAAAATTTGAAGTTTTGTTGAAATCGGTTAAAAATCTAGGAAGATATCCCATATATAAAGAACACACACACACACACACACACACACACACACACACACACACACACACATATATATATAATATATTTTTTTTGTTAATTTTATATATATATATATATATATTTTATGAAACTTTAGTTATATTTTCAACATCTCATATATATCTTAAAGAATATTTTTCAAATTTATTATATTTAAAAAACAATTTTGTTTTTCCAATTTTTGCTGTCAGATTGAACCAGCAAATATAAATTTTTTTTAGTCCAATTTTTTTTTGAAATCGGTTGAAAATTTAGGATCTTTCCGATCCAATATATTAAAAATTATTTACACACACACACACACACACACACACACACACACACACACACACACACATATACACACACAACCATGTTTATAACAAAATATGATATTTAAAGAATTAAATTTATTATTTTAAAATAATGGACATGTTTTACTTCCCAAATAAATAGAGAAAATACTAAAAAATTTTATTTGAAATAATAAAAAAAATAGGTCATTTTAAAAAAAAAAAATCCATTAATTTTTTAGAAAATTTTTTATTTTATTTTCGGATACAGAAAACTGAGCAGATATATATATATAAGAGAAAATAAAAAATATATGTCGATTTTGTCTTAATATTTTTTAATCTTCAGATGAATAATTTAAAAACATAAGATGATTTTGAATATATAGAAAATATCAATATAGGTTTAAAATGAAAAAAAACGAAAGTAATGTCCAGCTATAATATATGTTCGAAAATTTCCATAAACATAAAAGATGAAGAGTTTGGAAGAAATGTAGGAATTTTTTTACTCATAGGACAAATGATATTATAAAATAAAGATAAAATAAATTGAAATTAAATAAATTTATTGTTAATCATAGGATATTAAAAAATTTTGAAAAAATAAATTAAAAAAAATATAAAGTAATGAGCAATTGTAACGTTATATAAAAGGATTATAAAAAATAAGATATTTAAATGGAAGAAATCGAGGAATATATTTTCTTTTATATGATAATATATAATTAAATATATATTTGAGAGAAAAAAAAATAAAAATATAAAATTTTTATATATGTACAGAAATGAAAGAAAAAAAATTAAAAATCTTTTTAAAAGATATTAAAATAGATTTGAAAATAGATGAAACAATTTTGAAATATATATATATATATATATATATATATATATATATATATATATATATATATATATATATATATATATATATACATGTTACATTAAATAATATATTTTTATATTATATATTAAAATTTTTTTATAAATATTTTTATAAATATATATATAAATTTATATACATTATCATTAAACGAAATATATATATAATATATATATATATATTTATATATATTTGCCAAAAATCCAATATTTAAATGAGATATATAGATAGATAGACTGAAATAGATATATAGATAGATATATAGGTATAAGAATGACAATTAAAAATATTTAATTTTTTATTTTTAATCACACATAAATCCGACTTTATCAAGTTAAAATAATTAAAATTTTTGAAATGCTTTTTATTTCACATTAAATCCAAAAACAAAAAAGGAGAAACGCTTTTCGTAAGCCTCTAAATCTTTTAATGGTAATATCCTTTAGACTAAGAAATTTTTTTTGGTTTTCCATCATAGAAAATATAAAAAAAAAAAGAATTTTTATAAAATGACAGATTGGTATAAATTTTTCCAATTTTCATTCTTATATTATTTGTTTATTATATAAATTATTTTATAAAACATAATTTTATATATTAATATATATATATATATATATATATATATATATATATATATATATATATATATATATATATCCATATAATATATATATAGATAGATAGATAGATAGATAGATAGTCATTCAAGAACAAATCAAAAAAATAAAAATATATTATACATAGATATATATAATGAACAGACTGAGATAGATATATATTAACAAATGCGATAGATAGATAGATAGATAGATAGATAGATAGATAGATAGATAGATAGATAGATAAATCCATAATATGAAAATATTTTAAAATATGTATGGGCATTCATTCTTCATTTTATTATTTCACAAATTATGTATTTTTTAGAAAAAAAAAAAATTTTTTTTCAAAAACAAAAAAAAAAAGAATAAATTGGAAGAGAATAAATGACGCCATGGAATTGAATAAATCTTTATTATTTCTTTATATTTTTTTATTTTTTTTTATCTTTACAGACCGGAAAATAACAAAATGAACAAAATATATGTAATTATATATATTGTAATATTATATTTTTTGCTTTTTAATTGAAGAAACTGGACCAAAAAAAAATCAAATATATGTTGCCAAACAACTTGAAGGATAGACAGATGAAATCATTTCACTGACACTGGTTCAAATGCAGATTATTTAAAAAATCAGTTTTTTAAAAAACAAAAATTCAAATCAATTAAGTTTTCAATAGCTAAAAAAATTTCAAAATAATTGGATTCTGAGAAAATTGAAAAATGAAATTTCTTTATATACCATTTTACTTTACATATGGCTGAGATAGTTGTTTATCTAAGAACAGATAAATTTTTAGGATTTTTCATTTACAAGACCTTGAGATTTTTTCCAAAGTCATTTCACCATTGAAGCAAGAAAATAAAGCTAATATTTTATATTATTAGAGGTTATTTAGATGATTGTTAGAGAATACGATTTAAAAAATATTCAAATTTTTTTATTTGCATATTTTCTTTGCATATATTTTTTGATTATTCTTTTATGAAAAAGAATTGTTGAAATACCTTTTTTTCTCAATCAAATTCCTAATCAAATTAAAAAATTTCCAATCATCTCCAAAATTTCCAAACGATTTACCATTTTCTTGTTCAGTTTTGCTCATCGATTTAAACCAACATTTCACCAACAAAAAGGCAATAAAGCCAAAAATTTTCTAAAGGTTTTTTGCCAAAAGTGTGATAGAATATGAAAAAAGGTTTGAGAGGATTGAATAAAATAATTGTAAGAATTATGGCATTACGGGACCTTTAATTAAATACATTTGAAGGTCAAAGTTGATTGAATTCAAGAAGCTCTCAAAGGATCCACAAGCGAGTTCCTAAAAGAAACTGTTGCAGGTAGAACTTACGGCTGCATCTAGCCAATTCAATTTTAAAAATACAATGACCTTCCTGTCAACATAAATTCTCAATTTGGCATCTCATAATGACACCACATCATTTTTCCTCGCATCAAAAACTAAACGTCTATATAATTTTGACAAACCGAACCTGTCCGTTTATGTCTCAAAAAAGGACCTCCAATCGGTTGTGAACTGGGGCAGGAATTGGCTGGTCAACTTTAATGCTTCAAAAACAAAACTGCTCTCTATTAATCACCACAGAGATCCTTCCCTGCCCTCCATTAGAATGTCTGACGCTCAACTTCTCGAGAGCAACTCTCTGCGGCTGCTCGGTCTCACGTTGACTGCTGACCTGAGATGGAACAAATACATTGAGTCAATTGCTTCGTCCACCGCAAGGAAAGTTGGCTCCCTGTGCCGCGCCAGGAAATTTTTCTCCCCGGAATCGATCCTCCAGATCTACAAATCAACAATTCGCCCTTGCATGGAGTATTGCTGCCATATATGGTCTGGAGCCCCTTCTGTTTGCCTCGGGGTTCTTGATAGGCTCCAGAGGCGGATATGCAATATAATTGGCCCTGCTCTGGCATCTCGTCTACAGTCACTTTCTCACAGATGCGCCGTCGCCTCTCTCTGTCTGTTTTACAAATACTTTCATGGCAATTGCTTCGAGGAGCTGCATTCGCTGGTTCCCAGACTTCATGAGTTCAAGCGCCCTACGAGGCTGGCATCCCGCTCTCACCCTTTCACTGTCGAAACTCCTAAATGTAGCCGTCTCTTCTACTCCAATAGCTTCATGTCTCGCACATCTCACCTGTGGAACTCCCTTCCCTATTCCAGTTTCCCTGAGAGCTATAATCTCCAGCTATTCAAGTGTAATGTCAATCGACATCTCCAGTTGCCTTGATCTATCCACTATCCTTCTCCTCATCCTTTCTTCTATCACTCCTATCTGATCTTGCTCCAAATTTTTCCTGCCTTGCTTCCCGCCTTGCTTAAAAAAAAAAAAAAAAAAAAAAATTTAAAAAAAAAAATTTATTTTTAAATATTTATATATATATGTTTGATATATAATATATATATATATAAAAAATTATATTTCTTCTTTTTTAAATTACATATAAAAAAACAAATTTTTAATAATTTATTTCCATAAGAAGACTAAAGAAAATTTTAAAAAAAAAAAAAAAGCCAAAACTCAATAATATCATATATGAACATTATCAAACAATATCAAAATGATCTTTTGTTTGTAAAATGTCATCCATAATTCAGTTAAAATTTTTTTTAAAATCATTTCTAATATATTTAAAATTTTAAAGATATATACAGAACATTTTTCAATTTGAATTTTAAATTTATGTTTAAAATAAAAATTAAATTTAAATTTTTACAAGAAAAATTCAATAAAAAACTTAACTGCGCTACCTTGTTTTTTTTTAATAAATATATATATATATATATATATATATATATATAAAAATATATATATATATATATATAAAAAAAAAAAAAACACAAAAATTTATTAAAAAGACAAAAATTAAAAATTTAAAATGTTTTGCTTTTAAAATAAATCTTTGTATCACTGAAACAAAAAATAAATAAAAAAGAAAAAACCAAATGTTATATTGTCGAAACGCAGTAAATAAAGGATTTCAATCTGAGACTATCTACAAGAACAAATGTTCTTTACAATGTCAATAATTCAATGAAGGATTAAAAAAATATTTGATTAGTCAAAAACTAAAACTCTAGAAATATTCAAGCTTTAGAGTACATATATTTTTGAAAATATAATGGATTTATTTTTATTCTGATATTTATATTTTTTTTCAACCATTTTATTTTTATTTTTTTTATTTTAAATAGACTTAAATTTTAAATCTATATTTAAACAATTTAATATCTATTTAATTTTTTGAAATCATTTTGAAATCTAATAAAAAAATAGTTTTCTGACAGAGATCAAATCTTTGTCCCTTTTCATTAGTGCAATATATATATATATATATATAAATATATATATATATAAATAATAAATAATATTATATGACAATATATGGAAAAATTGAAAAAAGAAGAATACAAAAATTTTTTTTTTAACAAACATTAAAAAAAAACAAGTTTTATTCTTCATTAATTGTCATTTAAAAATAAATTTTATATATAAATATATATATATATATATATATATTTTTTTCTTAACATATCACAGAGAATTTCAAGAGAGAAATAGAAATTTTTTTTAAAATGACAAAACATGACTATAATAGATTTTAAAATGGGCAGACCGCTGAAAGATAGATAGATATCTATTTTAATTTTTTATATTAAAAATGTTTTAGAAACATTTTTCAATTTTTTTTTATTTTTATGAAAATTAAATAAAAAACTTATTTGTTTTCAAACAAAATTTATTTTTTTTTTTTTTTTTTATAAAAAAACAAAAATTTAAAACTTTAATATAATTTATATATATATAACATATATATATATATAGTTTAGATTGGATAGATAGCCAAAATCAACAAGATGATTTTAAAAAAAATATTTTAAAATTTCATTTTGGTGTGCAAAGTTCCTTCCAGACAAATAGTCATCAAATTTATACATCAGATGTAAATATAATTTAAAAATTAAATCAGATAGAAAAGATAAATATATTTTGTGTGTTTATATATATATATGATATATTATATTTTAAAATAATGATCTCTTGAAGATAGATATTTCCTTTTTTATAGACTAAGCAAATAGATAAAATGATAGAAAGAGAAAAACAGATTTGACATGAATGAATATAGATAGAATATTTATTTTTCTACATTAATTTAAAATTTTACATTAAACTGTTTTTAAAAGATTTTTTCTGATAGAATTTTAAGAATTTTTATTTTACATTAAATATCTATATATATATATATATATATATATAAATATATATATATAAATATATAAAATAATAATTTAGAAAGATATTTAAATACAAAATATTAAAGATGAATTTTTTTTTCATTATCACAGTTTAATTATTTTCATCAAAAAAAAATTGAATATTAAAATTTATATATATATATATATATATATATATATATACATGATAGATAGATATTCTATATTTTAAAAATTTTTATTTCTTATTTTTACTTTTTACATGTATCACAGTTTAATTAAATTTTTTTTTAAAACAAAGTTTTTATATATATATATATATATATATATATATATATATATATATATATATATATATTGTAAAATGTTTCATATGGACAAACAAGTAAACAACAAAAGATGCATCTTTTTTTTAAATTTTATTTATCATTATATATAAAATTTTATAATAAATTTGGTCCCTCTAAATTTGGTATTGAAAAAAAATTTTAAATTAATCCTATCAACGTTTAAATTTGAAATCTTTTCAAAATTCCTCTTAAATAAAAATGCATATATATATATATATATATATATATATATATAAAAAATATATATTTGAAAGAGAGATGATAAAAATAGACTTAGATACAAAATGAACAAACTGAAATGGAGAAATTTTTCATGAACAGATTTTAATATGAAAAGAAAAAAATGTTAGGAAGATAAATTGAGACAAACAGACTGAACTAGATAGGATACGAAAACAAAATTTGAGATAGATAGATATATAGATAGATAGATAGATAGATAGATAGATGATATGATTTTACTTTGAATATAAATATTAGATTAAAAAAAAATTTATATTGGGTAAAATTTTAAGCTTTAACCTGTGGAGGAATAGAAAATTGGGCCTTTGGAAACAATGTTTACAATGCATTGATTACATAATAAATTTTATTAAACTTTTTTAAAAATATAAAAAAAAAATTAAATTTTCATCAAAAGCAATTGATATAATTTGTCTATTTGGAGCTTATTGCAAATATATAAAACAAATAACATTTTTTTTTTTTATATTTGGGATCAGTACAAATATCTTGTTTCCATTCCCAAACCTTGAACAACAACATAGATTGGCCATGAGAAAAGCAGGGTTCTATCAGATGAAGTTTAAGTTACTTTCAATGAAATTTCTTCATTCATTGAAACTCAAGTCTTTTATCAAAAAAGGAAAATCTTGAGGAATTAAATAAATGGAAGAATTTAATTTAAAAATATTTTCCTATATTTCCAATTATAATGGAGGATCACATATTCCAAAAGATAAGGAACCATCTTTTGACAATTAACTTTGTTTGATTACAAATTTTTGAGGATCCATATTTAATAATAGCATAATTGGAACATACAAATTTTTGTTCCAGCTTTAATGATGGTATACCAGGAGGATTCAAAAAAATCAAGAACTCTATTGGATAATTTTTTCTGCCTGTTCTTGTTCAACCACAGTATCAACAGAATAGTACTTCATACTTTCTTTTGGAATTTATTAAAAGTTTCAGAAGACAAATCCACAGTTTGATTTTTCAATCTTTTAATATTCCCTTCTCACAAAGCCAGTTTGGAATCCATCTAAAAATATTTTGTTTAATGTTTGGATAATTTCTGTTTTTAATCAACTCTTGGATACTTGAGACTGAAACTACTTAACCATTTGGTAGTGAAATATCTTCATTTTTGGTCCATTTTGAAATTTTTCCATTTTCAAGCTGCTAAACTGCAATTAAGCAAATCTTCTTGCTTCAAGATCAAATGTGATTCAATTTCTAATGTTTGTTTTCAGGCTTTTTTTGAACATGGTCCCAGATGTATTAAAATTTTTCAAAGAGTTGTGTCCTTTAATTAAAAAAAATTTTTTGACACACAAAAGAATTTTTGCATTTTTTAAATATATATATATATATATATATATATATATATATATATATATATATATATATATATATAAAAGACATTTTTGCATTTTATTATATAAGATATATATATATATAAATACATATTTTATATATTTATTATATAAGATATATATATATATATATATATATATGTATATGTGTGTGTAAAAATATATAGAAAATAGGAAGGAACTGGTTAGGTAAATAATCCAAAGTTCTTTTTAGTATTTTAGTTATTATTTTAAAAAAAATAGTGCTCGATACAAAAGTAGAGCATAAATATAATTATTTATTTAAAATTATATAATTATATTTATATATATATATATATATATATATATATATATATATATATATATATGTGTGTGTGTGTGTGTGTGTGTGTGTGTGTGTGTGTGGTGCAGTGCAGTTCAATTTATATTACAATGTAGCATTCATACAATATTTTGTAGATTAGTAAAGTTAATGATATGAAATGGCGAGCATTAACCTATAATTCATTGATGAATGTTATGATCCTTGTTTTTAAAATTTTTAAGCTGTATATATACCTGAAGATGACTGAATGTACAGTTGAAAGTACTTGCGTATTAAAGAAAATCCTTATACACCTTATAATTTTTAAAAACAAGTTTCATAACATTCATCGAATGTTCTGTAGATTAATGTACCTTTAAAATTTTGTTAGTGAAGAGATTTCCCCATTTTATATCATTAACTTTAATGATCTACTTTTTGTATGAATATATATATATATATATATATATAGATGGATAGATAGATAGATATGAGGAGACTGAGATATGTAGATAGATAGGTAGATAGATACAAACAAACTGATAGATAGATAGATAGATAGAGAGATTTAAGCGAGAGATATTAAAACAAAATAAATAGATGTAAACAAGATAGATAGATAGTTGAGTTATCTTTTATATTAACACTGTTTTAAGTCTTGCTTTTTCTTGCTTTTATATTGTCATTTAAAACATACTTCATATTTTTAGAAACATTTCTAAACACTTCCTAATTTTTTTTGAATTTGATTATAAATAAACAATTCATTACCCTAATAATCTATTCCCCTTAGGGATATATACAGTCCTATTTAAAAGTGTTGCAACAAAAGTCCATACTGTATATGGTTCACATACACTATTCAAATTCTCCACACATTTGGCTTAGGATCTTTTATAATAATGATGTCATATATTAGTGTAGATATATAAATAATATATAATGGATATGAAGGAGAGGAAGATTAATTGGCAAATGATTAACAAAAAGAGGCAATGAATTTTGACCAAGTAGGCTGGAAGATATAAATATTTTAATAAATAAAAACAGAACTCACTCTCATTTATTGCTTTCACATAGAACCCACATCAATCCCATAATACTTGTAAAAATAATTGAATATTTGTTACAAATTCAGGGATAGAAACAAATATTTTGTTTATTTTCAGACATTAATAACTATATTTAATAAAAAAACAATGATTGAACTTTGTTTTAGAATTATAAGTGTTGATAAAGAAACAAAAATAATTTCTGCTGACATCCCTTATTTCATACATTTCAGTTTCTTTGTTAAAACTGCTTTTTAGCTAATGATGTTTGCTTTTATATCTAGGTAACCCTTTGTTTTAAAGCTCAACCAACCATGAAACACTGGTATGAGTCATCATGTCTTTTGTGATAAACAAAAAAAGAACAGTCAAATGGCTGCCATTTTTGTCTTTCCCTAATAACTGTATAAAGTTAGAAAATTTATAAAAATTTTTATTTTTCATTGAGCAGAATTTAGAATGCAAGTAACACAAGGACAAATTGGCAGCTGATCTTGAAAATGATCTCCAATCTGTTGCTAACTGAGGCAAAAAAATGGTTTCTTAATTTTAATGCCTCATAAAAAAAAAAATGCTCCCTATAATCATCTGAGAGAACACGTTTTATCTTTCATCAGCATGACTGATACTCCAGGAGAGTAACTCCTTGCACCCTCTCAGTCTAACGTTTTTTGCTGACATAAAGTAGAACAAACTATATTAAATCAATTGCCTGGTCTGCCCTTAGGAAATTTGGTTCACTGTGTTGTGCTAGATATTTTTTCTTGCCAGAATCTATCTTACACATTTATCAGTCTACCATTCATCCCTGCTTTGAATATTGCTGCCATATCTGGTCTGGTGCTTCTGCTCTAGATCTAGAGATTCTTGATAAAATCTAAAAAAGAATCTGCAATGAAACTGGTCCTGACCTAGCATATCAACTTCACTCACTTTCCCACTGCCATAAAGTAACTCCCCTTTGCCTTTTTCTACAAATATTTTCATGGTAACTGTTCTGATAATCTGTGTGCATCTCTTTGATACCTTGACTTTATGAATTTAAGTGTGGTGCTAGATTGGCAGCTAGGTCTTATCATTTTACTATTGAAATGAATAGATTAACTCTAAATTCTATACTAACATTTTCTTCTCTTGCATTTCTCACTTGCAGAATTCTCTTCCGGTCTTTTACTTTCCAGTCAACTTTGATCTTCAAAAATTTAAATGCAATGTCAACCGTTATCTTCTATTTTCTTCATTTCTGTTTTATTTTTATTGTTTTCTAGTAATATTTTCTTTTTCAATATTCTCAAACACTCAGTAACCCCTTACATCTTAGTGGCTTTATTGCCTTGCTTGGAGTGAAATAATTAAAAAAAAACATACAGAAGGCAAAACACTTTTAGTCACTGATATATTTAAACAGTTTTTGCCACAGTCACATTTTGGCTTGTCAACTCTCCAGCCTTCTTCAGGAACCGCTCATATTTGGCAACCTTCTCAGCAAATAATAAAAGCTTGTAAGACAGTATGAAAGCTTGTGATGGATGTGTTGAGAAGTTTCAATATAAACAAATTCAATATTTCCAAAAGAAATGAATTCCATATGTAGAGAATTTTTATACATATATTTATACAAAGATAGCACACAAAAGAAGAAACAGGGAAAAATATATTTATCTGCATCTGTGTTTGTAGCTAAAAAGGTAGAAAACATTTATGTGCTTAACTCTAATGTGTGTGATATGCCACGTGTTTGTGTGAAATAAAAAAAGTTGGTTTGCCCAGAAATCTATCTTGGCAGGTGTTATAGTGGAACATACCTATTCTATAGTTAATAGACTCTCCCACCTATAATAAGTAGGAGTAGTAGCAGTCACTCAGTGAGTTGGTCAGTCAGTCAATGTTGAATGACCGTTAGTCAGATATTAAATTATCAGCCACCAGAACTAGATTACTGCATCATTACCTATTATCTCAAGTTCCTAATGTTTTGTACGTTGAACCTATTTTAGGACCAATTTAGTACAAATACAAGCCTCCACTGTGAAACCACACTACATAACAGCAGGGACTACTGAACATGTCTTCAACTTACCACATCCTGTGACTCAGTGAGCAAAAAGAGAGAGAGAGAAGGTTTATGTCCCTTCCTTTTATAATTCTGACTGGAATGCCACTTAGCAGATGTTGAGCAAAGTCCATTAGCAGACAAGGTGGAGTAATCCTACAGGCTCATAAGTTATGTAATCTGCTCACAGGTGATGTGCAAAGTACTAAATTTAAAATAAATCTAATTGTACTGTGTTATACCTTCAAATTTTTATTGTTAGTAAATAATATCAGTGAATCAGAGTCACCTATATAGTGGCATACCTAGCATTCGTGCAGCTCAGGGCAGTCATTGAATTTACTGCCATTCTAAAATGGCACAATTAATTTGAAATAAGTTAAATTCTTGAAGTTAATCTAAGATTAAATTTATTTTTTCTATGTTGTTTCAAGTTGATACTAAGATTTGTGTGAGACAATTGGTAATTCTAACCAGTTTTTCTTTTGTCTGTTGTTAGATGAGCTGCATTAATTTTGATAAATAATACAAGTTTCATTCAAAATTTTAAATGTAAATCCTTTCTTTCTGCACTCGTGAACAAAAGACCTTTGTTGTCTGTCATATTTCTGTATTTCTCAGCATGGAAGATGTACGTCTATTTTGTTTGGATAAATTCCAGAAGAAAAGGATAACACAAAAAGAAGTTTGTAGCAATTTCACCGACATTAGCAAGATATTTTGAGAACTGCTTTCTGATTTAGACAAACTCAGAATTATTCATTTTTGTCCAGTTTATCTTCCACTTAATTAATGTTGCTGTTTAGATCATTTTAACAGGCCTAAATTAAGCTAGTACTGGGCCTGTAGCATATATTACAAAAGATCTAAGTTTAAATTAAATATAATATATATATATATATATATATATATATATATATATATATATATGTGTGTGTGTGTGTGTGTGTGTGTGTATATATATATATATATATATATATATTAAATCATAAATTATTTACCAACATAAAATAAAGGTTATAAAACAGGGAAATATTCATCTTTTATCAACATAATAAACAAAACCCTCAAAATATGAAGCAAAATGATTTTAAAAAGATATTTGAGTAGATTTAATGACCTTAATACAATGTTCAGTGACAGCCCTAGGGTTGTTGGCACCCCAGGCAAGCTGAACTTTAGTGTCTTTACAAGTATAATTTTTTTTTTAATTTTCCCAAGGAGAGAAACTGAAAATGTAGAATAACAAGTTTATTACACTATACAACTTAATACAAGCTAAAGAAAACATTCATTAGCCTACCTAAAAGATTTTTTCTCACCTTTAGATCTGCAAATCTTTTCATGGCCCTTTTTATACCAACCTTCTTTACAAAACCATTTGACAAAATAGCCAAAGAATTTAATCTTTCTCGAGTCATGGGCAAGTATGTTTTTATAAGCTTTCGTCTTGAAAGATCCCAAACATGTGGCATGGCGGTATGATGGCACCCTTAACCTGAATGGAGTCTAGGTGACTACTCGAATTGCCAGTACCTTGAACCAGCCATGATAATGGTAATGATAATACTAGCTGTTTCCTTATATGGAAATATTCAGCATTCATTAACCAGTCAGTGATACTTTCTGTCAAAATTTATAAGTTCTTTCTATTAAAACAATTTTTCAGAAAAATAAATTTCTCAAGTTCACTGTTATTGCTCTTTCCAGTATTGATGGGGGCTTCCTTCCTAAACTTGTGTGAAAGAATATAAGAAAAAGAAAAACTTTATTAAAGAGAGAGAACAATAAATGAACAGGAATTAAGAATACAGAAGATAATGATTAATATTGCATTTAAATTTTTGAAGCACAAATTTGACTGGAAAGTAAGAAGCTAGAAGAAAGTTCCCCAAATGAGAAGAAACTGTTAGCATGTATGGTTACATCTGTAGAATGAAAACAGAAATAAACACTAAGACCGTCAAACATGAAATGACAAAAAATAGTTTCTGAGTTAGAGGATTGCACATTCTTCCAGTTAATAAATTAATGCTTTGAAAATAAATATTTAACATTTTTCAAACAATGGGTTGCATTCCTGCCAACAATAAAAAGCATGCTTCACGATCCTTTTGAAAAGTATTTAAGCAAAGTTTCTAGACAGACAAACCAGGAAGGAGAGACAGCAACAATTCATGTCACTTGGCTTAAAAGAAATTCCTTTACTCATTCACCCATCTTCTTCACCAAGCTACATGACACTTACACTTTCTTCCTTGGTTCTTCTTTCTCCCACACACAGTCAAAGAAATCACATTTCTTTTCAGTTTAACAAACAACTACAAACAAAGACTGCAAGAACTTTAACACTCGTACATACTAAGAAAAATTTAGTTGTAAAAAAACATAATAAAAATATTTTATATTTTCATATTTAAACATTTTTTCACCTTTTTCTTTGTTGTGGGGTGATTAATATCCACAACATATATAGCAATTTAAACTGTAAAATGATGAGAGCTTGCCGCCAATCTAGTACTGCACTTGAATTTTTAAAGTCTAGGTACCAAAGAGGGAAGCTCATGAGAACAATTGGAGAAAATGTTTTATATTGTTGTTGGGTTATGTATGGTTAAAACACTTGAGTCAGTATCTCCAACAAAAAACCCATAGAAAATAGGGTCTGAATGAAAAATAATAATTAGTTTATATAATGGTAATAGTGATATTAGCCGTTTTCTTATAAGGAAACATTTGTCATTCATTAACCAAACATACAATGCTACTTTTAGTTGAAATTTATAAAATCTTTCCCTTAAAAACACTTTTTTCAGGAAAATAGGTTTCTCAAGTTGTTATTGCTCTTTCCAATATTGATGGTGGTTTCCTTCCTAAACTTTTGTTTGAAGTAGTGTGGAATGTCAACGTCTTGATTATGTCATTATTTTCTCTTCTCAAGTCCAGTAGCTGTCATTGCTCTTTCCAATATTGATAGTGATTTCCTTCCTAAACTTTTGTTTGAAGTAGTGTGGAATGTCATCTTGATTATGTCATTATTTTCTCTTCTCAAGTCCAGTAGCTGTCATTGCTCTTTCCAATATTGATAGAATTCCTTCCTAAACTTTTGTTTAAAGAAAGTTTTGGAATGTCATCTTGATTATGTCATTATTTTCTCTTCTCAAGTCCAGTAGCTGTCATTGCTCTTTCCAATATTGATGTTTGTTTGAAGTAATGTGGAATGTTAGCATCTTGATTATATCAGTATTCTTTCTTCAAGTTACTTGTAATATCTATTTTTGTTGTTGCTGCTGTTGAAGTTCCTCAAGTGATGTGGTTTCTGTTATTTGGTAGAGTTCTTTGTTTGTGATTCTGTAGTGCCAGTTCACAAGAAGGATGGTCTTCACTAATACCTACCTGTTTCATTCACTTGAAGCCAGTCTTAATCATTGATTTTAGAAAGCAGTTGTATACAACTGAATGTTTAGGCATTTCTAAAAGGGTTTGGTGCCATGCATGACATCTATATCAAAGTCTTCATCTGACAAGGCTATTTAAGAACATGACTCAAGTTTTTTGGTTAATGATTTGGTTTTGTATCAGTTTGTGGTTTTGTACAAAACTACCCCGGCACAGCTTATTTTATGTTCTATTTAACACTTCAAATACCTTGGTGTATACCAAGGTATTTAAGTGTTTAATATTTACTAATTCCACATCCTGAATGTTAAGATGGATTTAGAGTACATGCCATCATTGTTTTCATTTCAATTTTAGATCATAGTTTCTGTTTTGGAAGGTTTTATCTTGAGTCCTGTCCCTTAGAACACTTGGTAAAGGATGTTGACTTTTTGTTCAAAATCATTCTTATCCCAACTATGAATACCTATTTCATGAGCATAGTCCCAACACTATATATGGGAAGGAGCTGCTCAGTCTACACTTTCCAATCTCAATAGAGTCCTAAAGCATCTCTGTGTTCTTTCTCACAGATGTAACATTGCAAGACTCTCACTGTTCTAATGCTATTTCCACAGAAAGTCCTTAGTTCCACCAATTCTAATCTTCATGGCTAAGACCCTCCCATGCCATGCACAACATAATAAACCACCTTCATTCCTTTCATATTCCATTGGTGAGGTGTAAGTTCCATTCAAGCAGCTTCTTTGCATTAACCATTGCTTTGTGAAAGCGACTCCTAAGGGAATGCTTCCCTGATCACTACAATCTTAACCTGTTCAAGTCTAGGGTCAACTGTTACCTTCTCCACATATCCTCATAAGCTGTACTGTGTACTCTCTAACTCTCTACATCGAGGGGCTCTTGTGCCTTATACAGGGTGAACATCAATGTAAAAAAAAAAAAAATCCTCTGGACATTGACCTTGTGAGGTGAAGTAGTAATACTGTTTTCTATCAGTTTATTTGTTAAGGATGTGGTATGGAATGCTTAAATGATAGGTGCCCATCTCTTCACATCCATGCAAGTAGATGCACAGAGCATACATAAAATGAGGAATAACTATAGATGCAGCTCACTGAACCTTACAGAGTAATTGGCCATGTAATTGGCAGAAATGTCCAGCAAACAGAAGTGACAAAATTTGCAATAAACAACAAGAAAAGAAAGTAAAGAACAGGGCAAAAATAATACTAAGCAAATAATATATTCAAGACAAAAGTAGGCAAAGCAACTGTCATGAGGCAGAAACATCACAAACTAAAAATGGTGTTAACACACAAAATGGGATGCAGACAAGTGATCACAGCATTCTGACCTCAAGACAAAAAAAGAACAGAAATATGGCAGATGAGACTGAGAAGTGGCCTATCTTATTGGCTAAAAAGAAATCCCAGCATGCATCTGTATAATTTGTTCTGTTTTTGCAGTCATTTCTTCTGTAGATTGGAACCAACAACCCTGACATATAAACATTAACATTGCCAGTTTGTTAAGTGCAGATTTTACCAGACAGCTTGAATATATCAGTCTATATCTCTGAGATGAGGTATTTATATTATTCACACTGTTATCCTCATCTTCATTGCCATATTCACAACATTTCAACCATTGTACACTCTAGCCTTCTTCAGGTGAACATAGATGTGGTGAGTTTATTCAGCAAGGTACCCATGGAGGAGGCACTCTTGGTAGTCAGGGACAGACTGGCATTAGACTCATCCCTAGGAGAATGAACCAACAGGTAACCTGATGGAGATGCTGACCTGCATGCAAGCAACAAAATTTGGAATTGAATCAGACATATATTGACAGGATGAGAGCTTAGTAATCAGCTTGGCATTATTACCAGCGATGGCAAACTTATATATGGAAAACTTTGAGGAAATAGAATTAAAATCTACATCATTGTTGTAGAGTAATTTTCACAGTGGAGGCTTGTATTTCACTAAGTTGGTCCTAAAAGGGTCCGACGTACAAAATATTAGGAACTTGAAATAATAGTTAATGACGCAGCCATCTAGTTGTGGTGGTTGATACTTTAATGTCCGACATCGACTGTCTCACCAACTCCACTGAGCCCCCTGGTGACTGCTACTACTACTACTTATTATCTGTGGGAGAGTCTATTAACAATAGAATAGGTATGTTCCTGTATAACAATCATTAAAGCTAATGCTATGGCTGAGATATGCAGATGACACCTTCATACTCTGGCCATACCAGGAAGAGGTCTAACTACTACTGGACCATGGGAACTCAATAAGATAATCAATACAGTTCACAATGGAGAGAGAAAATAACAACAAACTTCCTTCCTGGATATACTAACATCCCAAACAGAGTATGTGTTCAAGACATCCATACACTGCAAGTCTACATTCACTGGACAATACCTCAACTTCAACTCCCACCACTCGTACATGGCAGCCGATCTGGCAAACTGGGATAGAAGGATACAAGAGGATAACAACACTCAAAAAACAGCTTCTGTCTGCCTACCCTATGTGAGGGATTATTGGAAAAAAATAGATCTGTGGTTCTAGCATCAGGACAACCTTCAAAAGTGGTTCAACATTTTGCAGACACCTCTTTCAAGTAAGATCTCCATATAGAAAAACATAACTAAAGACTGTGTGTATGCCATCCCATGCAGTTGTGGCAAGAAATATAAAGGAGAAACAGGCCACCCTTTTAAGTTAAGACTGCAAGAACATCATAAAGCACTAACATGAGGAGAAATAGAAAAATCAGGTGTAGCTGACCACATATAGAGGGAAAAGGGAGATCACCATCGACTGTGGGATGAGGTTGAAATAATAGACAGAGAACATCACTGGAAAATAAATAAAATAAAAAAAGTAAAATAAATTAATCTAAGCAAATAATAAACAAATTAACAAACCACTCCTGTCATAAAAACTGTTAGAGTAGACTGAAAAGAATAAATAAAAATAAAAAATAAATAAGAAAAAAACAAGTAAAAACAATCAATGCAAATGAATAAATTAAGTAAGTAAATAATAAACAAATTAACAAACCACTCCTGCCAAAATAATTGCTGGAATAGACTACAACAATCCATTCAAAAATTGGATGAAAAAAATACCTATAATTATCTTCCCAGACCATAACATGCTACTATATAAACAAAGAAAATTCATCTCAAAAATATTTTTACTATGTTACTTAAGAATTGAAAACTGAAAAGAATAAATAAAAATATATAAAATAAAAATGAATAAGAAAAAACAAGTAAAATAAATTAATCCAAAAATAATCAATAAATAAATAATTAAAAAATTAACAAACCATTCCCTTCAAAATAACTGTTAGAATAGACAACAATCAATCCAAAAATTGAATGAAAAAATAGCTTTAATTACCTTCCTAGACCTAAATAAACTACTAAATAAACAATTAGAACTTATATAAAAATTTTTGCTATGTTAATAAAACATCAAAAAATGAAAAGAATAAAAAGAAATATATGAAATAAAAGTATATAAAAAACAAGTAAGATAAATTAAGACAAATAAACCACTCCCACTAAAATAACCATTAGAATAGACTACCAACAATGCACCACTGACCCATATATTTAAATAGTCAAGAAAAACCCAACACTTGTGGCCTGATGATTGTGTCTAGTACGAAACAGTCTGTTGCCTCTGAGTGTTGACTTCAATGCTCACTTTTATATTTACATATGCTATATCTCTGATATTGAGCACTTTATCCCATAAACATAGCATACCTTAAAACTATATATATATATATATATATATATATATATATATATATATATATATATATATATATATATATATATATATATATATATATATATATTATTAATGCATATATTTTATTTTGGATTAATGGAATAGCAGTTGATTGTGGAAAATTAAACAGTTCAAATCCAGTCGAAATCCATTTTACATTGCAATACCCTTGGGATTAAATATGAATCCTCTTCTTCTCCCTCCAGCTATGGGTGAAAATAGCAGGACAGACTGGGTTCTATAGCTTGGATGGCAACTGGTAATGAGAAGGACAACTCTGAATTCAAAACCCACGGAGGGTCATTTGGGAATTTTGTAACATTCAATAACCATTCGCCCCTTCAAAAAAGTGTGGATGGTCCTGCATGAGGCCTTCACCACTATAATCAAATTTCATATGCCGGAAACTTGATCTGCTTGACCCTCATTTTGTCGAATCTCGACAGGAGAGTCGATTATATATTATATGTATAAATGAACCTGGCACCAATGAAAAGTGTGTATATAAAAGAAAAATGAGAAAATAAACAGTCAATTGACTGATATCTCCTGACACAGTAGATGGAGTGAAATTGAAGGTATGTCTACAAAATTAGTACGAAATGCTGAATAAACAATCAAAAGTAAAAATTTTATATTTGGGTTAACATATTTTATATATTATATATATATTTTATATATATATATATATATATATATATATATATATGAAAATATATATAAATATGAATAAATATATATATATATGTATAATTATTTATATATTATATTTGTTGTACCTTATTAGAAATAATTTCAATATCAGAGATAGAGATAAATATTCACATCTATCCAACCAAATATATATATAAGTAGATGTGTGTGTATATGACACTGAGGTCAAAAATGATGATAGACAACAATCTGTTTTTTGCTTGAAAATTTTTTTAGACCTGACGATTGCATTCAAACATGAAACAAACTATTGCTGCTCATGTTGACTTCAATGTATGGGTTTTTATATTTGCATACACTCTGTCCCTGATATTAAGCACTTTACTCACAAATATAACATACTTTAAAATTATATATATATATATATATATGTGTGTGTAATTATATATATATATATATATATATATATATATATATATAAATGAAATTTTATAAATATATGAAAATATATATATTTTTCTTAAAAATTATAGAAAGTGAAGTAATATTTTTTAAATCTATTTTTATATTATTTTAAACCATGTGTATTTACATCTATAGGCCTGTGCATTCATTTGAGAAATCTAATTTGTATATTTGAGTACACATATATTTAACTGGTACTTGTCAAATTTGATACTGGGTGTAACAGCATTTTCATATTACTACTGCCTATCATGTGAAAATAGCTTTATGGTTATCACCACAGAATATAGAATTGGTAAGTCGATTTCAAGTTCCTGCCTAGTATACTGTGTTCAATTAGCACTCATTCTCTTGGGAAGGGATGAATCCATTTCATCTCACTCTAGCTATCAGTTAAATTTGAGTGAACTGATTATTATTGAAAAGTAAAGCCAGTCTTCAAAAGGATATTTTTAACCCAAACATTTTGGATTTTGTTAAGAGAAAATATTTTCTACTATGTTTTTTAAAAACTATCATGGCAAATATATTTCAATATTAAAGATGAATTGTAAATAATCGATGACATCCTGAAAGGATATGGCATTAAAATAAAAATATTTATGAAGTTAGTTTTGCAAGAGTATTAATCAAGTTTTTTGTTTATCAGCATGACCTTTAAGTGACAAGATATTTATGATAAAGAATCTAATTTTTTCTTCCTCCATATGAATTCAAATCCTTCGCCAAATAATACTGTGGTGAATGCAATTAAAAGAATTTTCTTGAACTGTATGAAAAGAATTTTTTTAAAAATTAGAATCCGTTAAATTCACAATTTTTTTTTTTTATTTGATGATGGTTAATAGTATGTAAGCCAAATTTGTTATGGCGAATGAATTTTTTTTTTCTTCCACTGTATGAACAAATACCGCCAAATGTTTATGGTGAACAAGTTTTTTATGAATTTGAACCCTCAAGACAAATATTGTTATATGTTCATATACCAAAATAGGATAAATATTTGTTGTGGTTTGGTTTCTGATGGAAAGTAAATATTTGTATTTAAAATGGGTTATAAAATAGGTTCAAATTTTAAAAAAATTAAAACTTGATATAATAGGTATTTTTAAAGTAAAGAAAGTTCAAATGTGATACTTTAGTATCCAAAACAGAAGAAACTTTAAAATTAGAAACCAAATCTAACCACTGAAATTAATTTTGACTTGTTAATCTTACTACTCCTAGTTATTATAGGTGGGAGAGTCTATTAACTATAGAATAGGTGTGTTCCACTATAACACAAGACATTTGTCAAGACATCTGGGATAAAGAGAAAGCATAATGGGAATTAGATTTTGATTTTGTAAGAAACAAACAAGCAACATCATGTTCAAAAATTTGAATAATTTACTTAAAATATTTCTTATAATTAGATATAAGGCTGTGAAAATCATTTTTAATTAATATATATATATATGTATGAAAGATTTCTCAGAGTTAACCTGTAGAAAAATGTTGAAGCTACAACAGACTTCACTTTTGAAGCTGAAATTTCTACATCTTCTCTAATAGATATCATGTTACAAAAAAATAAAGTCAATTTGATGTTTACAAAAGATTTTTTTGAAAAAAATGAATACAACATTTGATTTCAATCAAATTTTAATCTTTAAAATATTAAATTTGGAAATATTATATTTCTTTGAAAGAGCATTAAGAGTTGTAGCCTCCAATATTTACTTAAAAATGAAAAAAAAAAAAAAAACACATTAAAAACTACAATACCCATATATGATTAACAATTTAAAAATACACTATATCATACATAGAAATAATTTCAACCACAATTTTGATTTTTAAATTTACTCTTCATAAAAAAAAGAAAATAAAAAATAAAGATAAATCCTCAGGAGTGCCACCATTGAATATTATGCAAATATTAATCTATACCCAAGTTTTTTCCCAATATCACTTTTCCTAACAGAATTACTACTCCCAAGACAACGTCCATGACAACTATATCAAGAAATCAAAAGAAAATAGTTGAATCCATCAACACAACAAAAAAAACAATATTTCTACACATGAAAGTACTTGATGTAATTTTTTTAATTGACAATATGAATACAATAGCATTTTCTAAATTCTTTTAGTTCCTAAGGACATTTTGGTTGTATTTAATAGTTCTTTGTTTTCAATAAATTCATTTCATTTTTTACCTTAAAAATGTCTACACAATGGATAAAAACATATCAGCTAATAATACATTTTTTTCCTATTGTCTTTTATCATTATATATATATATATATATATATATATATATATATATATATATATATATATAATAGATAAAATAAATTTTTTTTTTTAAAATTAGTTATTCAAAATTATTTTGAGGATGAAAAACAGAACTAGGTACTTTTAATTTAATTAAAATAATTGTATCATGGAAGATTTTAGGGAATTTTTGAAACATGGTAATTCATATGTAGTTATGGAATCATATAAATAAAAAAAAAATTATCATTATAATATTGAAAGTGAATCAAGCATAATTTTTAAAAAAAAACCAAAAAAAAAGAATGTTTTAACCTAAATATAAAAAAATTTTTTATAAAACTAGAATATATATATATATAAATAAATATATATATATATATATGGTATAAATTTAAAATAAATATATGAAAACTGATAAATCATATATATATATATATATATATAAATTCATAAATACAAAACAATAATATTTCAATTCCCATATATATAGTTATGTTTAAAATTAAAATATATATAAATATGGTCAATTTTAAATAATAGATCTGGATATATATATATATATATATATATATTCAAATATGTCCATATTTAATAGTTATATATATATATGTATAAAATATATATATATATGTACCCCAAAATCAATAATTTCAAATCCGATCTGTTTTTTAAAGAATATATTTATGTATTTATATATACAATATATGTAAAGATATTATAAATATGATTTATCTATAAATTTATCAGAATATATATTTTTAAAAATATAAAAATATAATATATATATGTATATATATATAAACAAAAACTTTTCAGAATATTTTGGACACAGAGGTAAAAATATCAAAATGACTATAAAGATTTATTTTTATAAATATATTTATTTGATGATTTTCATTAAATTTTTAAAATTAAAATATATATATATATATATATATATATAAATATATAATAAAAATCATATATATATATATATATGTATAAATATATATATATATAATATAAACTAAAAATTTAATTTTTAAATATTCCATGGTCATAATTTATAATTATTGGAAAGAAAACATATGATCCAAATCATCAGATATATACAAATTAAATATGTCAAGGTCTTTTTCACTCCATATATATATATATATATATATAAATATATATATATATATATATATATATATATGTATAAATATGTCAATATTAAATAACTCACTCATGTCTTATCCCTCAAAATTACTTTGTTAATTTACATATGTTTAATATGGCCAAAAAAAATGTGTAAATTTTCTTTTCATTTTTTGTTTGGAAGTAAAGTCTGATGATCCGCAGTCCTTTTAAAAGGGCTGTGGTGAAATAATTTATTACATGGAACCTTAAAGTGGTCTGTTTTTATTTAAATTATTTGCTCTGGATTTACATTGAGCTCTCTGGATTTTATCCTCCTTAGGTTTACCCATACGGATTACAGAGTTTTTCATAAACGATATATATATATATATATATATATATATATATATATATATATATATATATATATATATAATAAAATTGATTATATAACGAATTTCTTGAATTGCATGAAGCGTTATAATTTAAATAAAATATATACAAGAACTGTTGAGGAATGCTAAATTCAAGCTCTAATTTTATTGCCATGTTGTTTTTTCTCTGGAATCCAAAACAGGTAGAATAGGCAGGACTGTTAAAAAAATAAAAAAGATGGAAAAATTGAAAATTGAAAATTAAAATCACGTCTTGTAAATTCTAAAATCTATTTATTTTTTTTCTTTTCCTCAATAATGAAAATTCTCAGAATCTCCTTCACGTTCATTTCATGCTCAATCCCCCCACCCTGGCTTATTTAAATGCCATAAAAATAAAGAATGGGAAAAAATATAAAAATAATGAAAAATGGATGAAAATATTTAATTGAAAAAATAACCACATTGTTTAAAAAAATTAAACAAGACAATTAAAAAAAAAACAAAAAAAAACACACTAAAAATAAAATCTTTTGCAAGGCCCAAATTGAAATACAAGAAGACAAAACAGTAAACTTTTACAATCATAAATACACAAAAAACAAATAAAAATTATTAACAAAAATCTAGGAATTAAAACCAAAAACATCAACTCCATTCCTGTTTGAACAATTAACTTTCAAACCAAAAAAGCAGAAGAAAACTTTCGGAATGTCTTGAAATCTCTTTGTTTTTAAAATTTTATTACCAAGTAAAAAGAAAAATCGTCAAAATGAGACAAAAATAAAAAATACAGTCCAAACTTTTAAAAACCCCAATACCCAAGTAAAAACAATCATCAGCAAATACAGAGAAAACCACCCAACAATCAGACAAAATTTTAAAAAAAATAAAATACTGCTTCCATATAACACAAACAGACCCACAACCTCATTTAACTCATTCTTGATATAATTCAAAACATTTCCACAAACTAACTGGGTGAAAGATGATTATCCTAACACATTCTATTTTTTAAACACATACACAAAGCAGGAACCCCAATACTATACCACCACCAATGTTTCAAGCAACATTTCAGTTCCACCCACAAAAAAATACAATATGAACATACACTGAACAGCACAAAAATAAACCTCTACAGACCACCACACCATAACCATTTAGTCAAGAATCAGAACACACACACATATACACAACCAACTCTTACAAATGTACCCTAACAACAAACCAAACAAGAAACCATTACCTATATCCAGGAGTATAACCAAATTTATTTAAAAAGTTCTACAGTAACAATCACATACATTCAATACAAAAACAACAAACCTAGGAACATCTGGAACAGGCCCCCAACAAAAGCCAAACACCTATATAGAGCCAATGAGAAACAACAACCCCAATTTTTTATAAGGAAACTCTCATATTAAAAATATCAAAATGTACAGGAAGAAATTATCTTAGAAAACCCAAGATATATTAAAAGAAACAATCATTATTTTTTAGAAGCCCCAGTCCGAACAAAAAACCTGTTTAGATGACACATTCAAAAATAATAAAACCTATCTACATATAAATATTTAAATGATTTGAAAATCAACTCGACTGAAATTGGGCCTAAAATTATTTGTCCTGCTCTAAAAAGCAATATTTTAGACTTAAAAAGACATTTCTTGAATTTGAATTGCAAACTGAGACTAAGAGAAATATTTAAAAAAAATCTTAGTACAGATGAGTCACTAGTAAAAAAACAAATTCAATTTATTAAAAAAACAAAAATAACAATACCAATGACATTATAAATATATTTTTTGAAAAACTAAAAACCTTGACCTACACAAAAATCCAAAAAAACGAACTAATGTTCTCACATATAGACAAAGACTAGCCTTAGAGAACAATAATAAAAAATAATAACATAATTATAAAAAGAAGCAGATAAAGGCAAGCATTTATAGTAATCATGGACAGAACATACTATAAAACAAAAATTCTAGAAACACTAGAGGATAGGAACACTACGATGATAAAAGTAATTGATACTAACATAGACAAAAACATTATAAAAAAAATTACAAAACTCTACACAACACATAATAAAATAAAAAAAAAAAAGAGAAGGATTTCCTAATAAACTTTGTACCAAAAAACAAGTAAGCATCAATACGGAATACCTAAAGTTCATAAATCTCTTGAAATAAAAGCAGCTATACATAAAAAAAAAAATCTGAATACATTAGCATCCCAAACCCCAGTGACCTTACATTCAGACCCATAGTAGCAGGACCAGTCACAATATTTTAGCAAACTCAGTAACCTAATAGACAAAATATTGCAACCATATATGAAAACAAATTAAAAGAACATCAGAGACGATAAATTTCCTTAGCTGCATACCACAAAAGGTAGATCCGGGAATTTATGGCAATTTTTGACATCAGTAGCCTATACAGTAACATACCCCATGAACTAGGAAAAAGCGATCTCATTCTGGATTGAAAAACATCCAGAAATACTACATCCGAGATTCACTAAAGAGTTCATTATCGATAGTATAGACCTAATTCTAAACAATAACACCTTTGAATTTGACAAAAAAAAACTATATCCAAACCCTAGGTACTGCGATGGGAACAAAAATCAACCAACATATGCCACCCTAACATTAGCTTACCTAAAAGAAAACCTCTATGAAAAGATAGAACAAATATATGGGACAAATATAAAACCCAATTCACTAAATCTTGAAAAGATATCTAGATGATTGCTTCATCTTTTGGAAATCATCATGGGGTGATATTAACCAATTCCATACACTACTTCAAAACACGTTTTAAAAATCAAATTCACGCAAGAATATAATTTTAACGAATTACCATTTTAGATATACCATTTTAAAAATAAAACAACCACATAATCACAGATATCTACCACAAACCCACAGACACCCAACAATACGTTCATTTCAAGAGCCATTTTAAAAAAAGCTGCCTAAAATCCATCCCCTATTCCCTAGCACGTAGAATTTAAAAACAATAGTGACTGATAAACATCTCCCCGAAAAATCCGCTTAGAAGAACTACATAAAACTCTCAAGAAACGAGGCTACCCACAACACTAATAAACAAAGGTATTGTGAAACAGAAAGAAATTTTTCTAGACCAACTTAGAAATAAAAGAAACGTTGTGTATGAACAAACTCTAGCATATGTCTCAATATACAATAAAAACAACCCAGAAATATTCCCAGAAATCACAAAAAATCTAGATTTACTTAGCAAGAATAATAAACTGAATAATATACTAAAAACTAAAAATAATTAAGAGCAAACGCCAATCTAGAAACCTAAAACACATATTAACCTCATCTAAATTTAGTCAACACAAAATACAGGGAGTCACAAAATGCAAAAAAAAAAAGATATATAGTTTATGATATATATTATAGATAAATATATTTGAAAAACCCAAAAAAAACATTCACAATAAACAAAAACTTAAACTGCAACTCCAAAATTGTGTTTATGCTTTTAAATGCACAAAATGTAAGAAGTCATATATAGGCATCAGCCAACATTTTGAACAACAGGGTCTCCTTTACACAAAAGCAATATAAAATTGACAGACAAGAAAAACTTTTTGTATCACAACACATTTTCAAATGTAACCAGGGTAAGTTTAATATGTTGCCGATATATCAATAAGACAATTATATATATATATATAAATATTTCAAAAAATGCAAAAGGAATAGACAAATTCAAATATAACTGAATAGATTAAAAACCCCCCACAAAAAAAAAAAAAAAAAAAAAAACATGCATACAGGGTGACCAAATACAATGATCGCTCACATACATGGACGCACACTCATCTGGGGAGACACGATGAGAGATATATATTCAATTTATGTATGACACATACATACATTTATGTATATATAATTAATTTTGACAACTTAAGAAGTTGTGTGTGTGTGTGTGTGTGTGTGTGTGTGTGTGTGTGTGTGTATGTATGTGTGTGTGTGTGTGTGTGTGTGTACTGGTTCCATGTAGCTTGGGAAATATGTGTGTATATGTGTGTGTGTACTGACTACTTGTGGTGGGATAGTTTGTGTATGTTTGTATGTGTGTGTGTATGCGTGTATAAGTATAAATAAGTTTACGAATTCCTGTATTAGTAAGGAAATATACGCACGCATATATACACGCATGCTGACAGGAACACGCCAAAATAGAAACAGATCCAAGAGCACATAGAGGTCACTAAAACATTAAAAGATTAAATGCCGATAACTACTCGCTGGACAAACCTTAATTGTTTTATGACCCTTCACGCAGAACTCTTCATTGACAATTCTAGAAAGAAAATTCGGATTGCCAACACACAAACAGAATGTCTCATATCGAGAATATTCCACATTGAACATGAAGAAAAATTAATTATTTTTAATAATATGTAAAAATCTCCACTTTCACCTGAAGACGGTTGCGAGACCAGACCAGAAACACGTGTCGTGAAATTATGTAAAACAAAGTATAATATTTTTTCTCAATAAATCCACATTACAACAAAAAAACGTTTGCGGCACCCCCTCTTCTTTTTAATATACATACTTTTCTCTCGTTGGAACCACTACAACATATTTCTTTTATATATATATATATATATAAATGTATATATATAAAAAATATATATATATATGCAATTTTTTATATATATATTATTTATATATTATTTATTTAAAATTAAATAACATAAATTGTTTTAAAATCATACAAAGATAACCATTTCGTTTTCAAAATAATTGGTGTCTTATCAATATATGATCACTTGATAAGACACCATGTTGAATTCAAAAATGGCTTTTTGTAGTGATTTTTTATTATACTAACAATAAAACCCGAATTCGGGATGTAACAATAAGAGATAGATCATTTATAAAACCAAATAAAGACTGAAAAATAAAATTGACAAAGATTATTGTTTAAGGTTGACGGACAGTGCATTTCTTAATTAGTTTTTATTATGTTTTTTTTTTTAATTGGTCAAACCCAAACTGAAACAAAAATTGTTTTTCAATCGTTATGAGTCTACCATTGAATATTTTTTAAAAACTATTTTACAATTTGAATAGAATTTATTTATAAACAATTGTCTTGTAAATGGAATTTTTAAAGCATTTTGAATGTAAAAATAAAGAAAAAAGTGTGCAAGACAATAAGAAACACTACCTGCCAAAAAAAGTGAAGTTTTGTTGAAATCGGTTGAAAAATTATAAAAATCGATCCCATATATAAATGAACACACATACACACAAACAAATAGCCTGGGTTTAAAATAAGTATAACTTGATATGAATTGTCCCCCTTTCATTCTGGCAACAGAATCGTGTTTTATCATGTTTTCAAATGATTTTGTGCAAAAACAATTGTGTTTTTCCAATTTTTGGCACTTTCAGAACCACCACAAGGTAATTTTATGCAGTCTAGTGAAGTTTTGTTGAAATCAGTTGAAAAATGTAGAAATCTGATCAATATAAATACACATACAACACACACACACACAACACACAATATACAATTTTTTATAATAAGTAAGATTTATGTTATAATTTTCGAATAAATAATTATATTTGCTTTACTCTGTATTGAGCACTCTTTTGAGAATAGTATTTTTTGGTTATTGGAATTTATTCCATATACACCAATCCTATACTTGATTATTTATATATTATATATGTGCGGTGCTTATTGGAAAGTGCTCAATATCAGTGATAGAGCTAACATATTTAGATGGATTGATGTGAGTTTGTGACCCTGCGTTTCCTGCTATTTGCTTTCATTAGACAAACTGGTTAATTTTTAAATTTTGGATTTATATATGGTTGCATGTATCAGTGTTTTTATGGTAGTGGAAGGAAAAATTGTTGTTGGAATGCCACTCATATATATATGTATATATATATATATATATATATTTTAAACATACATACATGTACGTTCACTCATTGATGTACAAACATATAGCATGCTCATCATTGAATATAGACATAAGCATATATGAACAGTGTGGGACTGGGCATATATGTGCATTAATGTGTCGTTGCATACATACAATTGGTTGCTATATTCAATGTTGGATTGTGTAGCGAACATCTTTCGTCATTTGCAGTATCAACGCACAGACCATTCGTCTATTTTGTCAAATAATGTTATCTCGTGCACACGTATATACGTATGCACACGTGTTTACACATCTTCTATCCGACTGTTTACTTTTTTTATGATGGGGTCAGTGTAAGACTATGGTAGGTAAAATTGCTATTATTTTTAATTTTTTTTTAATGCTGTTTTGTTATTATTTTAAAGCCAGTTATTTGCTTGTTTTTGGCAATTGCACATATATAAATGGGAGAAACTCCAATTTATAATACTTATTAGTATTTATACGGTGGTATTAATTTTGCTGGGGGGGGAGTAAGTATGATTGTGGATGGATATGGTAATGGTAATTGTGCTGTGGTTGTAATTGTGGGCTAATATGGCAATTGTGATGTGGTAGTAATAGCTGGTATTTTTTTTATTCATTTTGCATAAATTGTGACAACAGCAATTTGTTTCAGGTTTTCATTTGGAAATTATTTCTGATCTTATGTTTAGTAATTTCTTTTGTTGGGTATGAGAAATTATTTCTACCTTTTTGTATAGATAAAGTAGGCATTTCTTTGTAATGTTGTTGTAGGCAGGTGCGTTTTTCAATATTTTCCAGCTTATTCTTGGCGTAATATTTCTGTTTTTTAGATGGCATATGTATGTGGATAGTGTAGTGCTGTGAGTATTTTCTGTTCAAGAATGAAAGATTGTGGTAGTTTTTTCTTTTCTTGAATGGTCCCTCAGTGACACTGATGTAGTACATTGTGCTGTTGTGCAATCCAACTATATATATATATATATATATATATATATATATATATATATATCATCAGCAAGTTATAAAAACAAACCAATAAAAGGCTAGTTATAATAGTAGTTACATGTAATATGAAAAAGGAAAATGGTAGTGATAAGTTTTAACAGATGCTGTATAATACAAGGGAGATAACTCCACATTTTTTTTACATCAGTGCACTAAAAGATAATTACATTGCAATTTTTTAATACCTTTTTTCCTTTTTTTAAATGTCATGTCCCTACTTTTTTAATTTCATGTCGTCAACGATCATAGCTCTCCACATTTTCCTTTTCTTTATTACCTGTAAACTGTTTTCTTAGAAAAGACTGTTGTGTGTCTTCCTGTTGCTTTATCTAGTTTTGAACCCTGATTTTTTCTTCTGCCAGACTGGATCCCACCAGTTTAGTCTCTCAGCCTGTTTAACTTTAATCCGTAGATGAGGAAAGAAATGGATTTTTTTATTGGTAACTTTTGCCATTATTCTTTGTCCCATTTTCAGTTATAGGAACTCATTTGATAGGCTATCTGGTGTTTCCTTTCTTCTCCTCATACCTTCAATATGTCCTCTGAGTGTTAAATTTTCTAAACTCTCTTTTCTCGTTATATGTCCCATAAATGAGTGTCCTTTTATTCTATATTTTCTTTAAGACTTCTAGTTTGCTCACATGTTCTGCCCATTGTATTCTTCGTATTTGTCAGTAGAACCACATCTCTGTTGTTTCAATTCTCTTTTTCATCTGTGATAAGCAAGTAACATCACAATAATTGCATTAGTAAATGCTGAAACATTTATTCTGTACATATGTAGATGCCCATTGGGGTAATGGATAGCAGTTTGAATTGAGTAATTGGAGAGCTGAGTTTGAATTCTAGTCGAGTTCATTACATTCACTTATATGCAAATACCTTTGGAAATGGTATGAATCCATCTCTTTTTCCCTGGCTATGGATAAATAGCAGGACCAACCTGCATAGTGAGTATTACTACATCCCTGAAGACATTGCCAATCAGGGAAGTGAGAAGGCCCTGAATTTGGATTTGGTTATGTGGGTCTGGTAAAAAAGTATCAGTACTAGTGCTATAAAAGAAAACTACAATACATATCTAGCATTTAATCTCCTGAATCCATTCATATTATCCAGCATTGTTTCCATTGATAGAAGCCTTCCTGGAACTCTTTTATTGGGATAGCAAGCAGCTGCCTTGTCACATTCTCTTGGATTTCCTCGATGTCTTGAATTTTTTTTCTTTCAAATTAGATCTGATTTTTGAAGAGGTAAAAGTTGCAAGGGGAAATATGTTGGTTATTGGATCTGAGGAATGTCGTGCTTAGCCAAAAACTTCTTCACATGACTATTGATCAAACCTCTGTGGTATAGCAAGATGATCACACTCTACTCACTTCCCTTCCAAGCACTGATATAAACAATGGAAGTAAGTAAGAATGTTATAATTTAGCATGTATGTGTGACAAAGTTCAAGGTCAGTCTGTGCGAAGCTGTGAATTATCAGTATAATAGTTGAGAGGTAGTCTCTACTACAGTTGCTCATTATTGTTGCTGGCCAAAGGTTTCATTGTTAATGGAAGTGCCTTGATGTCACTGCTGATGGCCTGGTTAAGCTTGCCTGCCATGAAGGTGCATTTAGTTTCATTACCACAGAAATAGTTCCTATACTTTTTGATCGGACCTTATAGTGAGAAAAATTGGCTGATAAGTTATAGTTAAGTATATGTATGCAATCCTTGTATGAAATGAACATGATTCAAGGGATCCATGATTATTAATCAGTGATGACAAATGTTTTACAAACTTTAAGTCAATTAATAATTATGGAACAAAGTTTTTAGTTTTTAAAAATACTATTTTGTGCCAAATAAAAGTACTGTTTGGAATAATATATGTTCTGCTGGGAATTTTTACACTTGTTTAATTGTTATACTAGAACATACCTATTCTATTATTAATAGACTCTCCCACCTATAATAAGTAGTAGTAGTAGCAGTTGCCAGTGAGTTGGTCAGTCAGTCGATGTCGGACATTAAAGTATCAACCACCACAACTAGATTGCTGCATCATTAACTATTATTTCAAGTTACTCACGTTTTGTATGTCAAACCTTTTTAGGACCGACTTAGTGAAATACAAGCCTCAACTCTGAAACTACTCTATAACATTAATGAATGTGTTGGTTTGGATAATTGTGCTGGAAAATGTGTAATGTGACCTTTCCATTAACAAGGAAAAAAATTCAAGTGACAAAACAATAAATATAGGATAAGATGTGGTTAGAATAAGTAAAAGAGTTTTATTCTCCATGATTTATAAGATTGTTTTGGGGTGTCATATATCAGTCATGGAACACTGAGATTTTGTTTGGGTTATATCCCAAGGTAGTAGTTGAGATAGACATGTGGAGAAATTCAACATATATATAGTTGAGTGAGAGAGACTTGTAGGAGAAATATTCCACAAATTATCACAGTGTAGTAGTCGAGGGTTAGTCTCTGCTACAGTTGCTCATTATTTATGCTGGCCAAAGGTTTCATTGTTAATGGAAGTGCCTTGATGTCACTGCTGATGGCCTGGTTAAGCTTGCCTGCCATGAGGGTGCATTTCTAATACCAGCCTGGTCACATCTGCCTTCATGAGTGAAATAAAACATTGGTTTTATAGTGAGTTAGTGGCTCAACAATGGCTGCTGTGAAAACTGTGTGAGCCTTTTTCTGATTGGCCAGAAAAGATGTTTTATGACCCAGGTATTTTTTGGCCACTATTCCAGAAGTTGGTGCATGGTGCCTGAACAAAATTAAGGTCTGTTTTTGTAATATCATCTGTGAATGTCAAAATGAGAACTTCTTTATGAGTTAAAGAATTGTAGTTATAGGAGAGTGCCACAAATGTTTTGAAAAATAAGTGTGCTGTGTCAAATAAGCACTCAGCCAGTATGAAGGAGTTGAAAGAAATAATATAATTGTGCCAACCAGGATGGGATTTAGACCTTAATAGGCCCCTTTGCTAATAAAATGCAGGAGGTGCTCATTAAGTATATTGGAACCCACTCCCCATTTAAAAAAAAAGCTATATTTTTTGTTGTAATGGAATGTCCCACTCTCCCTATCGTCTAATGTGGACTGACAATATTCAGTCACCCCCCCCACGAGGGTGTCATGTGGCACAAGGCCTTTTTAACATGGGCATTCCCAAGCCATTAGGCTCGGCAAAAATATAGCCCATTTGAACCCCAGGAAAACGGGTTCTGGCCGAAACCTCTTAAAGGAGAACTCCGCCTATGGTGTAGCCTCCTTCGGGTTCCTCCCGCCCGTAGGAAGAGAGTTTAACCGAACAGTCGGTTCAGAGGTGAACGACTGACTGACTATATCAGTAAATATATATAGTGTGCACAGGATATAACTGGTGAACTTGCTTCGGCAATTAGTTGGGGATTCGTCTCTAGCTGTGCAGGTCGAACTCTCTGCCTTTGGGTAGAGAGGAACCAAGACAAGGCTATGCCAAAGGGCAGAGTCTTGTCTGGGGGTGGTAGACAGCTACCCGACCTCGTTTTTTACAAGGTCTACAGGAAATTTTGCCTGAGCCTACAGGCTCGGTTTTGCCCCACATTAAAAAACAGTCTTGTACCACATCCTGCCTTGCAGAGAGTTAAGGTAAATACTGAAGGAATTACTAGCCTGCTAACTGATTCCCTGTCTTTCAATAGTGTATTCTCTTTTACAATAAACTTCTCTTTTTTTCATCTACATCTGTGTTGCTGTTCCTTTCACTCAAGTACAACCTCTGTCTGTTTGTAACCTTCTTTAAGGATACAACATTTTTAGATGTTGCTGTAAAACATGAAATTTATTACATTAGTGACTTCATGATATTTAACATCCTACAGAAATGTACACTGTTTACATTGTTCAGACTATCGTCCTCATCTTTGTTGCCATATTTATCACAACATTTTGGCCTTGGAAAACTCCGGCCTTCTTCAGATGGTTAGAAGAAGGCCGGAGCATACAACAGCCGAAATGTTGTGATATATATGGCAACAAAGATGAAGACGATGGTCCAAATAATGTAAATAGTGTACATAATACCTCATCTCAGAAATATAGACAGATACTACAGAAATGTATCTAGAGGAGCCCCAAATATGCTAATTTTTTCAAATTAATTCAAAGGAGCTCTATTAAATCTGAAAATAAACAAATCTCCTCTGTTTTTATATTTTTTTAGTTTTATTTGGCACCCAAAGCTTTCGAACCCTTGGGGCCCCTAGGTTGCCCATGTGTAAATCCAGTACTGATGCCAGCCTTGTATTTAGTACTAAGCATTAATGATAAAATGAAACGGTAGATATGGTAAACAACAACAATAAACTTTTAAATGTATGAAAAGTTCTGGAAAAATATTATTTAGAAGTCACAGTTTATGTTTGACTTTAAGTCAAAAGTATTCTGTAAGTATCTGTGTGTATGAAAGAGAGAGTATATGCTGATGAGAAAGAAGTTTGTTTATGTAGATAGACTAAGACAGAAAGGTGTGAAGACAGTCAAATAGTGGTCACTATTTTTTGTGGTGGTTGCAAGTAGATAGCTGGCAATGTTTCTTTGAAGTTACTGCAGTATCAAGTGGGTCTTTTGAGGCAAGTAAATCTACTGACTCTTTTTATTTGTTTTCAAAATGATTATCAGATCACAGAATTAGTGAGTTTAAAAACTCAATAGAATCATTGATGTTTTCTCTCCTCAGTCTGCAGAGTTCATACTGATTTAAGTGAAACTGATTTTCTTTTATGTTTAAAAACCAAGCATCAGTTTGATGTCTAATTTTTAGAGATCTGGTTGGTTACTAATTGTTTGTGAAGTTTCCTATCCTTGATCAGTTGTGTTGAGATATATGAGTATATATCCTACGATGTCTGTAGATTGACATCTGAATGTCATGGTTTGTTGTACACTTATTGAAACCTTGAAAAAAACTCTCCTTGTATCTTCTAAAGATGACCCTTTTCTTTTAAACAACCCATGCATGTAAACATTGGAGTTTTTCTTCTGTCATAACATACAGAGGCTTGAACACAAAGAAATAATTTAATAGATATCATCAATTTTGTAGAAAGCTTTTGTCCCTTCAATTGTTTTCAATTACAGTGTAGGGGTGCAGAAGGTGATTATGCTCAGCTCTCCACAGAGACAGAAGTGATGCTCAATTGTGGTCTGATTGTCTATCGAGAACAATGCAATTCTCATGCACCCTAAAGAGGAATCTGAAACATACCACAGGCTCTACTGTGTTCCTCTTGAGGACATTACAAACAAAAGCTTCTCTTTACTTTTTACCCCTTCACATACTGCTTGCCATTCTATGTGTGTCTTAATTTTTCTGTGTGGGACAATTTGTGATTTTTTATATATATATATATATATATATATATATATATATGAAGAAATATACTCTTAAGGTGTACTATATTTATGGGATAAAGTGCTCAATATCAGAGACAGAGCGCATGTAAATATAAAATTGAACATTGAAGTCAACACTTAGAGGCAGCAGGCTGTTTCATGCTAGACGCAATTGTCAGGCCTGATGATTGCATCTAGCATGAAACAGCCTGTCGTCCCCTAAGTGTTGATTTCAATGTTCACTTTTATATATATATATATATATATATATATATATATATGTGTATATATGTGTGTGTGTGTGTGTGTGACACTGAGATCCTTGGAGATTAATTAAACAAGAAAAGAAAGAAAGAAGGAAGTGTAGAGAATCTTTTAACTCGATGATAATTGTTGAAATTGCAGGAAGATAGATTGAAAAATTAAGAAAATTAAAAACGAAATACATTGAAAAATTATGTTTTGAGATAATTCCAAGGAGAACCAAACCCAAACTTAACAAGATGAAATCAAATAAGACTGAGCAAACCTATGACTACCTGTCTCTTCCCCACTTTCCACCAAAAAAATTAATTACTATTTTGAAGTGACAACTCTTTTCCTCCTCCCAGCTATGGGTAAATAGTAGGACAGACTGGGTTCTATAGCCTTGGATGGTAACCTGTCTCAAAGAAGGAAAAACTTTGACTTTAAAATTGTATGTAGCCCTGGAGAAGCACATAATATGCAACTAAGTAAAGGGTTGTTCACAGTGACTCAATGATCTCGACTACAGTCTCCTCCTAACAGCATTTAGAATAATTTGAAATATAACTGCTGCTGCCTACCCAATAACTCTTACGATAATACAATAAACTGGAAATACCTGACCTTGCTACCCATAATGCCCCACTGACTAGCATATATAAATAGTTGAACTGCCACGCAACACACATGGCCTGAAGATTGTGTTCAAGCACAAAACAGACTGTTGCCACATGATGTTGACCTCATAGAGTGTGTGCAAATATAAAAGTGTACTCTCTCTGATATTGAGCACTTTTACTCATAAATATAGCATAAAACTATATTTTTATCATATACATATATGTGTGTGTGTGTGTGTGTGTGTGTGTATTCTTTTTTTTAAACAAATGCAGTGTTTGGGACACTACTTAATTAAAAAGTATGGAATATTTTTTGTAGCCTAGCTTTCATTAGTTAATATTTACAAATGACAGGAAATTGTGTTGAGCCATGGTCAGCCATGTCCTAAAGCAACATGGCACATACAAAAAAAAATAACCTTCCTCAAGCCACAACATTTTATCAAAATATTGATTGTTTTTATAATTTTAGAAGGCAGAGTTCTATTCATAACACAGATACAGTAACAAATTTATCTCTGAGTTATCTGTACTTTTTTTTTTATTCACAAATGTCAAGTTTGAAATGAAACTTTCTGCTATTAATAATTGTGTATTACTAATGTTAACTCTTTTATGTTTTGCATATTGAATGACTTGTATTTGTGTAATCCAATTCTGTATGTAAAATGTTTTCATATATAACTCATTTTCAGAATTTATTTCTTTGGGTTATTCTCGTCTTTCCTTCCATCTTGTTCAAGTGTTAGCGGAAACAAAATGCAGACAGAGCAGCCAGTCTCTACTGATGATGATACCCACCCCCACATTGGTCAAAGAGACGACCTTTAGTGTGCTGTCTCTGCAAAAAGACATCACATGTCTGCCTTACCAGAAGAGAGCTGGTGTGACCCATGGAACATCTGGTTAAAAAGAAAGAAAGTGTCTACCAGCTTCTCTATGAGATAATCAGAACAGTGAGCTGAGTGGTGTTAGCTATGCAAATGATTTCTTTGTTATCCATCTTTGCTTCCATCTTATACACGTGTTAGTATATTATAAATATATTAAAGCATATAGTTGATTTTGGAGAATGGAGAAAACCAAACACTTCTCTCTCTCTTTTCAAACACCCCATTAATGGCAAGTAAGTTTACCAGCATTGTACTTGCCAAAAATAATGGGATTATTCAAATCTATACTAATACCTATGATCAGATGTGTATGTGCTCTGTCAAGAATTAAACCTTGGACAATATCTCAAAACTTGGGATCAATGTAATATCTGTACATTCTATAAAAGTCTCAAAATTTGCAATCAATGTATTAGCTGTTCACTCTATAAAAATCTCAAAACTTTGGATCAATATAATATCTGTACATTCTATAAAAAGTATCAAACCTTGGAATCTGTAATATCTGTGCATTCTATAAAAAACCTCAAACCTTAGGATCAATGGCATATCTGTGCACTCTATAAAATGTGCTATACATTCAAGCAGAATGTAGCCATCCACTGCCTATTTGTTCATTTCTATAAAACAATGTTAATGATAACATTAGCCATTTCCTTATAAGGAAACATTTGGAATTCATTGACTGAGCATCCAGTAATGCTTTCAGTTGAAATTTATAAAACCATAAAACACTTTTTCAGGAAAATAGGTTTCTCAAGTCCAGTATTTGTTTCCAGTATTGATGGTGGTTTCCTTCCTAACCTTTTATTTGAAGTGGTGTGGAATGTCAACATCTTGATTATGTCATTATTTTCTCTTGGATTCACATGTGCTATCCATTTTAGTTATTGCTGCTGTTGAAAGTCCTAAAGTAATATAGTTTCTGGTATTTGGTGCAGTTCTTTGTTTGTGATTCTGTAGTGCCAGTCCAAAATGTTCCAAGAAGGATAGTATTTGCTAAGACTCATAGGTTACCCTCGCTCAAAACCATTTTTAACCATTGACCTTAGAAAGCAGTTGTATACTGCTTACAGTTTAGATACTTCTGAATGGATTTGGTGTCATGCATGGCATCTATATGAAAGCCTTGATCTGACAAGTTTTTGGAAATTGTGCAAAGCAAGGATGAAGTGAAAGAAGAAAAAAAAAAGAATGAAATTGAGCAGGTAGTAGGCTAAGTGAAAAAAGCACAAAAAATAATGTCAAGAAAAGTGAATTAAAGGTGTAGCGTGACTGGCTGTGGTTAAATGTAAAATAAGAACTGCTCAACAAACATTTGAAAAAGCTTACAATAAACAATTATAAGAAAAAGAAAAGAACAGGGCAAAAAATAATATAAAGCAAGCAAACAATATATATGCAAAGCTAATTAACAGTAATATGGTAAAAAGTTCACAAATTAAAAATTGGAATTGATACACATGAACAACTTTGGATAAGTGAACATAGCATTCTGACTTCAAAGCAAGACAGACTGGGACTGAGTCAGATAAAACTGAGAACTGGCCTATTATATTGGGTATAAATTAGGGAGGGGCAAGTGTTTTGCAGTCATTCTTAGTATAGATTTAAACCAACATCCACCTCATTTTCTCTCCCCTTAAATCCCCACTTTTTATTGGACCAATAAATACAAACAAGATATATATAAACATTTAAATATAAATTGCATATATATATATTATTGAAATGAGAGATGAAAGACAAAAAGACATGTTTGCTGTGTTAAATTTTAGAATGCCTTTATCCTGCTAGTTGTTTAAAACAAGTGGGTGAAGCTGTTTACCCATGCCAAGAAGATTAATGAAGTAAGATAATGATGAATAAACATACAGGTAACTTTAAAAAACAAGATAAGGAATTTATTTTCAAATTTACATGCTTGAAGTAGTGTCAGTAGCTTGTTTCAGGAAAATAAATCAGAATTTTTAAAGTCTATACTTTTAACATATTGCCATCAAAAGGAAATGTTCATACAACCAATTAAATCATTTGACACAAAATCATGTTAAAAAATGTCAAGATAAGACAAAGGTTAGATAATTTGTTGCTCACCAAAGTCATATATAATTTGCATACATTCAAAAGTAGACAAAGAAAGATAGTTTGAAATACTTAGCTTGCTTGAACTGTTTAGGAAAAATTCTTTAAAGTGCTGTATGCTGGTTAGGGACTGATAATTGGTGAATAATTTTACACTGGCAAGAACTTCAACACTGGTCGCAAGGAACTGAAATAAAAAAATTTCACATGAGTTCATACACTCTTGTTAATTTAATTTTTCTCTTCATTTTAAATCAAAAAGAATTTCAAATAGACTTGCTACTTTCTTTTCTTCTTTTATTAGGCTAACTGGCTAATTTCTGTGAAGCCAAGGTTTTCATTGGTCCAAAAGCAATCTCACACAGGCTCGCAAATTTCTTTCCTTCTTCTTCCTCAGTTGGCTAATTAATCTCTGTGAAAGGCAAAAATCTTACAAAGGCACAAGAATGTCTTTTCTTCTTCTTCCTCGGTCCTCCAAATTTTATGAGAGTGGGTAAAGAGGGCTATTATTTTGCTCTCATTACAGATGAAGCTTTCTTTCTTTTGGAGCATGCGGGACACCATATGTAGGAAAGTATGTAAATATGACCATATTAATATTATATTTTAATTCATTCTATTTAATTTTCTCGTTTTTGTTTTGTTGTTTATCCCAATGATGCGAACATTGGATTCCCATTGACCTTCAGACATCTGTAGTATTTTGTAAAGTTGAATGACAAGCTACAGGATACAGCATCTATAATGTTAATATGAAAATAATAAATACGAAGAAAGATATAAGTCTGAATTAACTGAAATATGATGACTATAGTACCTTGTTTAAAAAATATATATCTGGCAAATCTAACCAAGTTATCTAACCAAAGTTATCACATTGATTCTAACCGACTGCTCTATTAAGGGAAACAATTTCAATTTGCTAATTAGAGTTACTTCCCTTGATTTCAACCTTGTATACAGTTTGGTCGAATTCGGAAATGAGCGAATTTGATTCTAACTCGGGTTCAAGCAATAATCCTAAACATAAACTAACCTCGGCAGGGATCACAATATTAGGCGTGTCAGGCGCACTTGCTTTGGGTTTTTACGCTGTTGTCACGCCCTTTTTAACTCCAGCTTTAAGAAAAATATGTTTGCCTTTCGTACCGGCCACAAGTACACAGTTAAAGAATGTAAAACAAGCTCTAAAAAACAGAAATGGATCGTTGCTTGACATTGGAAGTGGAGACGGCAGAATTGTAAGTATAGAAACAGAAAAGTGTATGTGTAATTATATAAAAATTCTTAAGAATTAATGGATTTTATTTCTTTAAGTTTAATCGGATATATTACTTCAACTCCAGAGGTTCGAATCCTCCGGAAGGTACATTTTTTCTTTATTGTCACGTGTGCGTGCAGTCCGGGAGACGAAATATAAATACTGTTTAATAAAAAAATAAAATAAAAACAAAGTATCTACGCAAATACAGGTATACACCAAAAATAATGTCCGTTAGAAGTAATGTGTATTATTTCTTATTACCATTATTAAACGTTATGTTTCGTGGGTACACGTGTTTGAGTAGACATCCCTGAGTGTTTACGAAATGTCTCAGTGTTGTCCCGGTGATGTAAGCTATCAGTTCACAATCGGTTTGTTTTTGTTTTTGTATGTGTGAACCCTGGAGCTTAACGCTGCTGTTGGGTTCTGAAAACACTTTTTATACAAATAAATAAATTTATAATTTTAAAAAATATCTCTATTTTACACTTACTTGGACATTAAGATAAGCGAAGCTTTACTTACACACCAAGTAGTACTGATTGGAAACCAAATAAAATGTCAGAAGATACCTACCTCGGTAAAAGGCAGTAGATTTTATTTTGAGAACCACTAAGTCACTATTATTACAATGTTTTACATACAAGTTCACGTTCTGGCATCTTTTCTGAACTTTGCCCCGACTTTTAACACCGCTTTCAAAAACTTGATCCGTATCAGAGATAAGAATATTTTTTCTGACAAATGAGCAGGCTGGGAAAGTGTAATTTTGGAGGGAAAAGTTTCTGAGCCTTCTAATTTCAATAAATACCGAGAATATGTGCCTCTTTGGCAGTGAGTATTATTTGACTTCATCTGTGATAACATCAGGTTGGCGAAGGCAACACCAATCATCATCGGAACCTGTTTCAAAGAAGGAATCTACATGCTGGGCTCTAAGACATGTTAAGTGTTTGGTTGTGAGAGAAAAGAATAACAAGGATTAGAATTTGAACACCGTTTATTGTTAGTATATACACAGTGTTGTACAGATATTAGAAGATATGTGGTGTAATGGTTAGCAAGCTTGTCTCGCTATAAAAATTAGTGAGTTCGATCCTCACTAGGAGCCCCATACTTTCAGCCTTGTGCCACATCTGAGCTACGCTTGGAAAATCATTATTACAAAATAGGTGGAATGTCTGTTTCTGGTGTATTGTCTGGATGGCGATCAGTTTTAAGAGGAAAGCCTGGAGTTGATCTATTCTTTGTGCTGGCCAAGATCACGGTATGGCTGGTGTACGTGTTGATTATGCCGAGGTGATGGTGTTGGGTTGATGAGGTGTTGCCCCAGAGTGGTTAGAGAAGCTACGAATCTGACTATGATGATGGTGCGAGCATGAGTAGTCAGGTGATGTCATGAATCTGACTTTGTCAATGGTGGGTTTATACTCAAGCCAGATAGCTCAGTTAGCCAGTCAAGCCTGGGAGTGGCAATGATCAGTAAGAGGAGCAGCCATATTGAGAGGCGATGATGATAGTGATGGCAGTGGTGGTGGCAGCAATACCCTGTGTGCCAGCCAGTGGCCCGCTGGGCTGCAACTGTCCTAGTCATTCTCAGAGACCTGCTTTTAAGCAGGTTTGGTAGTTCCCAGAGGAATCTCATTTTCCAGCAGAAATGTTTGCGATTGGCCACTACCAGAGATCGCCTCATAGACTGGATGTGATGTGTGGAGTCTAATGCGCAGGAGAAGACTTTTTTTTTTTCTTGTCTTCCTGGTGTTTACATCCGGCCAGCATGCAGAATGAATCAGAATGAGATCTAATTGCAATGGAGTATAACAGACAGACCACCGGCTCTTTACTAAAACTACTTGAGATTTGCTTCCTAGGACCTTGAAATTCCTTTTGTTGGTCTACGAACTCACTCAACTTAAACTACAGATCTTCTGACTATTTCCCCCTTAATATGAGCTCTTAAGAAATCTTATGTGAGTGTTGACCCCTTAAGAACAATTTACTTGCTTAAAGAACTTTTAGGCACTTGGAAAAATATTTTGAGCTAGGCTTTTTCTTCCTTTAAGTTAAAGAAATTTTCTTCTCCCTTTCTTTCTCTCATATTTTGTGTATATCCCTTTACTTTTCTTTTGTGTATGTAATTAAACATTTTCTTCTTCTATTGTTACACTATGAGCAGGAGTTTTTATTTTTCCACCTAAAAGAGAGAATTGTCTGCTCTAAACTTTCAAGCCATTGTTGCTTTTATTGATTCTGTCACCTTTAACCTTAACTCTTTCATGTGGGAAAGCCAGAACAAATTTCCCACAATAGGCGAGACAGCTCCTTTTAGAATACTGACACAATGCTATCATATTACACTGATTTTGGCATTGTGACATACAACACTAAGTTTAGTAAATATTATCCAAGTTTTAATAAGAAAATCTGACGTCAGAGAATTTCACTGGTTATGGTGGCAAAATCACTAAAAACTCCTTTCCTTTTCTTTAGCACACTTGCATGTATGTCTGCAGTTGACTTTATCTTTGTAATTATAAATTTATTATTTTGCACATGAAAATGAAAAATCCTTAAAACCCAACACCAGTAACACAGAGAAAGACAGATTCTTAATAGGACTGCTGATAGATAAAAATTAAAATTTTGATAAATTAACCCAGACTCCAGCAAGGACCAAGATTTGTTTTTGTTGAGGCAAAGAATATTATTGTCATTGTCTCCTGATGTGTAAACTTGGTAGATTTTTTAAAAAATACATATATTTGCTTTTGAGGTTGAAATTAACTTAAGTTTATGTATTTATTTATTTAATTTATCTGTAGGGGTTAGCTAACAGTAACACCCTACTGCATTTATATTAACAGAAATGTAACGAAATAAACAACAACAAAAGAATAACAAAGTTCAAGGCAAAATATGTATTAACAATGAATAGATTATATTTATATACAATAACAAGTACAATATTTGAGTAGTATTTAAATTGTTTAAATGTTTTTGTTTTTGATGATTTGAATGTCAATAATATTTTGGATCAAAAGATTGTGTGTTGTTATAATGTATGCTCAAATATAAGAAAGTATTATTTAAGTATTTAAGGTGAATTTAAAACAGTTTATGTTTGCAAATAATTTGTATAAATTTCGAAAGACTAACTGAGAGTTTGAAAGAGTTGTCTTTCCTTGATTAGATATTTTAGATTGAGTTTGGTTGTGTATTCAAGTTGTAAGTTTGTTTGAAATAATATATATTGCAAACAGAGTATTATGTTAAAAATAGGTTTTTAACATGAACTCTGAATATTGGAATAGTGACATGCATGGACTAGTGTCTGGTAGAAAATTTCCCTTGTCACTTAAAAGGAATGATTTAAGTGTTGCTTAATTAAGAAAAGTTTGTCACATGATAGGCTCACAATGACTTGGTAGGACTGTCTTTTCATTCAATTTGAACGTTGTTGAAAACACACTATCTCTTATTTTTCACATATAATAACCAATCAGAATGCATCATTCCATATTTTTGCTTTGAGCCTATTTTAATGGCTTTTGAAAAGAATGTATGATTTTAAATCCTACATATCTAACAAAGGTGTTCTCAGGACTGAAGTTGAACATGTTTATTGTTTAATTCTTAATTAATGTTTGTGTGTGAGTACAAACCTATACGGCAGACTGAGTTCTCTTATTTTGAAATGACAACTAGTCTATGAGAAGGAAAAATCACAATTCAAAAATCAGCTGAAAGGGAGATGGACTCTCTCCATATATCTTACCCACAACAGACCACTGCTGCTAGGACTGCAATGCAAGTGGTGCCCCCTATGACCCTAATAGATTATGAGACACACACAGACATGCACACATGTGAGTGTTTTGTGTGTATGCATAACAGCTATCAGCACAGAAAGTGAGATTGCATTAACTTTTGTACAAATACCCTTGTATGAATTCTTCTCTTCCCCTCTCAGCCTATGGGTTAAGTAGCAAGGCAGATTGATCTCCCTGGCAATCTTAAGGCAGTGATTATTTTGGCTAATAGGGGATATCTTGTATATGTTGATTATTGTGTTATTTTTGTCCCCATGATACCATTTCTCGTTTGTTCTTGCTTAACCAGAGGGTATGAATTTCACTATCTGAATCAGTGATTGAACTCACAACTACTAGGTGAAAGCAACACTTAATTAACTGATACCTATATCTACTATGCCACACTCCAAGAGACATCAGTTGTTTCTACATACATGAAAAATCAGTTGGTCTCAACATACCACCTTGATGCTTTTTGGTTGCTTTTTGAGATAAGGAGTTGTCAATATACTTTTTTGTTCCATTCAAGTTGTTGCTAAAGGTTTGTATCAATGATAACATCGATAACAATCTTTAATAATCATTAGCATAAAGAAAACTGAAGTAGTGCACCAACTTTATCCTTCTCTGAAGCAATCCCGTGGTGTAAAACAAAAAACACCAGTCAACAAATTTCCAGAGAGACCATTGAAAGTAGAAGACGAAGCCCTGAACTATGTAAAGTCTTTCACCTATCTTTGTAGCAAAGTCAACTACAGTAGATCTTTAGATGATGAAATCATGCAGCGGATTGCTAAGGTTACCATTACTTTCTGCAAACTTCACCATTGCTTGTGGGATGAGCATGGTATTCATGTGGATACAAAAATTCAGGTTTACAGAGCTGTTGTCCTTGCCATCCTTTTGTACGGCTCAGTCGTGGACTCCATACACGTACCATATACACCAGATGGATGTTTTCCATAAAAGCTGTCTGCGTGCCATCTGTGGAGTTAGCCTTCAAGACAAGACATCTAATGAAGACCTGTTAAACAGGTATAATATTGGAGGAATCAAGACTTTCCTCATACAGTCTCAGTTGCGGTGGACTGGTCATGTCTTGAGAATGTCTGATGACAGGACACCCAAGATCCAAATGTACAGCTAGTTAGATCAAGGTTACAGGAATGTAGGACACCCATGGGTTCAATACAAAGACAAGCTGAAGAGCAACTTGTCAGCAGTCAATATACCACATAACACCCTTGAGTGCTTAGCCTTGGAGTTGCTAGAGTGGAGTCAACATGTTTTAGTGGACTCAGCAGTTTTCAATCTGCTAGTCTGAATCGTCTTCAAGAAGTGAAAGCAAGATCTAAAAGGTCAGCCATTCTAACAGTGACCTCATTAAAAGTTGAAACTGATGGGAGAGTCTATATTTATATATATATATATATATATATATATGAGAGAGAGAGAGAGAGAGAGAGATATAGATACCCCTTAGCGCCTTTAATCTTTGCAGTCTGAGATGCATTAGGGGCATTAATTGGTTTGACCAAGTCACCAATGCTAAACTTCTCACCCATGCCCAGTTACCCAGCTGAAAGGCCCTTCTCCAATTGTGCTAGCTCTGCTGGCTTGGACATGTATGCCATACGCTGCACGGGAGTATTTTGAAGGTCCTTCTGTATAGTGAACTGGGCACTGGTAAAAAGGCACAAGGGTGACCTCATCTTCACTTCAGGGATGTCTGCAAAAGGGACATGAGGGTGATGGACATTGACAGGTGGGAAGATGTCACTAACGATTACTCATGCTGAAGCTGCAATTTACCCTGAGAGTTGGAGTGAAGAAACGAAGGCTTGCCACTAGTGAGAAGTGTGCTGAAGAGAAAGAAAATAACAAGGCTATATATATATATATATATATATATATATATATATATATATATATATACCTTACATTTTATGTTTTAAACGTGGATATTGTTGTATCTTATGTTTAATATGATCCCATATTTTTTATTCCTCAAATGTCTGATTAGACTTGGCAGTACTAGAAAATCTGTTATATATATGTGTGTGTGTATATATATATATATATATATATATATATATATATATATATATATATATATATATGTATATGTGTGTGTGTGTGTGTGTGTGTGTGTGTATATATATATGAGGTGTTGCTGCTATGGTTTCTGTTGTGAGTAAATTTTTACAGGGTGGCATTGCTAGCCCAACACCTAACCTGTTTTGTCCTTCTCTTAGACTGACTTCCACCAAAACAGGAATTTGAACCCCAGGTATGGGTTAAACAGCAGAGCAGAAACTCTAGCCTTGGTCAGCAACCAGTCCAGGAGAAGGACAACTCTGAATTCAAAACTGATTAGTCATGGGGTTGGAAACTCCAATCCATAAAAGGCTACTTGCCACGGAAACCCTATCAGCAACATCTTGAGTGGTGAGGTTGAATGGCATATTTGCCAAAGACACTGAGAAGGAGAAAGAAGAGGGTTGCCAAATACAAGAGTTGGTATTGAATATTACAAGCCAGTTTCTCTCCCACTGATCTGTGAGAGCTAGATCAGATAGACTGTTTCAAGAATAAAAATTCCTGACTTGTTTTATAAATTAAAATTTCCACCAGTATGAAAATTCCAGATGGCATTTGTAACAATGGATACAGTGGTACAAGGAGCAGACCATTTTTCAGTATCTTCAGCAATGGATTATATGAGTTCCAATTGAGATATGAGAGTGAATTTGGGTTAATAATAATAATAGAACCTCATAGGGAGAACAATCATTTGTCATGAATAGAAAAAATTTAAGGTCTGCTCAGTGATAATGAAATATTATGTGCTTTATTTCAGAGGTTTTGAACATTACTAGCCAGTTTTGTTTTTTTGTTTTTTTTTTTACAATGAGATTCACCTTGTACAAGGCTCAAGAGCCACTCAAAATAGAGGTTTACAGACAACTAAGAGTCACCACTTCAAGCAAGGTGATAATGCCACCAAGACACAAGTGGCCACTGAGAGGGGAAAGAAAAGGAAAAGACTTTAGTAGGAACCGGAAACCCAATCCTAAACAGGAAACAAAGGATAAACCTCTACTCCTGTACAAAAAACCAGGGAAGAGTGTAAAGTGGACAATAGACAAGTTCCTCCCCTAATGAGCTGTGAGAGCTGGGTCAGAGGACAAATCTGCTGCCAGACTCTGTTCCAAGAATAAAAAATTCCTCATTTGTTTTATAAGTTAAAATTTTCGCCAGCATGGCGATTCCAGATGGCACTTGTATTTTGTAGACAAGAGTAGATTTCTGAATACAATGTGCTTCTTAAGAAGGCAAAAAAAAAAATAATTAAAAATGAAAAAAGGTAGACATTAATTTGAATAATTCATTTGAATAAGTTGTTATTAAATAATTATATTTTCTGTTTGTTAGGTGCTTCAAGCAGCCAAGCAGGGATTTCAGGCTACTGGAGTTGAAATAAATTATTGGCTTGTTCTATTTTCTCGCTATAAAGCATATCAATTGAGATTACAACAACAGGCTCGTTTCATCAAGCAAGATCTTTGGAAAGTAAGTATTATGGCTGGGCCATTGTTTATACAGAATGATAAGAAATTATGATCATTTATAATATCATTTTCTTTCAAATAATTTTCATTTTCCCAAGTACTTTTAATCTCTTCCAAGATCATCTTCAGGGGTTGACTGTGAATACCACACAAAATTCAAAATATTTACCCGTTATGCAAGGGAGGTAACTGATGTTTTTTTTTGTATATTTTTGTGTATGATCACTGTAAGATTCAAAATATTTACCTTTTATGCAAGGGAGGTAATTTGGTAATTTTGGGGAGGTAAGTATATTTTATATCTTTTAAAGATTTTTTTTAAATTGTAGTTTTTAACAATTTTAATTTAGAATTTTTTAAAGACTTTGCTGTTATAAACATTTAAGAATTTTATTGCTATACTTGTAGTTGACTTTTATTTTTAGCCGCAATTCTCTTATATAAAAAGCTTCTAGAATTTTTATTTTTTTCTTATTATTATCTTGAATTTTGAATATTATATTGAATTTTGTAGTGTTCATGCATACATATCCACAGACACTCAACCCCTGAAGAGATTGAAAGTACTTGGGAAAATAAAAATTATTTGAATTTTTCTTGATCAATTTTCTACAGCTACCAAGAAATTAATCCATGGACTTGAATGGATTAAAACTAAAATAAATAAACATATGTCTAAATTATTATTTTCAAAACCAGTAGAATTTTCATGAATCCAGCTAGTGTATATGAATATCATGTTAAAAAAATTTGTTTCAATGATACTTCATCTTTTTCATTTCAGACAGATTTGGCAAAATATGACAACATTGTGGTATTTGGGGTTGAGCAAATGGTAAGCAATTCATTATCAACAAATATGTATGGTTTTATATCTATCAATAACTATTTGGAAGTAATGTTGCATTTTAGTATTTCTTGTCAGTTTGTGTTGGCATTGTACCTAAATTTGAAACTTAAAATCTTAAAATGCATTAGTCATTTGTTGGTAAATTTTTGGGAAAGGTTTTTAGTGAGAGATGCAGAGAATTTGTCAAATATCTTTTAGTAACCATGTGAGGATATATATATGTTACAAGATGAGATCTTGCCCTGCTTCGATAAACGGAAGTTACCATCACGAATCCCCGACTCGAAATAAAAACTGCACGTCTACGCATAGGCTCGACACAGATACTTCCGTTTGGGATAAATTCAAAAAAAAATGAAAAGAATTAAATTAACCAATCAGACCGTCTCCCACGTATTCAAAAAATTGCCATTTGGAGCCGATAGGCGTGTATAAGTTCAACACGGGAAAGTCAAAAGGGGGTCCCATTCAACGGCGGAGGCAGAAGGGTCATGTCGCTCGCTCCTGACACACAGGCCCGGTGACGAAATGAAGCATGTGACCGCTGCTGCTAATGAACTCTCGTCCGACGCTTTGTCAAAGGGTACCTTTCCCCTTCCATAAGTCAACTCCATGAACTTTACTTGCCACTACCATAGACATTCAACTTCTTAAATACAAACCTTTTATTTGTTCTTATTTTCCTCACTAAAAAGACTATAAAATATATTTACAGTCTTTCTTGTTCTTTCGATTCTGAATTTCATTGTTTGCAACCAAACGCAGTATTTCGCCCACATTGTTTTCACATCGCCCACGCATCTAAATACGGAATATAACACTGGTGTCAAGCATACAGCGAAACAATGGAAGACTCAGGCCTCTCTCGCTCAGAAATTCTGGAACTCATCAAGCAACAGAAAACAGCGATTCTCCAAACGAAAATCGACATGGAACGCGCTTGACAACCCCCAAGCACAATCGATCATTAACGAACTAAAAGCAGACCTTCATTTAACTTTTAGCCGCTCTGAAGACTACTACACATGATCGCTCACACTCACTGTGATACGCCACAAGCTACAAACTATTAATGCGACAGCAATCACTTTTTTAAATCCATCCGGCCTTCGAACCAGGCAATAACGTCAACCGCTTTATCACCGACCTCAGCAAAGCTTACACGATACACAGAGTTGAGCGAATACCCCGAGATGGAGAAAGAATTCATCAAACTGGCAAAACAACTCCTTAATGAAGGCATCTTCCAGCAGATGGAAGACTCAAAACAATCCACAGCCACGTTCGAGGAACTGAAAACTTACCTCGTCTCCACTCACGGGAACCAGATGACGAATTTCCAACATCTGAGCCAGGCATGGGACCTCCAGCGCTGTGAGGGGGAGAAATTCACTGATTTTGCAGGCTGACTTGAGAACACAATCCGAGAGGCCGCAGTCCACATCAAGGCGAGATTCAAGTTGGACAAACAAAATGCCGAGATGACGGCCGACACCGCTTTCTCCCTCATGAGCGAAAGGATCAAGGCATGGGCACCCAACATTTATCCACACCTCATCAAAACCATGGATAGACACTACTCAGCGGGCGGTATTGCCAGCGATGCGCAACGCTTGCTTGATCGCGGCATCAAAACAGATATGACCACCTCCGTTGAAACAACCGCATTGATTGCGAGCCAACCAGCAAACTCTGGCAAGCCTCACAGCCTTGAAAGTGACAGAATACTAGCCGATGTAACGCGACAATTGCAGGACCTGAAGGAGCAACTATGGCAGGTGCACAGGCACGACCCAACCACCATCAACAGGAACAATCAGACCGGCCCTTCCTCCAACATGAAGCACAACTGGACGCAAAGAGGCACCCGGCAGTATGCAGAAACTATCTACAAGGCCGTACATGCTTCAAGGGTAACAGATGTCCCTATTTTCACCCTCCCCACGCTCAAGCTCACATAGCGACCACTGATACCACCTTACCCGAAGCAGTGATCCACACAACGCCGAGCACTTGACATGCTTCAACAAACTGGATTTTCAGCAGGGACTGAAGGTCGCCGATGCATTCTTCACTTTCCACACCACTTCCGCCATCCCTGTGAAAGTGATCGCCGACCACATGGGTATTGCGGCCAAACAAGCCTCTGATGATACACTTTCAAAAATCATCAGAGCCCTCCAGTCGACAGATCCAAGACCTGACACTACCATACTTGACCCCAACGATCATCGCACTGCACTTTTCCACAAACTCATGCATCAATTCTACTTGGAACCGGGAACGTCTGTACTAATGATCAGGGACGCTGCAAACACACCCAAGCTGGTGGTACCTTACAAGCTCCGCGCAAAATATCTCCACCAGGCTCATGACTGTGTAAACCACTCTGGAATCAGTCACATGCAGGAACACCTATCCAGTTACTGGTGGGAATATAAAAATCGCGACATCAAGGCTTACGTCCATTCATGCCAAACCTGCGCTAAACGTAAGGGGAACTACGGCAGGCACCCAAACTGGCCCATGGGCCATTGTAGGCGAGGCGGAAAACCATTCGAGGTTGTCTACATAGATTTTGTCTCAATGCCCCTCTCAAAGGGTAAACGGTACATCCTCACTATCTTAGACAGCTTCAGTTGACATCTCATGGCCATACCATGTGCTAGAGACCGTGCAATCGACGCAGACCGCAGGCTCTACCAGTTCTTCCTCCGTCATCGGGAGATTCCCTGCATCGTGTCCTCCGACCGAGGAACCCACTTCACCGGCGAGGTCTACAAGGATTTCTGCGACCTAACATCGATCACTCGGGAACTTCACTGTCCATGGCGACCACAAAGTTCAGGAAACATCGAACGGCAACACCGGACCCTCAAAAACGCCTTCTACATCATCTGCGAAGATAGAAACTGTGAATGGACGGACGTCCTTGAATCCGTAGTTTCCTCCATGAATGCCACGGCCAACACCGCCACCGGCGCATCTCCACATTACATAATCACTGGTCGTCAACCACATATCAGACTACCAAAGATACCACGTCAAGATATCAACAACAATCCTGGTGCTTACGGCATGCAGATAAACGCCCTGCTCCGACAGGTACACCAAAGAGTTGCCCTGGCAAACAACGAGGCTGACCACAGAATGGAAGCCAAACTGAACCATAAGATTTTCAAGGACCTGATACAGGTCAGCGACAAGGTGTTACTCTACCGACCTCAGTCCACAATAGCCCACTCATCACATCTGCCTATAAATATATTTACAGTCTTTCTTGTTCTTTCGATTCTGAATTTCATTGTTTGCAACCAAACGCAGTATTTCACCCACATTGTTTTCACATCACCCACGCATCTAAATACGGAATATAACATATACAACCAGAAAATAAAGAATGGCAAACAAAATAGGTTTCAACTTTTCATAGCAGCCAGGAAACCTTTAACCTTTTTCATTCAACTAGTGGAACATATTTTAAGACATTTTTTTATAAATTAATTTTGATTACTTTATCGATAATATACACAGAGAAGACTAAAATACAATGTGTGTTTATACATGTTAAAATATAATTAATGCTTGTCTGGTATTAAAAAAAAAAAAATGATAAAATTTTGTGCTTCTCAAAAAATGGAATGTCTCTGGGAAAATTAAATAAAACCAAAAAAAATAAAATAAATAAAAAAAAAATATAAATTCATTTTTCCATGATACAAGTTATAAAGAAAATGGAAAAGGTTTTTGGGCAAATGCATGATTTTATAACCTGTGGGTTACCCCACTTGACTGTGCCAATATGCCTGCTGGGGGTGGGGGGTGCTCTTTAAGCCTATAAATAGGCATTGATATTCTCACTCAGCCTATTCTTGGTCTTTTTAGCTCTGGCTTTCAGATGTAGTTGCATGTAGATCAGAACACTGCAGATGAGGCACATTTGCTTCTTTGGTCCTCCTTTGACTTTAGTACTCTCTATCACATACACATTCTTATTATAACTTGTTTTAATGTTTTTTCCTTTTGTTACAATTTTCAACCCTTCTAATTTCTTTTCTTGCACTGTCATTTATTTTATATATTTTTTTGTGTTTCATTTTTACCTGGACTCACATTGAATTTGTCAGTATTGTTTGCAAGGTAAAAAGTGTTGATTGCCACATACTATTGCCATATATGGTCTGGTGTCCTCACTGTTCATCTCAAGATTCTCGATAAAATCCAAAGACAGATATGCAATGGAATCGGTCCTGACTTGGGGTCTTGACTCCAGTCACTTTCTCACCAACGCAGTGTGGTTTCCCTCTGTCTTTTCTACAAATATTTTCATGGCAACTGCTCTGATGATCTATTTTCACTGGTGCCCAACTGCATGAATTTAAGTGTGCTACTAGGTTGGCATTTTGGTCTCACCCTTTTACTGTCAAAACAGATAAATGTAACTACCTCTTTTACTGCAACAGCTTCTCTTGCACTTCCTGATAGTAGAATTCCTTCTTCTTACTTGCTTCCCTGATAACTATAATCTTCCAAAATTTAAATGTAATGTCAATCGACATCTTCTGTTGCTTTAATCCCTGTTCTTCTTTTTATCCTCCTCCATTCTTTCATCAACCCACTCCCGTCTATACCCAGTCTTTTCCCTTACTTACACTCTCTGTAGCCCCTTGTGTACTAGTGGCACTCCCGCCTTGCTTGGGGTAGATTGTTTAAAGAAAATATATATATATGAGAGAGAGAGTTTGTAATACTAAAGAATATTCTGTTCTTGAATTTTTCAGATGCAACCCTTAAAAGAAAAGCTGAGCCATGAAATGAATCCAAATATGTGGGTGGTAGCTTGCCGATTTCCTTTTCCCAGCTGGGAGCCTGCTCTTACCATTGGCACTGGGATAGACACTGTGTGGGTGTACAAGTCACTTCCAGGAACCATGAACAATGACAACGTACAAAAAACAGACAAGTTTTTTCGGGATTGACGTATAAATTAATTTATGGTTTAAATAAAAAAAAAAAAAAAAAAAAAAATAAAACAAAAAAAATTGTGAAATTTTATTTTTGTTTTTTTACACTAAAATTCACCCAAAACAAGGTCTATGAGCCACCCAAGGCAAAAGATTATTAAAAGAAGTGAAGATTATGAGGATAAGGAGGATAGATAACATTTGATCCTTGACTTGAAGAGTTTATGGTTGAAGTATTCAGGGGAATGTATTTTGGAATACAAAGTGATCCATGTATTGATTGATAGATTTGTTTTATGGATTGTAGGATAATAATTCTTTTTTTTTCTTGTGAGAGAATATTGAATTAATAATTTTTGGGAAATACCAATGACTATTGCAGATACAGCCTTACCACTTAACCCATAGATGGGGAGAGAAGAGATGGATTCATAACTTTTTCAAGGGTATTTGCACCTAAGTAAATGTAACAAAATTGACTGAAATCTGAACTTAGAATATAACAAACTTGACTGGAACTTGAACACCCCAAGCTGTTAACCATTACACTACCTGCACATCTGTCTGTCACATAACTGAGAACAAATTATCATATAAAGAAAAACATGATTATGATATAAAGAAAACATGATATATAAAAAATAAAAAGATGATATAAAGAAAATATGAGATATAAAATATGATATAAAGAAAAACATGATTATGATATAAAGAAAAAAATATTGCATGACTGAATATTTAAAAAGAGAATGTGTACACATTTCCAGTTTCAACATAGAGTAAAAGTTAATAAAGCTATCCTTACCTTCATGAAGAGTTTTGATACAACCTCAAAAGTGAGTCTATGCTCAAATCACATGTTACTCATTCCTCATGGTAGCCTTCAATGAGTAATTGGTAATCTGATGCAGCTGGTTGCTTTCCCACTCATTTTGACAATATAATCATCCAATGAAGATAAATCAGGAGAGTGAGAAGACTACATGATGTGAGTGACATGATTGTAAAAAGTTTTGACCCACTATTCCTGGGTCACATGTCATGCTGGATTGACCTTTCTGGGAGATTTAAAACTGAAACATTTTGGACTGTCAGAATAATACTTTCTACTTTTTTGCAAGTGCACATTGCTTTAACAATATTCTTTGAGAATAACAATGATTTTTCCAGATACATGTCCTACTATTTAACCCATAGCTTGGGGGATGGGGTATATTTATTACCTTCCCAAGAACATTTTCACGTAAGTGAATGTAACAAATCTAATAGCGGTTCAGATTGAGGAATTAGAGAACTGAGTTAAAATTCTACTCGGATCCTTTACATTCACTTATGTGTTAATACTCTTGGGAAAAGGTATGGATCCTCTTCTCCTCCTTTCAGCTATGGGTAAATAGCAGGACTGACCAAGTTCTATAGCTTTGGATGGAAACTGGTCTACTGCAGAAAGAAATGGCAACCTACTGTGGAAAAAAAATCTGCTTCATCAGTCATGTATTGAAAGATATGTGATCGCCTAAGTGTGTATCACACACGGCACCTAACTGACTGAATGTAATGAACCTGACTGGAATTTGAACTAAAAAAAGTATTGGCACTGTTGCTATGGTAACAGACCTAAAGTATACAATTAAAGCTGCTTGGCACAGATTTAAGACCCAGAAACAGTCAACAAATGAGTGGCACAGAACTGGTTCAGATGTTTCAAGGAAGGTGACACCAAGAAAAAAAAAGGTCAGGTCTTGCCTGAAAATGAAGTGGACAGAGGTTCAACAATGTGGACGAGGTTGAAAACAGGTGCAGGGAGTTTTAAGTCACTAAACAAGCCAAATGATATAATTGTAGAATTGAGCCTCTGGCACAACAATGACAACTAACAATAGAATATGATAGGATATATGTCAATGAATAAATGCATTTCATGTGTAATTTGCTTGAACTATTAAAGCTTGAAATACAAAAAAGTTTTTTATTCAAATTGGCATAGTGCCAAAATGACCTTGGGCATAACCCAATATTTATGCTGATGACAAAAATTTTTACTCTCATCTTAATAGTAAGTCCAATAAAGTAAAACTGGCAGCTGATCTTGAAAATGGCTTCCAATCAGTTATTAACTGGGGCAAGAAATGGCTTATAAATTCCAACACCTCCTAAACAAAACTCTCTTTTCATCATCATGAAGAACTATTTTTGCTTACAACAGCATGGCTGAGGATAACTTCCAGGAGAGTAACTTATTGCGTCTTTTTTGGTCTGACATTTTCCACTGACAAGAAGTGGAATGATTATATTGAGTCGATTGATAGGTCTGCCATTGGAAATTTGGTTCACTCTGTCATGCTAGACAATGCTTCTCACCAGAGTCCTTCTTGCATGTTTAGAAATCTATCTGTCTATATATTGAATATTGCTGCCACATCTGGTCTGGTGTTCCTGTTATACATCTTTGACATAATCCAAAGATCTGTAATGTTATCTATCAGTCCTGAACTGGCATCTTGATTTCAGTCACTTTCCCACCACTGTGTTGCAGCTTCCCTGTGTCTTTTCTATATTTTCATGGCAACTGTTCTAATGAGCTTTCATCCCTGGTATCTTGACTGCATAAATTTAAGCTTACTACTGGATTAGCAATTAGGTCTCACCTGTAGAATCAAATATGATACCTCGCAAGAAAGTTCCAAACTAGCGTCCAGTTGGTAGACAAAAATGGGCTGTAACTTAATATAGACCTCCGTACTCAAGCATACAAAGCAGTCCAATGATGGATATTTATTGATCACAGTATCAACACCAAAATCAACAGCCAATCAGAACTTCTCTAAGCCAATCAGAAATTCTCTAATAGGTTGGCCCAAGTAGCATAATGGAACATTCCAGCCTGTTATATAAACCACTCACCAACTGGCCCAAACCGTTCATGACTGTCAAACTCTCTGCCTTGGCGATGAGGAACCCGGACGAAGCTTTGCCAAAAGGCAAAGTTTCGTCTGGGGAGATAGACAGGCCCTGAACCTGTTTATACAAGTTCAAAGGGAATATTTTTGGCCAAGCCTATGGGCTCGGAATACCCACAATAAACCGGCCTTGTGCCAAATACACCCTCATCTGCTGTTAAATATAACATTTGTCAGCGGCCTCTCTTAATTATTTTGAGGGTTTAACAAGTCCAACTAACATCAGTTATCCTTATTTTGATATTTTAGTTTGTTTTGGGTTCATCCCCTCCCAGGTCATTTTATATCAGATTTTTAAATATAGAATTTTATGCTCATTAAATTTTTATGTCATGGTGTGTTTTTTGTAGGTTCCCTGAGAGTATGCCGTATTATGGATTTTGATGATGGACGAGTTCTTGTGGTGAATGTGCAAATTGTAACAAGTGAATGGGTCATGAATCGGATTAGCTAGGTATAAGATAGTAAGTGACGACCAGTCTCAGCCCTTTCCCTCCAATTTTTGACCTTTTGCCAAAATTGTATTTTATACAAAAAATCTTGAGTTGTCCATGGTAACTGCTCTGATAAGCCACTTTCGCTGGTTCCCAGACTTCATGAATTTAAGCGTTCAACAAGGCTGGCATCTCGCTCTCACCTTTTCACTGTCGAAACTGTTAAATGTAGCCATCTCTTCTACTCCAATAGCTTCCTGTCTTGCACTTCTCGCCTGTGGAACTCCCTCCCCATTTCTTGTTTTCCTGATAGCTATAATCTCCAACTATTCAAATGTAATGTCAATCGACATCTCCAGATGCCCTGATCTAACCCCTAGCCTTCTCTTCAATCACTCCTCTTTGCTCTTGCTCCAACTCTCTGTAATCCCTTGCATGCTAGTGGCTTCCCGCCTTGCTTGGGGTTGAATGCTTAAAAAACTCAACTTTCAATAGCACTGTTCTGCTTGTCCAACTAAATCCTACATCACTGTGTTACTGTTGAAATAGCTAAGATATAACTGTAAATTCTATTCTAATAGTTTCTTTTCTCATGCATCTACCTACATGATGTTTTTTATCTCCCAATCACTAATCTACATGAAAAATTTTCAGAGCATTATTTTCTTGTGTCCCCTTTGTTTTTCTGATCAACATAAACAAACCTAGTCTGATGAAGTCCTGAATAATGAAATGCATCACATGAACTTTTTCCACTTTGTCATATATCTTTCCCCCAATATTAAGAGAAGCAAAACATTTTAAACTTGCACTTGCTTTGTGCTGACACCCAGTAATGGGAAAAAACTTTGGCCATAAAAAAATAATGATAAAAACTAGAGACTGAATCCCAAAGCAAGTTCATTGTTAAATCTCACTGTCTGGTAAGTATCAGCCCCTGCACTTCTCTTGAACACAATTGGATGAGCAGGAAGGGAGGACATGCTGCATGGTTACATTTTCCATGCCAATATCCATTACACTATCTGCATATTCACTGTCAGTAATGCACACCTGAATTGCTGATTACAATCTCTTCCTGGCTGACTTTTTTTTAATGGATTTCAGTAGTAAAATCATTAATACTGCATTCACATCATAAATTTAATAACTCTATTCTGTCAGTAACACTTGCATTAATTTCTGATAACACATTTCTTTTTGATTTTCAATCCATTTCCATTGCAAAATCATACAAAGAAGAAACCATCCCATAATATATTTAACTCTAGACTTCTATGTAGACAAGATGTATTTCTTTTTAATCTTAATTTTGTATAACTTGTCAAACATCAACAATAGCTACCTACCTTTTTATCCATAGATGAGAACAGTCATTATAAATACCATAATCTTTTTTTACAATGAGATCATAGAGTCAATATGAACTTCATAATCTTTTCCATGGATGTATAGTAAATACTTCACCAGGGCTAGATAGGGTTTTAAATTCAGAGTTGTTATTCTCCTAGATTGGTTGCCAACCACAGCTAAACTGATTTTTTTTTTAACATCTAAATCAACCCTACAGAACAATAGCCTAGTGGATTAAAGTATTAGCTTGTGACTTTGGTGACATAGTAATTTTGAGTTCAATCCCTGGGCAAGGCAGCATGTATTTGAACTCAGTGGAAACAAGCAAGCAATAACTAAGCATTACTAATAATAAGCTGGCATCTTGTCTGCAGTTGTTCTCTCACAGACGTGCCAACGCCTCCCTCTGTCTTTTTTACAAATACTTTCACGGTAACTGCTCCGATGAGCTGCTTTTGCTGGTTCCCAGACTTCATGAATTTAAGCGCTCAACTAGGCTGGCATCTCTCACCTTTTCACTGTCCAAACTGTTAAATGTAGCTGTCTCTTCTACACCAATAGCTTCATGTCTCGCACTTCTCGCCTGTGGAACTCCCTCCCCTTTTCCCTGATAGCTATAATATCCAACTATTCAAATGTAATGTCAATTGACATCTCCAGATGCCTTGATCTATTCTCTATCCTTCTCTTCATCCTTTCCATTATCACTCCTCTTTGCTCTCACTCCAACTCTGTAACCCCTTACATGTTAATGGATTCCCACCTTGCTTGGGGTGAAACGCTTAACAAAAAAAAAAAATGCCTAGACATGGGCAGTGGAATGAGAAATCTAATCTCATAGATTAATGGGTTCAATTCAGAATATATATCTGATGAAGGCCAGAGGGTACACCAGTCGAAATGCTGTGATAACAACAAAGATGAAGACAATAGTCTGAATATAAATAGTGTAAATAATGACATATCATCCCAGAAATTCTGACAGAAACCCTCCATAGGTTATTTAAAACTGAAATATATTTTGAATTGTCAGAATAATTTGTTTTTTTTTTTTTTGCAAATAAATATTGCACAAACAATTTTTTTCTTCTGAGAATAATAATTTTCATGATAGAAGTCCTATTAATTATCCCATAGCTGGAGGGAGGAAATGGATTCATATCTTTCCCAAGGGTATTTTGCATGTAAGTGAATGTAATGAACCCAACTGTAATCCAAACTCAGCTCTTCAAGTGCTCATTCCAAGCCCCAATCCATTACATCAATGCACAGCTACAGAGATCAGTCTACCCTACTATTTAACCCATAGTCGAGATGAGATGAATTTATAGCTTTCCCATTTCACTATCTTATTATTTGGTCGAGCTATCATGGACATTCACAAATCTATCATATCAACCATCACGGTCCTGCATCAAAGTCAGAAGCTCATTAGGTTGGCATTTTGTGTCATAACATAGTTGGTCAATGTAAATAGTTGCTGGTAACCAACCAGTCTTGCTCTATGTCTAGGTGTCCAGAGCAGTAGATCACTCGCAAATTCCTGTTTTGATCACCAGCAGTCTCCTGCAAAGCAAATTCTGCATTCATGTAAGATTGTAGAAATACCAGGAATGGGTCTATAGAACTGTGATTTATTCGGCTGTTGTCTCCGGAAGATATTAAATATAGCTGTCAGCATCCGAGTGATGTATTTCTATCAATGCCTCTCATCTCTTGTCAGACGAGTCCCAAACCATAAATACCTAATTATTGTTGGGAATATAAATCCTCAGGTTGGTGTCAAAGACGTACATATTTTGCATATTAGATGTCTTCTGACAGAGATGGGATCTTCCTCAGAGACTTTATACTGGAAATTATTCATTTATGCCACACCACTAAATTTCAAAATAAGAGCTCTAAAGAATTGACATTATATTATTATTTGGTTGCGCTAGCTCAGATATTCACGAGTCTAGTATATCAACCATCATGGTCATGCATCAAGGTCAGGTCATTAGGGAGGTAGTCTGTGTCATAATATAGCTGGTCAATGTAAATGGTTACTGGTAACCAACCAGTCTTGCTCTATGTCTAGATGTCCAGAGCAGTAGATCACTCGCAAATTCCTGTTTTGCTCACCAGCAGTCTCCTGCAAAGCAAATTCTGCATTAATGTAAGATTGTAGAAATACCAAGAATGGGTCCATAGAGCTGTGATTCAGTTGGATGTTGTCTCCAAAAGATGTTAAGTATTGCTCTCAGCATTTGAATATAGGTTCCATCAAGCTTAGTCTCTAGGATTTTACTTAATGTTCAAGCAGTGGCATGAAAGAATATTCATTTGAGGTTGTCTGGTAGATTAGAATTCCAGATTACATCCATTTTATTCAAGATAGCCCAGGTCTTTATCTATGTGAACTTTCACATCCTTTTCAGTAGAATTTATTTTGCTTTTTAGGTATATAAAAGATTTGACAGATTTTATCAATTGACCTGAGAATGTTTGTATTGTTGAAGCTTATGAATTCAGTTTTAGAGACACTGAAATAGTCCATCATCATTGGTAGTATTTTCTAAATGATATAGGAGAACTGTGGCATTGGTAATGTTTTTTTTTTTTGTTTACAGTCAGTTTCACCCTGTACAAGCTGCAGGGGACACACGAGATAGACGGTTACAATAAAAGGCTGTTTATGCAGATAGGTGGGGAAGATAAAGGCTAACCAGTGACTTGAACAGGTTAAGAGTGTAGTGATCAGAGAAACATCCTCTTGGGTGTCAGTTCCACAGAGCAGTTGTCCGAGTGGAACTTACTTCTTACCAATGGAATACGGATGGAATGTGGGTGGTATGGCGAGTCTTTGCAGTGATAGCTAGGTCATCTGCATATGAGTATCACAAATTCCAGAGACTTATTCTACATTATCTACATACCCTTAAATATATTTATAAGGATTTGCACAAGAACAAGAAGAGAAAACAAAGGATAGGGATGATGATGTTTAAGACAGAAAAATATTTTTAACTCTTATAAGCAAAAAAAAAAAATAAATAAATAAATAAATAAATAAAATTAAAAAAAAAAAAAAAAAAATAAAAATAAAAAAAAAATAAGGAGGTTATTTTGTTTATTGAGTTCTATTATTTTGTAAGATGTTCAGAAAACCAACTTTTTCAGCTGCCAGCAATTATCAAATTCCATTTAAAATGTCACAGTATGACTGCTTCAGGTGTTTCCAAGTAAACTGCTCCAAATCAACCTGAAAATTAAAATTTAAAAATAATTATTAAAATCATATTTTAAAATTTTACCTGAAAATTAAAATTTAAAAATAATTATTAAAATCATATTTTAAAATTTTACCTGAAAATTAAAATTTAAAAATAATTATTAAAATCATTTTAAAATTTTATCTTAAAAAATATTCTAATTTAACTAAAGTTAACAACCAGGTAAGACATAATTGTTCAAGTTCAAAGAAGCAAGCAAATGATTTTTTTAATCTTATTTATATATTAAAAGAATTCCCAGTGTCTCTTGTTTATGCACATGTGTAGTCACATCAACATAAACAAATGTAGTCTGATGAAGTCCTAAAAGACGAAATGTGTCATATGAAAACTTTTTCCACTTTGTCATGTTTTTCTTCCAATATCAAGAGAAGGAAAACATTTTAAACTTACCCTGCCTTGTGCTCACATCCAATAACAGGAAAAACTTTGGGTGTAAACAACAATGATAACAATTGGACAAAGAATCCCAAAGCAAGTTCAATGTTAAATCCAACTTTATCTGACAAATCTTGCTATGACAATAGTCACAGGCAGTACTGGCTCCCTTTCTTCCTTTAGACAGCATTGAGGGAGTGAAAAGGGAGAACATGCTGCACGGGCAACTGCTGATTTCTCAAAGGAAAAATAAAAACTGCCCAAGCATGCACCCAGGAAAATAAAATTCAGTATCATCTCACCTGTGCACGGTTGGTAAAACAAACACTGCCTTATTGTAACAGGGCAATGGAGCTGACCAAGTTATAAAGTATTGTTTTGGTGACTTGAAGTATTGAAAGACTAATTCTGAACAAAGGATTAGAGATATTAAATGGAGAAAAATATGGGAGAGTGGTTCATCAGGATGAAACTTGATAAAGAAAAAAAAATTGATTTTTTATTAATTTGATCCAATAAAATACTTATAAGGAAGGCAACAGGAAGATTTGAACCTAAGTAAGATTCAGTATAAGTGAAATTCAATTAAAATAAAACTCTTGGAGCAGATCTGGGGTTCTCTCAAAGCAGACAGATACTACAAACTTCAAGCTTAAATTATATCCAATGACTTGGTATATTATAAATATAATATGTATGTTGCCACTTCTTGCTGGTATTCATGTCACAATGTACTAAGATATATTCTAAATGTCAAAATCCTGAAATTTGAAATCATGAATTTATAAAACCCCAAAAGATCAGAATCCTGAGAAAAAAAAAAATTAAAAAACCAGAAAATGTCATAGGCGATGGGAAAATTTAGCAGGCAATGCCCATGTCGGTGTTTATCACATTATTAGAGAGGCTAAAAAGAGCAGCAGCATGTAGAAAACAAAGTAATTGTATTCTCCAAGGAGAGTCTTGTCCAAAAAGAATGTTTGTTTTATCATGATGAAAGGCTTAAAAATAAAGTTAATGATCGTGAAAACTGATCAGATCTTATGGACAATCTTAGAACTCTTGCTCATAATGTTTCATTATAAATTATTCATATATTCTGGTTTTAAAATTTTTTTTAAAATTTTGTATGTTTAAACACTATTTAAACACTATTTTATAAATGTTTAGAAATAAAAGGTATTTCTCAATTTTTTTTTCTTTTTCAATTTCTCCCAAAGACTATTTTTGAGAATTATGATTTCTCAGGATTTTAAATTTCGCGATTTTCATCTTTCAGGAATTTTAATTTCGCGATTTTCATCTTTCAGGAATTTTAATTTCGCGATTTTCATCTTTCAGGAATTTTAATTTCGCGATTTTCATCTTTCAGGAATTTTAATTTCGCGATTTTCATCTTTCAGGAATTTTTATTTTCATTTTCATCTTTCAGGAATTTTAATTTCCTGATTTTCATCTTTCAGGAATTTTAATTTCGCGATTTTGACCCAAACCATTCTAAATATATTCACACTGAAAGGAGTGAAACTAAGCACTTACCTGAGGGTGATGATTTCGAGGAAGAAATGGACGTTTACAAAATTCCTTTAGTCTCTTGTACAACTGGTTTGAGGTGTTATACAAATAACATCCTAAAATTGGAATAGAAAAAAAAAAAGAAAAAAAGATTCATACTGTTCCATTGCTGGCAACAAGATTTTTATTAAATTCTTAGTCTTAGATAATTTTTTTTTTAATTATTTCACCCCAAGCAAAGCAATAAACTACTAAGATGCAAGGAGTTACTGAATGTGAAAGAATATAAGGAAAAATGTAGAGAGAAAAGAAATTAAGAAGACAGAAAATAACGATTAACATTTCATTTAAATTTGTGAAGATCAAAGGTGACTGGAAAGCAAAAAGCCAGAAAAGAATTCCATGAGCAAAAAGTCCAAGAGAAGAAACTGTTAGCATAGAACTTACAGCTACGTCTAGCAATTTCAAATGTAAAATGATGAGACCTTGCTGCCAATAAAGTCTAGGTACCAAAGAGTACAACTGAAAAAGTAAACAAGGGATAAATCTAAATTCCTGTTCAAAAGACTGGGGAGGAGTGTGAACAGGACGATAGGCAAACCTATCTACTCCCATTGAGAAAAAAAAACAAAACAAATAAATATATAGTAAATAAAATTTTATATGGAGATATTAGAGGTATAGAGTTGAAGTAGACTTTAGATAGAACCAGAAACCCAATTCTAAAGAGGAAACAATGGATAAACTTCTATTCCTGCCCAAAAGGCCAGTGAATATGAACTTGATGATAGGCAAACCAATCTTCTTAAGATGAAGATATATTGACTATTTAAGACATAAGTATGAAGAAAAGCCAAACAGATTGCTAAAATGTTTATTGCACATCCAATACAGAATCAATAATTAAAAATCTTGAATCAAAGAAGTGTCGGAACAAGAAACGTGATAGTCATGCTCAGAATGTTATCAGAAAGAGCAATACAAATGCAGAAGAATGTGTACCTGTGTTTTATAGTCTATGCAAAGGTGTTCAACAAAGTACACCACAAATATCTGTTGGAGCTTCTCAGCAACCTTGACATATTCAGGAAAGACATTAGAATAATCAAAAACCTCTATTGGTAAACAAACTGCTTGCATAAAGATAAAAAAAATGAGTTCAGCAGATACACAAAAATAAAAAGGGGCGTAAGGCAAGGATGTGTCTTCTCACCAGACCTAGTCAACCTATACAGCAAGGCAATTGTGAGAGAACTGGAAAGACTACCAGGATTCATCATTGGCAGCCAAAATATTTAACAGTATAAGATATGCAGATGACACTGTGCTGATAGCAGACATGAAAAGGAAACTACAAAACCTCCTACAGGTAGCAAAAGAAAGTGAGAAGAAATAACTAAGCATAAACTACAAGAATGCATGGTCATCAACAAAAAGATAAGCCTGAAATGCAATTTACAGAATGGGGACACTAAAATCAAGCAGGTGCAGAAATTTAAATATCTGGAAAGTGTTCTGAGAGAGGACGGAACGTGTAACGCTGAGATCTGAAGACATATTGGGATGGCCAAAGATGCATTCCAAAAGATAGGCAGAGCATTACGAGACAGGAGAGATTTGTTGGTAACAAAGAAAAGAGTACTGAACTGCTACATATGTGTCCTTCAGTATCTGTCTATACTTCTGAGATGAGGTATTATGTACACTATTTACATTATTCAGGCTATTATCCTCATCTTTGTTGTCATATTTATTTTTAAGGAAAACTGGAATTGAACCGGCCTTCTTCAGAAATTTGAAAATCGAACTGAATCCTTATATTTTCAGGAGGGAGACTGTTCTAGTTCAAACATGCCATGTCTAATGGAGAAAGGTTATCTCTGATTAATTCCCTCTATTACACCTAGTTAAGGCAGGAGAACTGGAGAGGGAATTAACAGGAGATAACTGATAACTGACATCCATTAGACATGGCAGTAACTAGAACAGTCTTCCCCAGTGAGCAAAATAAAGGGTTCAGTTTACATTCTGACCACCTGAAGAAGGCTGGAGTTTTACATCATGAATTTTTTTAAATGTTGTGATAAATATGGACAACAAAGATGAGGACAATAGTCCGAATAATGTAAATAGTGATATCTGTCCTCCATTATGGCAGGGAATGTTGGACGGTCTCCTCAAAGATGAAGAGACTCTAGGCAACAGAGGTGTGGTTCTACAGAAGTATGTTAAGGATACCATGGATCAAACATGTGAGCAATGACAAGGTTTTGGAGAGAATGCAAATAAAAACGAAACTCATACTTAGCATCAGGAAGAGACAGCTGAAATTTCTGGAACACATAATGAGAAAGGAGGGCTTGGAAAATCTGATACTCACAGGGTGGATCAAGGGAAAAGGGAAAGCAACATATGACATACTTAATGAGATTAAACAAGTGGATGACAAAACAGGGTCTGGGAGAAATGACAAAAAGTCAAAGCTTATTGAGGGCTATAAGAGACAGGAGAAAATGGAGAGTCATGATCCCCTATGTCCTGAAGGGACACAGCACACAAGCAGGAGAACCCAGTCATGGCTGTCAGACAATTTCTGTGACCACATCATCCCTTACACCCGGCCACCTAATTCTCCAGACAACAACCTCCTTGATTATTATGTGTGGGGCACAATTGAGTGAGAGACCAGCAAAACTCCTTGTAGTACCAAAGATGAACTGAAGGCAAGGATTATGGCAGCATTCACTAACTTAAACAAGGAGACTCTCCAGAAGAGATGCAGGAGATTCTGAAGTCGTCTGGAGGCCATGGTTGAAGCCAATAAATTTACTCTTTAGTATTTCAAGATATTTTTGTGTAATTTTGGTAAATATATCTGTTTAAATGAGATGTCAGTGTTATTTCCATTTTTGTGTAATTTAGATGACAATTTATCCATCGCACCCTGTATGTAAAGATGAAAGATCAAAAATGATTTTTCAAACCTGGGAAGATTTCTGGATAAACAAGACGGTTTGGGCACAAAGGGTAACATCCAAAATAAATATATATTCCAATAAAAAAAAAACAAAAAAAACACAGATTTAATGATATTTTGTTTCATGTTAATTGTTCTGATAAGCCTTTATTACATCCAAAAAGCTGATTATGAACAAAGAACAGTGTCATATTTTATACTTCATTATTTTCTGACCAATTCAAACTAGAGGTTGAGTATCCTTTATCCAAAATTCCAAAATTTGAAAGCTTTTCAGGTACTGTCATGACTTGCCTCAAATGGAAAATTTCAGAAAAAACTGGGAGGTAATTTGCCCTGGGTGGGGGTTCCCCAGCTCAGCTAATGTAGCATACATGGTGCCAATTTTTTGTTAGCAATCATCACAGCAACACCTTCATTTGTGGATTATTTATTGGGTATTTTTCTCAGTAAAGATATTATTCAAAACATCAAAAAGTCCTGCAGTTATATATTTTTTGTAAGTATAGATCATGTTTTTTTTTGTACACATAGAGAAAGTACAAGACATTATTCCACATGAAATCTGAAATTCATCACTTAAAAATCTGTGTAAGCATTACATGATTACATCTTTTATCTATATCTGTATTAACAAAATTTATTAAATTTTATATAAAAAACTTCAAAGCATATAGATATATTTATATAAAAATACCATCATATTATATGTCTAAATTGTGTTATGAAATGTAAAGGAGAAAACATTTATTGAATGGGTTGATTTTTTCTGCCCCATTTTATATGTTATACACAAAATAAATAGCCTGTATTTCCAAATCTGAAAAAAAATCTGGAAACTGAAGCACTTTTGGTCCCAAGAATTTCAGATAAAGGATTCTCAACTTGTATTGCTGGGTTATTTGCCCCTTATTTTCTTGTGATTTTTTAAGCATAGCTTAGATGTGGCACAAGGCCCAAAGTATGTGGTATTCAGTGAGGATCAAACTCACTATTCAGTCGTAATTGATCTGGCTAACCCCAGATGTAAAAAAATAAAAAAGATAATCTTCAAGTCACCTACTGAAAATACTTATTCATTTTTATTTGTCTACACTAGTTATTATTATTATTATTGATGACTAGAAGGAGAGCCTGGCATTGCCTGGGGGATGTAACATTAATGAGAAAATAAAGTAAAATAAACCATCATAAAGACTGAAAAATAAAATTGACAAAGATTATAAAAAAGAAATTGACGGACAATACATATCTTAATTTAGTTTGTTTTGTTGTTTTTTTTATTAATTTTTCAAATTGAAACTCAAACAAAACATTGTTTTCAATTTTTTATCTTAATTATCTATTGATTTGAATAAATTTTATTATAAACAATTGTCTTGTAATAATGGAATTTAAAGCATTCCAAATGTAAAATAAAAAAAAAGTGTGCAAGACAATAAGAAAATACTATATAAAAAAAAAAAAAAAAAAAAAGTGAATTTTTGTTGAAATTTAATGAAAAATGTTCAAAATTAAGATCCCATATATAAATGAACACACACACAAACAAACAACCTGGGTTTTATAATAAGTATAACTCGATAAGTTGTCCCCTTCCATTCTTTTGACAGAACCAAAAAAATAATTTTATGCAGTTTTTTGAAGTTTTTGTTGAACTTTCTGTTGAAAAATGTATCAAACCGATCCAATATATAAACAAATAAATAAACACACACACACACAAAAATATATATATTTTTATAATAAGTAGGATAATATAAAATTTAATGTTTGCTATCAAAATGATGTTGTCCATTCATATTAATTCAAGATCCTTACTTAGATATTCTGTATTGAATATGTAGCAAACTTTTTGCAATCAATTTGGTTGTATTTGTTTCTTGAAAAGTGATAGCATGCCACATCTTGTCTAGTGTTTCTGCTATGTATTTGGAGATTCTTTATAAAACCCAAGAATCTGCAACATTATTCATCCTACATAACAATAAAAATATTTGAAATTAATAATAATTTATTATTATTATAATTTTGGTTGTTCCAAAGTCATCATTTACATTAAAAGCCATACAGAATATGTCAAAAATTGAACGTCTATGTATCATATATAGTACACAGGAAACCTGATTTTAAAAGAGTGATAAGAATAGAGTCTACTATTGTGCAGGATGTCAGAGGAAATTAATTTAATATTTAATATCATTAGAAACAGGACAAAAAAATGATGCCTTTAATACCTCAAATGAAAGACATTTATTTTTTTTTTTATTGAAATGATTATAATCATTTTGCATCACAGCATAAATAAATAAAAAATGATTTATACATTTTGTGCAAAAATTGAAATATATATTTTTTTTTTATTTTTTGCAAACAATATATAGAAATTAGCACATTCAATTTGCCATTAAAAATTAAATTTTTATTTTTATTAATAGTTATAAATCTGAAAACAAGCATGAATGTTTGAATAGTACACATGAAAATGCCCTGGACAGGCAAAGGGTTAACAACATTAGATATCACATGATGTTAATAGCAGACACAGAAAGGAAACTAAAAGAATTTCTATAGAAGATAGTGAAGGAAAGTGATAAGACTAAACATCAATTGCTAAAAGACAGAATGTATGGTTGTCAGCAAAAGAAACAGCCTAAAATGCAAATTACAAATTGGAAATACAATACAGTTTTATCCCAGAGAATTTCAAGAAATAAAAGAAAAGTGAAGATTTTTTTTTCCATATATATTCATAATTATATTAGAAAAAAAACACACATACTGTGGATAAACAACATCTGCTGCTTTCAAAATATCATAATATTTGGCTTTACTTTCTACATAGCCCCAATTTTTTATGTGGGAAAGAAGGTTTGTCTGGGATTCAGCAAACACACCTGGAAGAAGGAAACAAAAATTATTCACTATCCCATTTCATATAATATGTATTTGCTTAAATTATTTGATAAAAATGTTTAATTATTAATTCAGCTTCATTTTTGAATTTACTTGTAGCTAAGATTTATCACAACCTTTCATATGTTGAACATAAAGTTAAACTCACAAGTCATTTTGAAATTAAACTGATCTAACTTTATTTTTTACACCAAGTTGTTCATTTCCAAGCTGGCCATGTTTAAACAAAAAACATGGCAGAAATACCTCCCACATAATGTTAAGATACTAGCCAGATGACAACACTATTAAGAACATGCTGAAATATTTCACTATAACCACACAGGTAACAGTTTAAAATATGGGAATATTAACATTTCAATACATCTTTTCTATAGGAAATGTCTTACCATTATTTGGGCAATATGTTTTTAAAGGTATTTTGATAAAACACCTTGTTTATCTTACTTATTTTTTCATTAAGAAAAAAAGGAAACAATTTTGTAATTAGTATTTGATAAACATAGGGTGATTTTCTATAAAATTCAAGGTCTTTTAAGGAAATAAGAAATTTTTCAAGTTGGAGCAGCTTAATGGTATTGTGTTAGGAAAAATTGTGCTACATTGAACCATTTTTTTTTGACATGATTAACTAAACCCACTTTTTGATTTTCTGCTGCTAGGAAAATAGGATCAAATTAACTATAAGTTCTATGCTAACAGTTTTATGAAAAAATGTCTTGTTTTATGAAGTTTATTTATTTGAGAAGAATCATTTTTTGATTCAACAAAAATTTAAATACAATTAAAAAATCTTTATTCAAAAATAAATGATTTAAAAAAAAAAGTTTTGCTTTTATTTGTTTTTCCTTTTCCATTATTCTAGAAACATTGAATTTAAACCCTTGCATCTCAGTGGCTGAGTTGCCTGCTGTGGGGGTGAAATGATTAAAAAAAACAAATAGAAATAGTGAAATGGATTTCATTATGGCATATTATTAAGAAATTAGTAAAAAAAACGTTGAGACATTTGGACTTTTATTTGAATTTATGAATTGTCTTGAATCAACATCTAGTTTACTTTCTTTTTATGTGCCATGTCCTTTCAGGACGTAGGCGATCATGGCTCTCCACCCCTTCTATTCCTTGCAGCTCTCAACAAGTTCCTTCCCTCTGCTTCCTCCCCAGACCACGTTCTGTCACCCACTTGCTTGAGCCCGCCAGGGATGTCATGCATTGTTTTCCCTTGTCTCTCTTTCCCTCTATTCGACCCGTGAGTATCAGATTCTCCAGGCCCTCCTTCCTCATTATGTGTCCCAGAAACTTCAGCTGCCTCTTCCTGATGTTAAGTATAAGCCTCCTCCTTGTTTCCATCCTCTCTAAGACCTCATCGTTGCTCACACACTTAGTCCATGATATCCTTAGCATCCTTCTGTAGAACCACATCTCTGTCGCCTTGAGTCTCTTCATCTTTGAGGAAATCGTCCAACATTCACTGCCATAAAGAAGGACAGATGTCACGTAACAGCTCAGTATTCTTTTCTTTGTTACCAAAAGAAATCCTCCTGTCTCGCAATACTCTGCCCAGCTTTTTGGAATGTGTCCTTGGCCATCCCAATACGTCTACGGATCTCAGTGTCACAATTTACCATCCTCTGTCAAAACACTTCCCAGATATTTAAACTTAAAACGTCTGCTTGATTCTAGTGTTCCTGACCTGCAAATCGCATTTTGGGCTCATCCTTTTACTGATGATGCATTCTGCATTCTTGTAAGTTTATACTTAGTCCTTTCTTCTCACTCTCCATTTTACCTGTGTAGGAGATTTTGTAATTTCTTTTTCTTGTCTGCTATCAGTACTGTGTCATCTGTGTATCTTATGTGGTTAAAATTGTGGCCACCAATGCTAAATCCAGGTAGGGTTTCCCATTCTCTCAGAAACTGCCTTGTCTTTTGTAGGTTGAACAGGTTGGATGAGAAGACACATCCTTGCCTTTCTATTTTTGAATATTCACTGAACTATCGTTCCCTATACGCATGCATGCTGTTTGCTGCCAGTTTAGGTTCTTGATTATTCTAACATCTTTCCTGAATATATCAAGGTTATTGAGCAGTTCCAGCAGATCCTTGTGGTGTACTTTATCGAAGGCCTTTGCGTAGTCTATGAAACATAAGTACATGTCCGCAGAGTTAAAAAAACACCCCAAAAAACTAATTTCTAGCAAAATATTGTTAGACACTCCAAGGTGATCATGGTTTTCAAAACTGACCCCTTGATAAAGAAAAAACAAACCCCAGACCACACCACCATTCAAAACTATAAATGAGTAAAACATTCCATACCAGAGTTATTCCAAAACAAGGCTTGAGGATGAAACTGCCACCCAGTGGTTAAGGTTTAATATTGGAATTAAATACTGCTGACCAGTTTCGAAACATAGTAATTTCTGTGTCACGATACAATCATATTTATAAAAAAAAATAATTATAATCTAGGCTCTACTTGCATAGCGAACACTGTTTTTTTAAAAATAAAAACAAAAATACTAAAGAACTTCAGATCATCAATCTAACAGTTCTTTCCTATTATATCAATATATATGCACACACACACTTATATATATAAACCTATAAATCAAGTAAAATTATTGTTTAGCTTGCCAAAAAATCTGGAGACAAATTTATTAACTTTGTATGGAACTAAATATACAAAAAAAAAAAAAAAAATTAATCCCACCAGTGGAAAATAAATTTTATTTTGAGCAAAATGTTTTTTTAACAAACTTACTTGGAACATCTGTAAATGTTTGACCAATGACAGAAACAAAAAATTCCAGACCATCTTCATGCAGCTTGAGTAAAACCTCAAACAATGTATCAGGATCTTTATCATGTTCCCTGAAAAAAATGGAAGAATAAAACACAATGATCAGGAATTCACCTCTTGGAATGTCCAAGAAACACAAGATGATAGGATCAACTCTAAAAGAAATTCCTAATTTTATGGTATATTTGTTATCTTTACTGGACTCAAATTTGAATCTTTGTTTCCTGAGAAAAATAGTTTAGGATACTTTTGTGGAAGACTGATATGAACGCCTGGGCACCTTTAGTCCAAATAAAATTGTTTTTACAGTTCATGACAGATCGAAAGTGTCATTTTGTTGGAAAATGATTTTAGTATCAAAAATGGTATAAATTTGAATATCTGGGCACCTTTAGCCCAAATAACAGAATTGTTTTTGCTGTTTGGGATAGATCAAAAGTGTCCTTTTGTTGGAAAATGATTTTAGTGCTAAAAATGGTATAAATAGATCAAATTAAAATTTAATTTCAAATTGCCACTTGGAGCAAACACAATGTGATATCTTTGGATTTGCTGTGAGCTAACCTCAATGAAGTCTAAAATCTCAATTTTCAGACACTTTGTTAACAGTCATCTTAGAGGCTAAATCCAAGCTTACCGGAATCTTTGTAGTTTGATATACATTTTTTATTTGGACATTTTTTTTTCCAATTTTCTAAATAACTATACCTCAAATTATAAAAAGATTCCATCAACGCAAACATTGTCGAATCTAAAAGTCTGTGAGTTCTGTAAACAAATAACACAACCCTTGCCGACCAGCTATTGATTGACCCCACATTGCACTGCACTCTCATTTATGTCAGCATACACTGATAGCTGGGAAAGAGCCTGCTGCACACTCACAAAATAATGGAGATGAAAAACAAATGCAAACCCTCAGAGTCTGTCTATATTTCTGAGATGAGGTATTATGTACATTATTCGGACTATTGTCCTCATCTTTGTCGCCATATTTATCACAATTTTAGAATGCTTTTTATGAACTCCGGCCTTCTTCAGGTGGTTTTTTTTGGGTCCTGTCACTGGATCTAACCAATGCCTATATCCACTGTGCCATGTGTCCTTGAGTGTGAGTTCAATACCCGGTTAAGGCAGTGGAGAACTTTCAGAGGGAAATTAGCAGGATATCCATCAAACATGGCATTATTTTACCCCAGTGAGCAAAATAAAGGGTTCAGTTTGAAATTCCAACCACCTGAAGAAGGCCAGAGTGTACAACGGCCGAAACATTGTGATAAATATGGTGACAAAGATGAGGACAATAGTCCAAATAATGTAAAATGCAAACCCTATTTATTTCCAATCTTATATTTAAACATTTTATTCAGGGTTTTGACTGGGTGGATGGACAGGTGACACTTGGGAGAAATTCTGTTTTGTCAGTTTTATAGATTAGCTCTTCCCCCTACCAACTACTCACTCATCATTCATCCTGGCATATCACTGGCAGTACAAACAGGTAGCATTGGAACCATGTGACTGACGAGTCCATCTTTCACCAAGAGTGGACCAGAACTGACTCGTCTGATTCCAAGCACGTCTGTTTATAGATACCAACACCTCAAAATAATCAATGTCTGGTTTGTTGATACTTAGTTTCCAAAAAGCTTTTATCCTCTCCTTTAGTTTCTTGCTCCTCTTCAGTTAAAACACGTGCCTCTTAGAAAACCAGACTTCAAATAAGAACCACCTGCTGGCTATAATATAGAAACACTAGAAACTGAGATAAAATCTCCTCTATGCTGATGCCCATAGTTTCACACTTGGTTCACAAGCATTTCAACATTCCAATCAATGTTCACCAACAAAAAAACAAATTTACAAGTATTTTTATAATCTGTTAAACACCACCTAAAGAAATCATTCTTTCAATTTTCTTAAGAAATTGTCTATATGTTATTTTTAATAGTTACTATTTGTATAATATTATTTCCACAAAGAACCATTATTTTTACTGAATCCTTGTATAAATAAAAAAACCGTATAGAAGCAAATTATGGTGAAGTAATGGATAGCAGCTCAGATTGAGGAATTGGAGAGCCGAGTTCAAATTCCAGTTGAATTCATTACATTCATTTACGTGCTAAAAACTGAAAATTGAATGTCTTTTTCAAAACTAATTTACCAGTGCACTTTTGGCCCTAGGGACTTTCTCTCCTTGGAAGGTTTTCATATATTCAATAATAATAATAATAATAAAGCCCATTACTGCATAGATTCCTTAAAAATTTATCTCCTTTTTGTCTAATTTACCTAACTGGCTAATATTAATCTTAGAAGGCTGGCTGATTTTAAATTTTAGGTACCCACCTCTCTGAAAAGTTTGATGCCATGTACTAATGGGTTAAACAGTTACCATATACTAACTTAGTAAAAGCTAATTAAATCAAGGAAGGCATGAAACTTATTTATTATTAAATCCAGAAGGTGTCCCCAGATTTTTGGTCTGTACTGTGAGTTTCATATACATAAATACATATTGAAAATTTAGATGTTGATAGCAGGCAATGTAAGTTTCATAAAGGCTGTAAGTACATGTTGAAATGTGTATTTTTATATTTCCTGGGAGGCACAATGGAGTAATAGATGGTGGCTCGGACTGAGGAATCGGAGAGCCGAGTTTGAATTCAAGTCGAATCCATTACATTCATTTACATGCTAATACCCTTGGGAAAGGTATGAATCCTCTTCTCCACACCAGCTATAGGTAAATAGTAGAACAGACCAGGTTCTATAGTGTTGGATGACAACTGGTCTACCACAGAAAGAAATGGCAACCTACTGCTGGAAGAAAATCTGCCTCATCAGTCATGAATCAAAAGATACACGATTGCCTAAGCGTGTATCATGCATGGCACATAACTAGCTATAGAAGCAAAAAGGAGATTTAGAATTAGAAAGACAGTTAAAATTTCTCAGATACATAAGAAAAGAAGGCTTGAAGAATTTGACTCACAGGACATACTGAAGGCAAGAGGAACAGAGAAAAGTGGCAAATAACTTGCCTAACAAGCTTGTGTAAATGGTAGGAAGACATAGGGAGTAGGAGAGATAGCGAAAAGCCAAACCATACTAAAAGCTAAAAAGAACAAGAAATTGTGGAAAGCCATGATCACCCCATGCCCTGAAGGGACATATCACATAGATAAAAACTGTAAAGATTCTGTGGTATTTTTTATTCCCCACCACTGGCTTATCCAGTAGGCCATTATTTAAATAAGAGGATGCAAATGAAAAAACTCAATATTTTCCATTTCACTGAAGCAGACATTAAATGCATGAAAGCATTATTACCTTCTCCCTCTTCCATCTCTTTTTTTTTCTTACTTACTATATGTCTTTTTCTCACTGAAAGCAACCAGCATCATTGATGTATCTTTTCTTCCATCTTTCCTCACAATAAAAAAAATAAATAATCCATTATTTATCTGTGATAATGACAGGGCGTGAAATAATGAAATACTCCCCAATAATACTTGGTTTTATACCTTTGTTTCCAGCAACACATATTCTCAATTTTAATGTACCCCAGAGTAAGGCTGGTCAGAAGTAAACAAAAAGATTAGGGATTTACTGTCTGCTGCTGCTACCCCAAAAATTTGTGAGCAGGGGACAAGTAAGCTATTCCAGAGGGTAACACATGTACTAACTCCCTAATAGAAGAACAAACTGAATTATGATTTTATTAAATTTAACACACTGACAAACTGAAAAAAAAATAACACCAATCATGATTTTCACACATGTCACATGTGTGACTCCATGTCTGGTACACTTAGTGACTCGTAAATCAACACTGACTGTAGAGTAAATAAAGGTTAGATCAAACAACAACTCACCATCTGTGTGGCCATACGATATGCAAAGGTTTGCTCTCGGGTTCTATCGACGGAGGCACTGACGGAATGTTATCGTTATTCTCATTTTTCTCCTCTGCTTTCTCTTGAAGATTCCCATCTTCTTGATCTGCATTGCTCAACTTACTGCATTTGGATACAAGTCCTGATAAACAGCCTTCATCCAGTGAGCGTTTCTGTGTTGAACTGGGGTAATTGTCCACCTGCAAGGATGCCAGGTAATCAGTAGCCAGTGAATTTGCCAAGCAGGAATTTTCTTTGTCAGTTAGTAAGTTTTCATCTGAAATTTCTACCTGCTCACCAGGCATTGTCTTGCAGAAAGCTGAGGAATTTACATGGAGTGGAGGCAGAGAGAGAGGAAAATGGACAACTTTGCATTTGGGGGCCAGTTTTTCAGCCAGATTTCTTGGACGGTAGTCAGGAATAAGCTTCAAAAAGGTAGAGATATTCTCCAAGAAAGAATTTTTGTTGTACTGGGAATTGAAAACCAAAGTATCTGCCACAAGGCTATAACAAAGAAAGGAAAGACATCAAAGAATTAAAATGAGTAAATGAATATGATTTCATGGCACAGTAACATATATATGGGTCATGCAGTGCCAACTAAATATAATATACAGTCTTAAGTTTACATGGAAACCCTGACAGTCAGAACTAACACTTTTTCTTCCATTCGCAACTCTAAAGACCATCGTGTAGTCAAACAGGTTTACGGTGAGAAGCAAATGTAAAACTGAAACAAAAGACAAAATGCAATGAAATAAATGCAGTAAAGAAAGGAAAACATATTTGAGGTGATCCTCAAAAATCAGGAAAATCAGAAAATTAAAAATGTTTCAAAGTCAGGACAGATTTTTGTCACTACCCCCTTGGAGGACAAGTGTATCCATGTCTAAGGGAACTACTTTGAACAATTAAGTTAAGATAGGTTGGTTAATTTAACATGTTAAAACTTGGATTATTTACTGCTGAGTATAAGTGTTATAGAATAAAAATCACAATGAATTAGTAGAGAGACTCATATATGTGCAGTTTATACTCAAGGCAGAAATATAGACCCAGGTCTGGTTTACACTTGAGGGAGGAATGTAGACATGCCAGATTTATACTAGAGGCACAAATGTAGACACATGTTTAGTTTACACTAGAGATAATGGAAACTAGGTGTTAGGAGAAAGTAATTTTTTTAGGTTCAAATTTCCTGATCTTTGGGGCAGAACCTATAAAGTATATTTGGATAGCAATTTTGTTTTCATACAAATTCTATTAAAAATAAAACAAATTAAAACTCATTGAAACTACTATAGTTCTTGTCTGATCACTAAAGTTAAGCAACATTGAGCCTGGTCAGCACTAAGATGGGTGTCCACTTGAGAATACTAGGTGCTGTAAGTTTGGATGTGCAGGTGGTATAATGGATAACAGCTCAGAATGAGAAATCACAGAGCCGAGTTTGTTACATTCACTTATGTGCTGATATTCTTGGGAGGGTATGAATCCCTCGTTCTCCTTCCATCTATGGGTAAATAGCATAATGGTTGGCAACCAATCTAGGAGAAGGAAAATTCTGAATCCAAACCAGCCTGAAGAGGTTTGAAAAAAGGAAGATGAGCTTCTTATAAGAGCCAACAGCCACCATGCAGTTTGGAGATGAAAATCTCCTATTCAAAAAAAGCCAGCAATTGTAGTATTATCTAACATGTGGCACTGGTACAGGGTGTGGTGCTATGATGGAGAGAGTGTGCATTGCAGGGCCCAAGCAAGTGATTACTTTAAACAATTCACAAGAGATACAATAGTATATCCAATTTAATTCTTCGTAATGATTCTTCTCCCCCGGTTAGCGATTTGCTAAAAACCAACATAGTTTATAAATTCAAGTGTCCTTTGGGAGATTGTATCTGCAACGAATTAAATATTTATGTTGGTCACACCACAAACTCGCTTTCACAATGCTTGACACTACATTTGAATGAAAACTCTAACATTTTTAGGCATTTAAAACAACATGCCTGGCCACACACACAATTCCGTAAAATCCTTGTCGAAAACACAATTATACTAAACATGAAAACAATAGACAAAAACTAAAAATCCTTGAAGCAATATACATCAAACAGTTGAAACCTGACCTAAACAAAATCAACTATGGAATCTCTACAATTGGTAACAGAAGCCATTGGTTTAGACCAACGGCTTCTCATACTTAATACTTCTCGAATCCACTCTCGCGTGGTCATGTGTGACATCATGAGCTGTGGTACGATTTTCGTTTTCAGCATCTTATATGCACATGTTTATCATTGCTTGGAAATCATCCATGTAAACAATAACAGACAATCATCACTGTCTTGTCTGTATATTGCTTAATATATTATACATTAATTGACATCTTTGTTAATGGCTTATGTAAGCCGAAAGCTTAGATTGGATTAAAAAACATGGATCAATATTGTGATTTTCTTTCTTCGTTTAATGATGTTATTAAGCTTATCAGACATTATGAAAAGAATTTACATAAAATAAATAGACAACACTTGTTTATATTATTTAATGAAACATATATGACAAAGTTAAAAAAACAAAAAAACAAAGAAACTGATGATGCATTTTATTTTGAGAAAAATCTTCAGATTTTATTGATGGAATTGGTGTTTTACTTATATATATATATTTTATAAATTAATTGATTTAAAATATGGTTTTTTCCGCTACACAGTTCTAACCATGTTTCAAAAATGGAAGTTTAAAAGCTCAGAATTTAATTTTGTAATTAAATAAAAGACATTAGTTCCATTTCATCATCAAATTTTTTAATCACTATTTCCATTTTTGAAACATGGTTAGAGCTGTGTAGCGAAAAAACCATATTTTAAATCAATTAATTTATAATATTAATGCTCTGTAAATTTACATTGAGCACTATTTTGTAAAAATAAAATATCTATAAGAACACCGGATTATACATCTTACTGTTCTTTTTTTTTTTTATATATATATATATATATATATATATATATATATATATATATATATATATATATATATATATATATATATATATAGGTTAGGTTTGATGAATTGGATTGTGTTTCCAATGTAATAAATTATAACCATGGAATATTAGTGTTTGAGCCTTTTATATTGTATTCTTACTCTGTTCTGGACATTGAGTTCTACCTGGATTCATATATATATATATATATCATTATATATATATATATATATATATATATATATATATATAAAACATGACATACACACACTAGTGTAAATCAAAAATTATTCACACCTTTGTCATAACATCTTTCACACTGCCTTCTGCTCATGCGGGCTTATAGTTGGTACTATTGCGGTCATGTGATCAAAGTTTGAGCTTGATCATGCCAGTTTTCTTGCTGCTTTTACAGTGTAAACATGGTCACTCCACTAGCAGTGTGCAGCAAGGAAGAAAAAAAAAAGCAGTGATCCAAATCTGCAGAGAACATGCTACCTCATTGATGATAATTCAATGGTTTGCATTTACCATCTCTTGAGCTTGCTGAATCTTCTCATTAGTGGTGGAGGTCTATTGGTGCCCTGCTCCTCTTTCGTGCCTCACTCTTGTCCAGCCATTTTTAAACTTCTTAATCCACTCATACAGACTTTTACGCAGTAGTGCACTGTCACTGTATTGTGCTAAAAGCCTATGATGAATTTCAACCTCTGATACACCGGACTAATGAAATTGGATTACTGCTAGCAGAGTGGCCATGTCTACACTGTAACAGCAGTAAGAAAACTGACATGATGAAGCTCATGACCACAATAGAACCAACTGTAAGCACACATCAGGAGAAGGCAATGTGACAAACCTAAAGATATGTTATGGCGAAAGTGCAGAGTATTTTTTTTTTTTTTTTTTTTTTTTTACTTACCCTTGTATATGAGTTGAAGATCAAATGTAGATCAGATATGGATAGGAATCGAACAAGATGATAAAATAAAGAACAAGTAGGAAATGTATCTCAATCTAACATGTTTCACCTTTATTAAGGCTTTGTCAGAGATTGAGAATAGAAATGAAAAAAGCAAAGAGACAGAGTACTGGTATGTTATAAGTTTTGGTTAGTTATCATTGGTCAGACACATGTCACGTGTATTAACACAATAGATAATATGTGTGAGGAACATTTTGGACATTAAAGTGTGTGATAGTGTAAGAGTGTGTAAGTAAAGAAACGCTTATGTGTCTAGGCATATGTTGGACAGTAACATTAATTCATGTAAGTGTATAAGTGTGTGTGTGTGTGTGAGGAATGTCTACAGATGTCATCTTCATATATATCGGTGAAATGTCACAATATCTTGTAACAATCTTATTTTTAGTTGGATTTTTATATTCTTGAGTATGTGTTGTGTGTGTGTGTGTGTGTGTGTGAGAGAGGAATGTCTGTGGTTATCAACTCTGTGTGGGTCGGTGAAACAAAGTAGGATATTGTAATAATCCGGTTTTCATTGGATTTATCATTAAAGCATTTCTCATATGTAGTTTTGAAAAGGATTTGTAGATTTTCATCATTTCATATATTAGACATAAGTTACATTCATGAATAATGGATCTGTAGAAAAATGGTGATATGATGTAATGTTTTAAGTGAGTGTTTATAGTTGGTAATAATGTTATAAATATATTTTCAAAATATTTTTGAAATATTTTAATAGTGTATATTAGTAGGCCTTTTGCTCAAATGAAAGCATGATGAGAAAAATGTTAAAAATCAGAAATTTTGGACACACCTGTGTCCTTTTTCAACAAGAAATAAAAAAGGAGGTAGGATGGGTTTTTTTTGGGGGGGGGATTTTTTTTTTTTTTAAACAATGTGTTATATTGCTGATTAAATCTATTAATTTTGAACTTGTTGTTTGCCATGATTAGGGTTGTAGAGGGTTTGTGGAAGGCTTTTTATGGAAACTGTAGTCAAGGTGTATGCCTAAATTTCTATGTAAGCTTAGTTTCTGCAAAAAGTCTCCCACAAATGATGACCAAAGCATGGTCCCATACTAATTGTTGTAGCATACCTATGGATGATAATGGGCATGTTCCCATTCACATAAATACAGTAGTAAATACTGTATGTTGGTCTGCAGGTGGAGATTAATTGAGGAATTCACTTGAATCACTTTTAGCAGTTGACTACTTCTACGTGCCACTGGCAAATCTTATATGTGTTGTTCTTGTCCTAAGTATTATTGTCCATTAGCAATCTTCATGTGATTATTCTATTTAGTAACCTTCCCTAAGTTACAAAACTAATAGTGGCAGTTAAAAGGATCTGAACCAATGAAATTGCAGAGTAACAAGCTGGAACCAAACAATAAACATTATTCAGTGATGTATTCAGAGTCGTTTTATCATTGTTGACAATGTGATAACTGTGAACGGACAGAGGGTGTGTTCTTTTAATGCTGCAGCACCACTGTGTGGGAGACACATCTTGGTTGTTATTTAAATTTCAGTTATTTTCCTTGACACAAGTTCTTTTGAGTGTCTGTATTGCTTTACTTTTTTGTCTTTTGTGCCTGGCCCTTCTCGTCAGATGAATTTTATGTGTGGTTAGGTTGTTTTTTGGTGATTTGGCTGATTGTTTTGGTTGTGCCCTGGCCAGATCTTATCACACAACTGTCTTTTACCATTGATTTTCAGCTGAATTTGTTTTTCCAAATTACTTCACAGTATTCCAGTTTATATATAAGATTAATACAAATATGAAATTTGTAACTTAGCTGATGGTGTTATATTCAGCAATCTGACTATAGATTTTTGTAGATAAACCTTCTTTGTAATTGTTCAGTCCACTCATCAGAAGGTATGAGCAAAGAGGTAGTCACTATGTATTATATTGTCATTTTTGTTGGGTGTTGGGGAAGCAAAATCAAAGGCTTCCCTGGGTGGCACACACACTAGCTATGCCAAGTATTTCACTATTTACATTATTCAGACTATTGTCCTCAGCTTTGTCGCCATATTTATTACAACGTTTCGGCCATTGTACGCTCTGGCTTTCTTCAGGTAGTTGGAATGTCAAACTGAACCCTTTATTTCACTCACTGGGGTAGACTGTTCTAGTTCCATGTGCTATGTTTAATGGATGTCAGCTATCAGTTATCTCCTGTTAATTCCACTCAGCAAGTTCTCCACTGCCTTAACCAAGTATTGCTCACACTCTTTGGGTCCTGTCACTGGATTTAACAATTTATTTTTATCCACTGTGCCATGTGTCCTTGAGGACAACCACCTGAAGGCCAGAGTGTACAATGGCTGAAACGTTGTAATAAATATGGCGACAAAGATGAGGACAATAGTCTGAATAATGTAAATAGTGTACATAATACCTCATGGCAGAAATATAGACAGATGTCAAGCATTTCATTTTTTTTTTTTTTTTTTTTTATCTATCCAGCAAATCTTTTTTTTTTTTTTTTTTAATTTTTCGTAAACGGATTCATTCAACTCAATAGACATTTCAACCAACTTCACCCAAAAATATCCTCAGATCTGAAATACACACAAGATGAATGGAGAGGCTGACTGGTGAAGAGAGAGTGATCTGATGAGGTGTTTTGTTTTTATTTTTAGGAATTAAAGGATACTGGGGCAATAATTTATCATTTACATTATTTACAGTTGGACTAATATCCTTATTTTTGTTGTTACAATTACAACATTTTGGTTGTTATGTTTTCTATGTTCTTCTTATGTCTGTCAACTCAGGTAACTTTCAGGGAATTTTGAACTGAACCCTTTATTCAATCTACAGGAGTAGATCGTTCTCATTCTGCTGTCTCTGCCTAGGGATATCGTCTTGCTAATCCTGTTTATACAGAGTCTGAGCATATCCTGAGATTGAACTCGCAATTATCATGCCACCAAATTCACTACCAACACTTTAAACCTTCAGGCCAGTCGTCACCAATCACCTGGCCACAGACCGGTAGCAGGCTAACCAGAAAGAATAAAAACTTGCTTTTTTTTTTCTCTCCATTTTACTATCATGGTGTACTGGATGCTTTATTTTGAAAAATGACCACTTCCATAAGTGTCTTTTTTCTTGTCCCAGTTACAGTTTTTTTCCATGCCCAGAAGACCACAAGCCAACCCTAGTGAAAATGAGTAGAAAACATACCTTCCTGGAGAACTTCTGTGAAAAGGGGAAAAGACCAAATGATGATATGGTAGAAGAATCCATGACTGCTAAAAAAAAGAAAGCTGCATTTAAAAGAAAATACCAAGCATCCTACTTAAATAATGGGTTCATCACAACAGGTGATTCACATGACCAAAGCCCGCTCAGTTTAATATGTAGCAATCAGCTATCCAACGAGGCCTTAAAACCTTCAAAACTGTTTCACCACAGAGAGACCAAGCATTAACAGACAAGCCTTTGGAGTATTTTGGAAAAAAAAAAAAAAAAAATGCATTAACACGATAGACAGAAGCAATTATTTAAGGCCACCAGATCAGCAAATGTGTCTGCACTGAAAGCATCGTTCTTAGTAGTTAACCACATTGCCAAGATTAAGAAGCCCTCCACTATTGGTGAAGAGTTGATCCTGCCTACTGTTAAGGACATTTGTCGTGAAGTTTTAGATGCTGCAGTAAAAAGCCTAGTAGAGGTTCCTCTTTTGGCTAGCACCATAACTAAACGAATTGATGAAATAGAAGAGGACATTAAGATGCAATTATTAGAGAAGATGAATGAGTCACTGTTGTACACAATGCAGGCTGACGAGTCTACAAAGATTAACAACAAGGCAATAATGCTTGTTTTTGTACAATATAACGGGTGTTCCTATAACTTGGTCTGATTTTAATGTGAATTAAGTTTAAGTGTCTAATAATTTTTTTTCTTTTAGATTTGGGCGATATTATTTTTCACACATAATTGCCATAACTTAAATAACATGATCCAATAGAGAAATAAATAAATTCTCATCAATAACAATGATTCATTTACTGCTGACTCTGATCCGTCTTAATGAAACACCCTTTATTTTCCAGGAGGATGTGCGTGAAGATATGGTATATGTATGTATTATTTTTGCCAGCCAACACGACAGCTGTAAAACTGTTCATATCTTTGGATTATTACATATCAGAAAAAAATGAAACTGGTCATTTTGTGTTGGTGTATGCATGAGCATGTGGCTGAGTGGTTAGAACATTTGCATTCTGAGCATGAGACGTGGGTTCGAATCTCACCATGGTCGATTTGTCAGAAAGGAGACTTCCTGATGTTATCAGACTGGAGGGGTCAATCCCAGTGTGCTGCACCTTTGGAAAGTGCCTGAAAACCATACTATGGGTTGACCCAAGCCTTGTGGGTGAAATTGGGTAGACGTCGATAGCTGTGCTAGCATAAAGTCACAAGTCATCATGGCCAAGGGCTTGATCATGTTGGCTTTGTTCAAATTCTTGATCATAATAGATAACATGCTCTTTCCCAGAAACTGTAACTAAGGTCTGCTCAGCATAGTTGCAGTATAAACCACAGGTGGGCTCTGTGGGTGTTGAATAAACACAAATGCACCTGAGCAAGCATCTACAATAGGGATTGGCTAGCTGCCTTATTAGACGGTTATCCTCGAATACGAGTAGCCAGCTATACATGCTTGGACAGAGTGTCTTTCTGGTTTCACTACTCAAGTCAAACTGATTACGTTATTTATAGAAAGATGCTGGCTCACTGAAAAATGTCTGAACTTAAGTGTTTTGGATGATGTGATTAAAGTTATTAACTACATCAAAGCATATGCCCTTCACTTATTTCTATTCAAGCAGATCTGTGAGGAGTTGGACACAAAACACAAACATCTTCTCATACACATTATGAAATGGACAAAGTCCGACAATTATTTTAAGACATTTCTTCTCTTATCCATACAAGTAAGATGGCTTTCTAAAGGTATATTGCTGGCCAGAGTTTTTGAGTTATGAGAACCGCTTTACAGCTTTCTTTTAGAAAAACAGTCATCACTTGCAGTACATTTGAGTAGCACAGAATGAGTTGCAAAAGTTGCTTACTTGTGTGAAAAATATTCAACTGATCAACAAACTCAATTTATCAGTTTAAAAAATAAACAAAAAACCTTATATTTTAAAAAGTTGGAAAAATGCTGCTACTAAAATTGTCATAAATGTTAAATAATGGGGACTTTTAAAATGAGAATAAATGCTGTTTGAAAAGGTTTTAAACATTAGCAAGGATTTTGTAAGAGACAGCCTTCTTTCTCCCAGATGCTATATCATCTTTTTAAAAGAGTTTGAGCGTTATTTTCCAATCACAAATGACCTGTGAACTAAGAAAGAATGGATCTGCAACCCATTTTTTTTATTTTTGATTGAAAAATCATTTGTCTTTTATTAGAAGACCAACTGATTACTATCCAAATATATTGGTGACTATAAAATATGAAGCAAACTTCAAATCTCCCAATGTTCTGGAAAATTTCATTTTGGAATAAAAGAGATCAACACAATAATTTTAAAACTTTAAATAAAATTTCCAACATCCTATCTTTGTGAAGTGGGGTTTTCTTTAGTGATAGCAACCAAAGTGAGACTACAAAGTAGACTGAGCATAAAGAACACACTTTGAGTGTCATTGTCTCCAATCACCCCTAAATGGGACCATCTTGTTGTAAGCAAACAAGTTCAGGATTTCCACGGATTCTGCATTATGTTGAGTCACATTTACAGTATAAATGTAATAATTAAATTAATAATAAAATTGTATAATACACACTTTATTGTTGTGTGTTTTGTTATGTGCATGACCCACATTTGAATTGTTCCCCCAGTCTTTGGAAAAGGTTAAATGACCAATATTTTAGGTTTGTTGTCTTTGTGAGGATACAATGATAACAAATGAAACTAGAAATTGGAGATTTAAAATTATTCATCTTTTTTTTTCCAGTATGCTGCTACAATTACAGTCTTGTTGTCAAGCTTGGCTTCCTTTGCTGTTAATTCTCTTTCATTAGTCCAATTTCAAATAATGAAAGATAAAGAATGAAAAGCATTGCTTTACAAAGACAGAAAGTGACACAACAAATTTATTCAAGTCATTGTTAGTTCATCTTAACTTACCTAGATATGATTTGTTGAAAAATATTAAAATCTCTTTTTGTTTTGCTTTCACAGGATAAACAGTTGGTAATTTTAATGGAAGTAAAAAACTTTGGTGCAAAGTTATTTAAGGGAATAAACAACCAATTTTTAAATTCAACACAGAACCAAAAAACAGTGTCCTGGAGAAATAATTTAGCAAAACAATCTTAGAGTTTTTCTTCATTTTTTTTTCAAATATTTGAGTATGTTGCATTGAATTTTTTGAAATATGGTAGATACAATTAAAAGGGAAATATATATTATAATAGTATCAATAAAGTTTAAAATTAGCTTTATCAGAATTCAGTACAGAATAAAATATAGTTTAATAGTTAAGATTTATAGGCATCCATAAGGTTTTAAAAAGCAATTAAAAACTGTATGTTAATATTAGATGAAAAATTATTTAGTAATTTACATTTGTCAGACTATTGTCCTCATCTTTGTGCCATATTTGTCACAACGTTTATTTGTTAATAACCCCTTCTTTTCAGGAATTTTGGAATTTGAAAAAACAAATTTTAGAAAAAATCATTTGTAGACTTTTCAATAATTTTTTTTGAATATGTTTGACCATCCATTTTTCAGTTATATTTTTTTTAAATTTTAAGAGTTTAAGGCAATTAGGAGATGTTTTTAATGAGAAAAAATTAGCAGGATATATTTGATAACTGACATCCATCAAACATGATTCCGTAAAACTAGAAAATAAGTTTTATATTTTTTCAAAAAAACATTTAAATTTTTTAATTTTTTAAAATGTTTAACAATATTCTTTATTTTTTTATCACTGTACAAATACCTTAAATGCCAAAATATTTATCCTCTGAAAGATTACCAATTATTAATTTTTGAAATTGAGAATTTTTAACTTAAAATTAACAACTGTTGGCAATGCTTCATTTAATAAAAATTCAAGATAGTATTACTAAAAAGTAATTGGAATGAAGATGAAAGAAATATTAGTCAAAAACTAATGTTCTAAAAAGGTGATAAAAATTTAAAGAAACAAAAGTGATAAAACATAAGTCAGTTATGTCAGACATCTGAGACAACAGAAGCCAAAATTTAATTTTAAAGCTGAGTGTTTAATATTTCATAATAATTAAATTATCACTAGTGTACCCATGGCATAAAAAATAATGGAAATTGTTAAAAAGTTTTAATAGTGTGATGCAATGAAACTAAAATCTTGAATCGAGAAATGTATTGAAATTCAATAAAGCATGGATAAAGAATTCACAACTAAAATAGAGCCCAATGAACCATTTAATTAATCCATTCTCTTTATCTTTTTATACATTCTATCGTATCTATGATTCATTGATTACTCCTGGTATTATATAAATCACTTTTTGTTCAATATGTTTTCATGTTAAAAATTTTATGAATTTAATATAACAGTAAAATGGAAATTTCTCTTGGAAGAAAAAGATTAGCAACAGAACGACAACGAAGGTGATGACAAAGCCTATTTCAAGACCAAATTGAAACAAAACAATCACTTAATAGACAAAGGTATCTGAGTGTCTCGTATGGTAAAGGAACAGATTAATTAAATAGTTCATTTTGTCTGGGAACTAATTTTGTCTAAATACAAATAAATATTTTATTTTTATAGATTATTAAAATGACTAAAGGAAGTAATCACTCATAAATTTACTAACTTAAGCTGATCTACCTCACTTCCCACTACAGATGGGACAGGAAATATATAAATAAATACACATTGATAATTATTATATGGATTGATGATTGATGTTTTGGGTAGATTTGTTAAAAAAGAAGATACATAAAGAAAATATGCTTAAAAACAAAATTTTATTGTCAAAAACTGTGTTATTGTTAAGAGGAAAGATCAAAGGAAATTTTATCTAAAATTTTTTCCTTTTGGAAATTTTGGTTAAAAATTTTGTCTTGTTTTGCACCAATGCAAGACATTAAACTTGTATGGGAAATTTGAGCATCTTTATGAAATAAAAACCAAACCAATTTGAAAATTCTTGCAAAAATCAGCTAATTGTCAGATATGAATTAAACTTAATGAATTATGAATTAAAGAGAGGTGAAGTTTTGAAATCTTTCTTTTTCAGAAAATCTTTGTCAAAATTTATTTAATATCTGTTACTCATTTAATTTTATGAAATTTCAAAAAATTCTTTTTTGTATATGTTAATGTTTATATTTGTTAAAAGAACAAGTCCTCAGAGAATTTAAATCAAAGTTACAGAAAATCTGTCTTATTATGAAATAAAAATGCAATAAAACTAAAGCATTTATTTAATTAGAAAAGCTTTTAAGAATAAAATATGTTATGAACACTTAAATAAAAAAAAATTTTCAATGAATAATGAATTTGAAAATTTTAATTAAAATAATTTATAAACATTTAACATTTTGTATCAATTGGTAGTTACTAAGTAATATTGTCATTAAATTAAAACTATTTAATAATCATAAATGGAAAAGTTTGTTACAAATCAATGACCCCCAGTATTTTAAAAAGAATTTGGAATTTTTTGTGTGCATATATGTGTCAATTTTTATAAATACAAACATCCATTAAAAAAACCAAAACAATTTAAAAAATTTAAAATTTATTTATTGGCCAAATTAATAAAATTTTCTCAACAGACATCTTTATAAAAAAGGCCATAAAAAGTTGATGTAGAAAAAATTTTTAAAAATTTTTAAGAATATTTAAAAGTTTTTAAGATCTCTTTCATTTATTTGATAGTTAAAACTATTTTATTTAAAAAAAGGCATTTATATTATTAAAAGTCAACTGGAAAAGTTTAAATCAGTTGTTTAATTAATTCAAATAAAGTGAAAAAAAGTATATTTTATTTTTGAAATATATTTTTTAAAAAAGAAAATTGTGTTGACAGATCTGTCAATATACAACAAATTTTTTGACAATTTTTACTGACAAAAGATAAAAAAAATTTTCAATCAATTTAAATTCAGTTTGAAATACACCAAAATATTTTGCTTATTGGGAACATTAAATTTAATTTATTAGCTTGAAATTAAAACTCAAATTAAAACTTGAAGAAAGATTTTTCATTTTTTTAGTTTTATTTTTAAATAACAGGACAGGTCAGGTTCTATAGCTTTGGATGGCAACTGGTCTACCACAGAAAGAAATGGCAACCTACCTGGGAAAAAATCTAATTCATCAGTAATGTATCAAAAGATACATGATCACCTAAGTTTTCCATATAAAATGGTACATAATAAAATAAAGACTATTTTGGGGAGAAATTGACCTACACATTTTAAATCATGATGTAGCCTTTTTTTAGAAGTATCTATATAAATTTTAGAAGTATCTATATAATTTAATCACTGCAAAGAAAAAATCATCGATATATTTCAGTTTACATGGTATTTTTTTATGCTTGTTCACCCAATGCACTGGTAGAGGATTATGGAATGAGATTGCTACAAGGGCATAAAGGAAGGAGGAAGAGGCACATATTATGAAAATATGTAGGATAGATATGAAGTTGAAATTAAGAATTAAAAAAGTAAAATTGAAGTCCAACCTGGGAATAAAAGATTGGGAGTTTTTTTCTTCCCCAGTTTTTTTGAACAGGGTATAGATATATTTATCCTTATTTCTGTTTAGGATTAAATTTTTGTTCTTTCTAAGGTCCACTTCACTGATATACTTTTAATGTCTCTAAAAGTCTGAACTTTTAATTTGTTGGAATTTAATTTAAGAACATATTTTCACATTCTTGCTATTTTTCTATCCTCAGTTCCAACTTTTTTAATTTCAAAAGTTTATAAAGGCCTTGATTCTTATCAGAGATAAGAATATATTTTCTAACTAAGGAGAGAGCTGGAAAATAAAAGGAATTCTACCACCATTATACTTTCCATGGTGCCATAAAGTCTGGGAGAAACCCACAGCTAAATGTACTTCAACTTGTTTTCAGTACCTTCAAAATAATCCCAGAGCCCTGATTTTTATCAGAGATAAGAATGTATTTTCTGACCAATAGAGGGGCCAGGAAATTTGTCAACAACAATTTTGGAGGAAAGTTCCTGATCCATTGAGCTTTAACAAAAACTCCATAAATTTAGAGAATCTTGCCTATTTCGACAGTGAGATTTCTGCCCACATTGTGAGGTTGACATTAGGAAACTCCAGTGTATTTTTCACCAAAGAAGAACTATTAAAATGTCAAGAACGAACGTTCTTTCCATTATTCAAGACCAATTAAATTTGCATCCCTTCACCACCCTTCTGATAAGACCACTGTTTTTTCTGTCAAAAAAAAAAAAAACTCACTCAGCTGAAGGATTCCTTTTATCTCAGAACAAATTTCCAACTCTACAAGAACTGTGACAGTATCTATCTGAACCTTAACAATAATATCTAATTTTTAAAGAACTGTTTAGGCACTCAGAGAAATATTTTGAGTAAGCCTTTTTTTTTTTCTTTTCCCTTTTTCCTAATTGTCCTTTCATCCCTTTTTTGTTTTTTTTTTTTGTATATTTGTAAATAAACAGTTTCTTCTTTTTTTTGTTACTTCATTGCAGCAGGAGTTTTCTTTTATTCAGATTTTTAAAAGAGAGAGTTTGTTCACTCTAATGCCATTTTTTTACTGTGATATTTTTTTTCTTAAAATTTTTAAACCTCAACCCTTTTGATACAGGGAAAGCCAGGACAAATTTCCAGCAAATTACTATTTATTGTTTTTTTTCCTCAATAGGTGTGCCTGTTGTCTAGTTCACTTTGTTTCCCCATTTCCAGTTCCCGCTAAAGTTTTTTTTTTCCTGCTCTTTCACTTTCAGTGGCTCCTTCAGTCCTAGTGGCATTAGTGCCTTACTTGGGGGTGGTGCGTCTTATTCTGTAACCCCCTATCTTGAGTGGTTCTTGGGCCTTGTACAGAGTAAACATCATAAATAAAAAAATAAATAAAAAATTAGTGAATAGATATCGGTTGGCCCCAGACTTGAAGATAATAAGATTGTAGTGGTTGGAGAACCATCCTCTTTGGGGTGGGAGGGAGTCTGTTCTGCAAAGCAACAGTTCTGGGGAAGAAGCCTAGGGTCAAGAGTTGAACTTCCTCCTGTAACTAAAGGAATACGAATGGTTAATAAGCCTTCGGGGAATATTTTTCCTCTCACCGCATATTATGTATGTCAAACATCCCCTCCATTATTTCCAATACATAACATTTCAATTCCAAAGGAGGGCTTTGAAGACGAAGTAATTTTTTTTTAATGCAAGGGAGGTAATTCAGTGTTTCCTATACAAAAATTATTCAGAGCGGTAATCCAACAGTAACCGCTTAAGCCTTAAAGTGTAACACAACACTGCACTGGAAAAAAATTATTCTGTCAGAGGGAAAATCGACAGGCAACATCGACTGCAGGAAGAAATGGTTTTCATGAGTCTCAGTTTAACCCACTATTGAAAGAGTTTGATCGTTAAACACTGTATGTCCCACGTGTTTCGTGCTAGAGACTACCACATGGGATAAAAAAATGATAATCAACTTGCAAGAAGGTAGTCAGGCAGACCATTAAAAAATCCTCATTGAAAAAGAGGTAGCTCCAGAAACTACCAACAATAAAAAAGTAGATTATTAAAAATGATATTGTTTTAGCAAAGGAACTGAAGTTATATACAAATTAATTCTGAATTAAAAAGAACATCTGTTTTTGAACAAGTGAAGTGGATAATTTTACACCGCTTCGTTTTCTTCTGTTCACGAAAACTTGTTTTAAAGAAAGTTACTAACCGACTACACGACTTATGAAATGTTTCAACAATGCATCAATTTTTTTTTTAAGATGAAGCTTTTTTTTTTTATTTAAACCTGTTTCTCTTTCATCTTTATTTTATAATCAAAAAGTCAGAGGCCAGTGATTTAGCAAAAGGAACAAATAAGATTTAAAAAAAAGAGAACGAAACTTGTCTGAATTTAACAAGATAAAAAAGCAGAATAAAGGCCCGTTCGCGCGCGCGCACACACAAAAGATTAAAAAATGAAAAGGGGATATTTATTATTCTATTTATTATTTTTATTTTAAAATTGAAAACACAAATTTTAGCAACAAACTAAAAACACCTTGAAACAGAAGAAAAATTGAAACAAATAACTGGATTGTAGAAAAAATGTAGGAAAAATTATTAAATTTTTCTTTTAAAAACTTAAAAAAATGGAGTCAAAAGAATATGTATTTTCTTTAAAGAATTTGAATTTCTTTGATGAAATAAATTAATTTAATGAAAAGATTTAAATTTCATCAAAATTTTGCAGGGAGCTTGTGATTTTAAAACGTCACTGAAAAAATATAATGCAAATCAGAATTATTAAATAATCTCTATGAAGTTACAGACGATAAGAAGAAAATAATGACTGAAACATACTTACTTGCAATTGCCGTTATTTTTCGGAATAATCTGGCTGAAATAGACAGAAGATGTCCTCGCTCTCCAATGCCATTTTTTACCAGGAAGAGTAAAAGATGAACAATCCGGAATGTCTTGTATCAGTTGATCGATCAATTGTTTATGAGACCCGCCACAAAAGGGTTCAATTAAAAGATAAGTACACAGACTCTGTTCCTCTGCCATCTTTCCTTTTAAAACTTAACTGTAAATAAAGCTCAAAATACAAAAGATTTATAATTTCCTAGGTGTCATTTTTACCAAGCGGCAAATATATATTCTTTTGTTTTTTTGTTTTTTTTTGGCGCTGATCTTAAGAAACCTCAACGAAAATAAACAAAACCGGTGTGTTTGAAAATTGTTCCCCCGTCCACATGGAAGACGACCACTTCCGCCGGAAGTTATTTTCTCATTTAAAAACCAGAAGTTTTACATTATTTAAATTAACTAATATTTTTTTTAAAGTTTTTATGAGATAGCTCATATTTTTAACATTTTACAAAAAACACATCAGTAATTAAATAAATTAAATTAAAAATCGAGTTAACTTCCTCTTTTTTTTTTTTTTTTTTTTTGCTTGACTTGATGTCATGTCTCTTTACACTATTTCCTGTCCCTTGTAAATTTTGTCTTTTCGTTATAAACCCTATTCTTCTATACTTTTACACAAGCACGCAAGGTAAATGAAATAAATTGTGGGGAAAATGAAATGAAATTAAAATAATAAGGAATAATAAAAGAAAAGGAAATACAATAATGCTAGTATGGTATAGAAATGAAGTAAAGGCCAAATTTACTGCCAACAGTATACCATTTATTGCTGACTCCATTTGGCTACACTACAGTGTTTAAAATCGTTGACTATCATCATAGTTCTTTTGTGTGATTTGAGAGTTCATACGGGGTTGTTTCTTCTGGTTGACAAATTAATTCATTGCATTCATCTTTTCTTCTTTCTCTTCTGGAGTTGTACATCAGGTCAAACTCACATATGAATCGCCAACTATTATGCAAGGCCTCAAATAATACCTCAAATCCAGTTCCTCTCCATTTGTGCATCATTTAGTAAATTGTACATGGTTTTTTCAATATTTTATAGGGGCTGACACATCTGTGTTTCCTGTTTCGATTTTTGGCGGGACATGTTGTCATTGGCTGTTTTTTTTTTATGATGCTCACTGACCCACATAAACTAAGTCTGACTTCATGTCCATTGCCAAGGATAGGAACAATAGAAGGAAGGAAAAGAAAAGAAATATATAGAAGAGAGGGAGAGAGAGTTTTCTTTGTCACTCACTTAGTAAAGAGGAGAGTGTATTTTTTTTTGTATTGTGTTATTACTAACTAATCATACTACACTGGTAATAAAAGAACCAGAAATATGATTACTCCACTTGGGTTCATCAAACACCCATTAGGAGATGCTGTTTAAGTCTATAAAAAAACAAATATTTCTTCTCTATCTCTTTCTGTCTCTTGTTCGAAACTGTAGCAAGCCATACAACAGGCACGTTCGTTTCCCTGGTCCACTAATGACTGAACTTTTTCCGCTTTCCAACACTAAGTGTTCAGACATGGCTTGCAGTTCCACTCATGAAGTAATTTGGTCTTTTCAAATCAGTGAAGTTGACTTGAGCTTAACCATTTCAACCGTTATTATCCTTACTTATCCTAACTTACTCCTGTACCAGAAAAGAGAAGAAACATGCCCAAAAGACATTGTGGACTTTGTTTCTCTACACCACGACAATTACTATAAAGAAAAAAGAATAAATGGTCCATAGTAGAAAACCAAGATTTTGTATGCTTCTTTCTAGGTGTGTATGTATGAACATGCACTCACCTACAAGACACCAATACACAGTTTTTAAATTCCATACACTGTTTTTCACCATCGCACTTACCTTCAATATATACTGTGAGTGACAGATTTTCCAAGCCCTCTTTCTTTATTATGTGGCCTAGAAATTTCAACTGATTCTTTCTCATGTTAAGAAATATTACCCTTGGGAGCTTTTGACATGTTTGTTTAAATTTTGACCATTGTGTAGTATCAAGGCTTTTTTAGCAGTCACTTCCACTTAGATTTAAACTTTTCAGGTCAGTTTTTAATGTTAATGTTCTTGCATCGCCTAAAATGCTATCAACAACTACTATTGTGTTCCTCTGTCCCTTTCTTTCTTTCTCTTTTCTCCCTTTTTTCATTATCCTCTTTTTCGGTCCTGTATTCAGGCAGATTTTTTTTTTCTCCTATCTTTTCTATTATTCTATCATCTTCTTTTTCCCCCTTTTTTTCTTCCTTCTCTTTCGAATGTTTTATGAGTTATTTTATTTTTAAATTTTCTTAACTCTTATATTTCTCTTCCTTTTTTCCCCCATTTTTTAACTTCTGTTATTTTCTTATCCACTTGTTTTTGCTTTTACTGGCTTTCTTCTTATTATTTTTTACTTTTACTTTTACAGAAACACTTTCATGTTTTTCCTTTTATGGTGTTTCTCCTTATGGTTTTCCCCAAAACAATTTCAATAATGAGAAAAAGAAAGATGTTCCATAGGCAACATTTTTAAATAGAATCAGTGATAACCATCTTTGTTCCTCACCTGTCAAGACGCTACCACATCAAAACAAAAATGCATCTTTGTCATGAGTGTTCTGCCTAAAAAAAATAATTTTATCATACACATATATATACACACATACATACACATATATATATATATAAACACACAAAGAAATATATATATTCAAATTATATAAATTATTATATATATATACATATATGGCACCTGCATTTATTGGAAATATTCATAGAAATATGAGTTAATTAATTTTTTCTTATTCAGTTTATTAAACAGGTTGTTAATTTTTTTTTCTTAAAACGGAAAATAACTGGGGTTTGAAAATAATTCACTAAGAATGTACTAAACGATCCTAAAGCAAGGAAAAAAAGAAAGGAAAAGGAAGAAAGGAAGATAATAAAAAGGGGGAAAGAAAGGAAAAGACATGATATCAAAACAGCCGCTGGGTGGGACAGATGTCGGTCAGAGCTCTGACTGACCTTAATTTTTTGTTGAAAGAATAGAATTGAGATATCGGTCGCGAGCGCTGACCGACATTTAAATAGAAGAATTTTATCAAAATAACGAAAGGTAACTTTAAATTAGAATAATAGAAAATGAATTTTACTTTAGTCAGAGAGAAAGTGTTTTTGGGTTGGGGGAAGTGACTGGTGAAAACGATATATTGGAATTGACCTGTTAAGAATTGGACACCCACGTTAAGAAAGTAAAGATATTTCGACCTAGATAATTAAGATTCTCGGCTATCAGGAAAAACAAAGAGGTAAAAAGAAGAGCAATTGTTTTTGGACCACGGAGGGCGCCAGGAAGGCGGAAAAGATCCTTTCTAAAAGTCAAGACTAATTAGCAGCGGGCTGTTTGACAAAGTCCAGGTGAGAGAGGGTAAGGATTGTCATTTTTGCGTACGTGCAAAAAGGTGCGAATCGATTTTGTTTTTTTAAAACCAGCACGATGTAACCACACCCGCCAACAAAAGGGAGAGGGTGTTCGGTCAATAACAATTGGTCGAATACAATCACGTGACCGCGGAAGAAGAAGGAAAGAAAACCTCGATCAATAACTGTTGGACGAGGCGGTCACGTGGGCTGCGGAAAAGAAGAGAAAAGAAAGGTTCGATCGGGGAACGATTGGTTGAGAGCGATCACCTGACATGAGAGAGACTAAGAGAAATAGATATACGCCGCCCCCCAAGAGCACTGTGAGAAAGTAGGGTGAAAACAATAACGATAATGGAAAGTCAAAATTAATACGGCTTTTGAAATTATCGAGAAACCCCTGACGCCGACCGACCCACCCCGGTTTGTTGCGGCGTCAATATAAGCAGGACCCCAGTCGGCAGAAATCAGTTGGAGCTGAAGTTGAGTTGAAGTTGGAGTTGAGGTTGAGGCGAGTTGCAGTTCACAGTTCACCCGGACGACGGAGAAGAATCCTCGAAACAAGAAATCCTTCCAACCCAAGTTGAAGACAAGAAATCTTCCACCGAATTGAAGCAAGAAATCTTCCACTGAATCGAAGCAAGAAATCCCTTCCACCGAAGTTGAAGACAAGAAATCTTCCACCGAATTGAAACAAGAAATCTACCAGTCTAAACAAACGAAGAAGAAGAAATACAGTTCACGTCGAAGAGAAGAACCAACTGCGAACGACTGATAGAAATTAGCCCAATGTCGAACTGAACCACACGCCGACATACATACATGATTCTAGAAAGTAGGTAGTTCGACATTTTTTTTTTTTGCTATTTTGTGATAGAAACTTGGTGCCATAGTTCACAGAACGGGTCGGGAATTGAGAACAATTTTGTTTTTATGTAACGGACTTTGAGATATAAAAAGGTTGTTACCCTTTTTATCGGCAATTTTGTTTGGTGTTGTGAGTTTTATTTTATTTGTGTTTGCCACCCCGTCGGACTCAACTTTGTATCGGCCCCGATCCCTGCTGGTCCCGTCTGTTCAAGATCTAAACACAGCGTGGGTAGACAGACCGAGATCGGTATAGTTGCTTTAGTGACCAGGTATTGGAAGCGAGTCGGGAAAAGGCGAGGCTGGTGATCATCTGACCAAAGGGTTGGAGCGGCACGCTTGGACCCAGGAGGAGCGACAGGAGGAGCGACGTCACCGTTGGCGCCAAACCAAAGGATCCGACACTGGGGCCAGGTGTGTAACCGTCACAAGTGGTGCGTGACCAACGGATCAACCCTGAGACAACCACGTCACAAGTGGTGCCGTGGTGGGGATTTTCGGCCCTGAGAAGACCACGATCGGCCGCGCCCGTTGCTGAAGGTTCACAGAAATCAGAACGACCGGGGACCAAAGGAAAAGAAAGAACAGAGTCGTCTGTAAGGTAGGACACCTTTGTTTATTTCCCTACCTCGATTGTTGCTCTCTGTGGACATATGGGATTATGAGTCGGATAGAGCAGTGGGGGGTGAAGAAGAAGTAGGGCGGGGGTTGTCATGGTAGATTTAGGGGGCTGTTGGGGCGGACCGAGGGTCCCAGTGTTTGATGGTAGGGAAGGAGTTCAGGAACTGGCTGACAATCCTCGAAAAGCATTGAACCATCTACGACTCTCGGACCAGGGAAACCTGTACCTGGCATACGATGCCACAAAGGGAAAAGCGTCGGAGTTCGTAAGGGGACTTGGAAAATCATCCCTGCTTGGCCTGGGAAGAAGTAAAAAACTGCTGACCAAAGAGTTCGCCGACGGGTATGGCCATAGAGGCCATGAGGGCCCTTTAAAACTAACACAGCTAAGGAGGAGACCCGGAGAATTAGCCTGAGCGGAAGGCTATCGTCATTAGCATTCCCGAGGTGGTCAGGGACAATGCGGTTATGCAGGCCCAACTGGCGGACCTGTATGTGGGAAGCTCTGAGCGATGAGCGTGTTCGGCATGACGTCCTGAAAGAGGGACCGCTCAGACTGTCGGCAGCGATAGAGCTGGCCAGAGAGAGCCAGGGGGTGTGGGGATAAGGTGAAGAGGTGGGAAGAAGCAGACACCAAGTCAGGAGGCTGGAAGAAGGGGTAGGCGGAAGAACCCCCGTATGGAATCAGAGGGTTAAGGAAGAGGTGGATCGGGCAGAAATATGAGAGGACCCCAATAGAAGGGCATGGTCGACCAGGCATGGCTTTTATAAGCCCACGCCGGGTCGATATGGGCTGGTCTGCTGGACCTGAGGGTATGAGGACCACAGGGCAGCGGAATGTCCGACGAAGTGGGGATTGCCCCAGACTTTGAGCAAGATAAATGTACTAGGTGTGGTAAGAAGGGACACCTAGCCAAGTGGTGTGGGATAAAAAAGGGGTGCCCCACCGATATTATTAAAAAGGAAGGCCTGAAAGACAGAACCAAAAGCCAAAGGGCCACCCCGGAATTAAGAAGGAGGGTGGGCCCAGTTAAAAAATGAGAGAACGTAAAACGTCGGACATGTGACCAGGGGAGCCACTTGGGTAGAGGGCAGGTTCCCCAGAAATAGAAGAAGGTTGTCCCAGTTAAGAAGAAGAAGCAAAATGTTAGGACATGTGGTCAGGAGGGGACACTTTGCGGTCAACTGCTCAAACAAGAAGGTGCTGGTTTTGTAGAAGAGGAAAAGAAACTGTGGATTCAAGAAACAGCAGAGGGAGACTGGGAGGGGCCAACCGGGGTCGCCAAGGTGGAGAAACGAAGAACTCCACTCATGAGAAGGATGACGGTGATTTGTTGCTGCCGGAACCTATGGCTGGGATGACCCAGAGGTGGGAACCCAGGAAGAAAAACCAAGGTGTTCTCTTTTCGCTGACGCAAGAGAAAGAACTCTCTTGTAGAGCAGAAATAGGAGGTAGAGCAATGAAAGCTCTGATAGACACAGGAGCATCTGTTTCATTGATGAGAGAAAAAGAATACAAACGGGGTGAAACAGAAGGAAGGTTGCAGGAAGCGGACATAGAGATCAACGCAGGCAGATGGGCCCCTTGAAGAGAAAAAGGGATGGCGAGGATTGAAATTGAGAAGTACCCAGAACGTCTACATAACCCCCGACCTGTGTAGGGAAGCAATCTTGGGAGAAGATTGGCTTCAGAGCCAGAGGGCCCGGATAGAGTTTAACCCCACTGTGTTGGTAGTAAAAGGCGATAGAACGCCATTGGGAGGTCCACCAGAAGAAGAGATAACAATAGTGGTGGAGGAAGATATAAAGCTACCCCTAGAACGGCGGTGTCGGGCAAAGGTAGGCTGATGACAGGAAAAGAATAGGAAAGGAACCCTGCAATTGGTCCCTGTAGAAGGGAAGGACCCAGAAGAGAATGAGATAACTCTGTGTGAAAGGTAGTGGAGGCAGCTGAATTAGTGCTCATTATAATGGTGAACCAGGCCCACAAGACGATAAAAGGTCAAGAGAGGGGAGGAGGTAGGGAAGGCACTACCCCTACGATCTCTGAATCGAGTGAAATTCGATGAGGAACAAAGGAAACTAGTAGAACAAAACAAAAGAATCTTTTTTAGCAGACGAAGAGATATTGGCACCTGATGAATTTAGGGCCAGAGGGGGGTCTGTTAAGAATAATCGAGATGTGGTGGCCAAATCAGATAAGGAATTAGGCCAGACCCACACAAAAAAATGAAGATCGACACCGGAGACCCCCCCGCCCTGTGAAATTAAAGCCTTATAGAACACCTGTTCATAAAGAGACCCCTTGTGGAAGGAGCGGTAGAAGAGATGTTGAAGCTGGATAGAATGATAGAAAGATCGATTTCCTTGGAGCTTCCAATCGTAATAGTAGACAAGAAAGATGGCGGCACCGTTTTGTGTGGATTTTAGAAAAATGAATTTATATCTAAGCCTTTGGCGTTGCCATTGCCATTAATTAGATGACATTTTGGCATTATTAGGGAAGGTGAAGTATTTCCACGTTGGACTTGAGGTCCGGTATTGGCAGGTAGCCCTTGATGAGGCTGACAAGGAGAAGGCCGAATTTGCGTGTCACCTGGGACTGTTTCAGTTCAGGGTGATGCCATTCGGTTTGGCTAATGCCCTGGGAGTTTCAAACAACTAATGTCAATAGTGTTAGGGGGATGCGAGAGTTTTGCCATAGCATATTTAGACGATATTCTGATATTTTCGGAAACAGTGGAACAACACTTTTTTTCCATTTAAAACAAGTGTTGGGAAGACTAAGAAAGCACGGCTTAAAATTGAAATTATCAAAATGTCAGTTTCTGAAGGATGAAACTAGATATTTGGGCTTTGTTATAAACGGAGAAGGTATTAAGCCCGACATGGATAAGGTAAAAGTCATAAGGAAATGCCAGAATCTAAGACAGTGAGACAAGTAAGAGGTTTTATAGGTGCTATAGGGTACTACCGACCGTCCCGGCATTCTCGAGAATTGCCATACCCCTAGTAGCACTGACGAAGAAATACATTAGGTTCAAATGGAGAAGACTGTCAACGGGCATTTGATACCTAAAAGAGCAGTTGACAACAGTTCCACTGCTAACGTATCCAGACCTCAGCAAGCCCATGGTGCTATACACTGATGCCAGTGAGCAATGTGTAGGAACAGTCCCTCACCCAGCCGTGTCCTGATAAAGAAGGACCAGTGCCAGGCATACCAGAGGAAGTACCGATATACTTTTTCTCATAAGCTCTCAGAGACACAACAGAGATGGCCAGTAATAGAAAGGAAGCATATGCTAGATGTTAGAATCGGACGAGGAAGGGGAACTATTTAAATAAACCGATCCTTAATGGACTGAAGGAATGGAGAATCTAGCAGGCAGACAGTGAGATAAATGCCCTTAGAGAAAAGGTTGGGCAGGAGAGGCCACCCAAGTATGCAATAATAGAGGAAAGGAAATTATCTCTCAGGTAGAGATGAGAATACCGAAGCAAAACCAGAGATTAGAACAGGGAGTAGATGAGAATAGGAATTGATAGAAATATATGACCTAATAGGAGAAAAAGATTGCTAATTAAATTAGAATCGGAGAGGAAGGGGATGCCCAGAGTTAATAAGTGATCCCTTACTGGACAGAAGGAATTGAGAAGGAGGAAGCAGACAGTGAAATAACTGTGTCTGAGAGAGAAGGGTGAAAGTCAGAGAGACCACCAAGTACCATAATAGAGGAAAGGCTGTATTATCTCTCAGGAAGGGATAATAAATCAAACCTGAGTTGTATGTGCCTAAAAGTTTAAGATATGAGATATTGAACAGCACCAGATAAAAAGGAATGGGAATTGATAGGACCGATTTCATAGGGAAGAAAAATTGGCCCAAACTGTATGGTGAGAAGTCACTAACTATACATGAGTTGTGTAGTGAGCCAGTCGCAGAGCAGAACAAAGGAAATGGCACCATTTGGAGGAAACAGATTTACCAAACTTCCCTTCGAGAAAGTGATTCGGATTATCAGGACCATATGGGGAAACTGCAAAAGGAAAACAACTATATAGTGAGTTTTGTCAGAGATAACAAATTTTTGAGGCATTTGCAGCACCAGACAAGAAGGCCAGAACTGTGGCCGGATTTGATAATAAGCGAAATCTTCCCTAGGTATGGTGCCCCTGTGCAAGTTAAAAGAAATGGCACGGGAGAATGAACAGCATCATGAGAAAAACAGGTTTAAATGTATTTCACAAAAAAAGATCCCCATATTCGCCCCAGGAAAATGCAGTGGGAAAAGGTTTGGAGAATTGGGAGATGTATGGATGGCCAAGTTGGTCAGAGAAAACATTGAAATGACTTTAATTTGACGCAGGCTCATGGCGAATTGAATTTTATGAGATAAACGAAAAGAAAATTTTTTGATTTTTTTTTTGTTGACCACCCAGTTTAAAAAGTCCTGTGTCCAGATAACCCATCGGTGAAGCCCCTGGAAGAAGGTATTTGGGAGAAGATGGGATCAACTATTAATGGAACAGCAACATAAGATATTCTGTACAGGCCAGAGAAGAAAAGACACGAGGAAAAGAAAAAGATTTTGAGAGGGGTGAATAATTGAAAAAAAGGAAGGTAGAATTGAAGGTTGAGACCCTGTCTACTATAAAATCCACCAGAGAAGGAAAACTGGACCAGAGATAGGGGAACCGTTTTGTCGGTGGATAGTAGAGCAGACGGGGCCCAGTATCATATTTAATATGGGGATCAAGTGGAAGGACGAGCGAGGAGGATACCAAATTTGAAGAAGGCTGAAGAAGCTAACCTGGTTCCGAGCGATCATTGAGGCCCAAGAAGACAAGGAAAAGGGAAGGTGACTTGGTTGAAATGGAAGGAAAGAGACGGAGGAAGAATCCAAGAAGATGAGGAGAGAGGTCAACTTGACCAGAATTAAGAACAGTCAAAGAGGACAGAGTTGGAACCCAGGGGGATTACCCGGATGTTCAGTCGTCGACTGAGTCCCAGTGCAGAGAAACCCCGTGAGACGCCATCACACCCCATGTCCGAAGAAAAGGAAGAAAAAATCAAAGAAGAGGTCCACAGACAGTCGAAGGTTCTAAAAGGTTATTTTGAACAAGACGAAGGGTCCCTGAGGGAGGAGGAGGAACGAATACCCTTTTCCCACCTTAGGAAAGGATAAAGAAAGGAGAAGTTTAGACATAGACGAGAGGATTGAAGACATTCAAGGCGAAGAAGAAAACGCAAAAAAGAAGAATCAGGGGATGGAGAAGAGGAAAAACCTCCTGGACGAGAATTAAATACAGAAAGAAGGTTAGAGGTTGAACAGGAATCACCCCAGAACCTCGATGAGTTTGGAGAAGAATTTTATTCAGTAGAACAAAAAAGGGATGCAGAATAGAAGCATTTAGTGTCAACAGATAACGATTGGCGTCATCCAAGATCCTGATTATTTGACAACATATTTGAGTGGTGGGGATGGAGATTGAGGGAAAACCTGAGGATCGGAAGATAATTGGCATTATTGATTGGCCACCAGTGGTGGCATGGAAGTGAGACCTTCAGAGTGGGCGCCACGCAAACCTGACCAGATCATTCTGTCTGCAAGAGGTTAGTTAGAGGAGGACATTTTTTCAAGAGAAAAGTTGATGAAATGACCATGGATGAGTCGAGTTGAGAAAAATGATTGTGAAGATTAACGGGCCGAGAACCAGTGAAGGAAATTGAAAATGATATCAACTGACAAGGTTTTTTATTTTACATAGCATTAAACTTGGGGATTTCGAAATTCATGTTGCGATCAGCTGAAAAATGAATTTTGTAGAGATGATTCTGGGGATTTTTACATTTGAGCCAATCTATAAAACTCATTATTCGCAGAATGTTCGACATTAGAATTGTTTGAAGAGAAGGGGAAGGAATCAAAAGAATTGCCAAGTAGAGACATTAATAAAATTTAAAATTACCACAAGCTATCAGTATTTCAGACGGGGTTTTTCAGTAGCCACACAGAAACATATCAAATTGTCTAGGGTATGTGGGGAGAGTAAAAAAGGACATTGATTATAAGGCCAATGTTATCCTGACATTTTACCCATGGGATGAAAACGGTTGAATTGTCCATCTCTATATTTATTACCAGATGGAAGAAAAAATGAAGAAAAAGATTTATTCATAGAGATGATTGGTAGAGGCTTTTTAATTGTACAGAATTTGGGAGCCGATAGTAAAGAGATTCTCTAATATTTATTTTTTAAATAAGATGCCAATTAAAAAGCCAATAGAAAAGATCGATATGGATCATTAAGGGATAAGTTAATGCGTTGGGAGACGAATGTGCTTGGGAAGACGATGAGCAGATTTTGACAGTTGGTCAATAGTAAAACATTCCTAGTTATATTTCGGGGTGTAATAATATGGAAGATTAAGAATAAGAGAAGATTTTTGAACGACAGTGAATTACAGTTTGCAAAACTCGAGAGGGAGATGCCGAGCGGTGTTCATTTTTCAGACAGAAACATTTTTATTAAACAGGAAAATTGTTAATTTTTTTTAAACGGAAAATAACTGAGTTGAAAAAATAATTTGTTAAGAGAATGTACTAGACGATCCTAAGGAAAGAAGAAGGAAAGAAAAGACAAAAAGGAAGGAAGGAAGAAAAGAAAGAAAAGAGAATTTTGTATGATTTATTGACCCAATTGAGGGTGGAGAGAAGAGTCAGAAAAATAATTTTCGACTTTTTTTTTTTAAAACAAAGGAAAAAATTGGAAGAATAGAATTAAAAATAATAAAAGAAGAAAGAAAGAAAAAAGACATGATATCAAAACGGGCCTTTCGGTCAGACCAGATATCGTCAAAAATTTTGGACCGACTTTTGAGATATGGGAGAGACCGATTAGAAATTTTTTTTTCTTTTAGAACAATAGAAATGAAAATTTTTAATCAGAGAAAAGTGTTTTTGGGTTGAGGGGAGGACAAATTGAAACGATATACAGAATTGACCTGTTAAGAATTGGACACCCACGTTAAGAAAGTAGAGACATTTCAACCTAGATAATTAAGATTTTCGACTATCAGGAAAAACAAAGAGTAAAAAAAAGAGGGACAATTGTTTTTGGCTCACAGAGGGCGCCAAGAAGGCGGAAAAGATCCTTTCTAAAGTCAAGACTAATTAGCAGCGGGCTGTTTGACAAAGTCCAGGTGAGAGAAAGCCAAAGATTGTCATTTTGCGTACGTGCAAAAAAGGGAAAAAGCGGATTTTGTTTTTTTTAAACAAGAACGATGTAACCACGCCCGCAAACAAAGGGAGAGGATGTTCGATCAATAACAATTGGTCGAATACAATCACGTGACCTGCGGAAGAAAAGGAAGAAATGTTCGACCAATAACAATTGGTCGAAGGCGATCACGTGGGCTTGCGGAAAAGAAGGAAAGAAATGTTCGATCAGGGAACGATTGGTTGAAAGCGGTCACCTGACATGAGAGAGACTAAGAGAAATGGATGTGCGCCGCCCCACCAAAGGTACTGAGAAAGTAGGGTGAAAACAATAGCGATAATGGAGAAGACAAAATTAATGCAGTTTTTGGAATTATCGAGAAAACCCTGACGCCGACAGACCCACCCCAGTTTGTTGCGGCGTCAATATAAGCAGGACCCCCAATCGACAAAATCAGTTCATCCCCGGACGGCAGCGGGCAAAAAACCCTCAGAAAGAACCCTCAGACAAGAAGAACTTCCAGCCCAAGTAGATGAAGAAGAAGATTGCCTGAAAATTTGAGAAGAATTGGAGCTGCAGACAAGTTGAAAGTCGATGAGAAGTTAAAGTTCAGCTCCGGACGAATTGAGAATTGAGACCATCGAAGACGACAGAGAGTTGCGGCAAGAAAGTTGAAACAAGAAATCTTCCACCAAGTTGAAACAGGAAAAAAAAACCATTGTTCTAAACAGACGAAGAAGAAGAAATACAACTCAAGTCGGAGAGAAGAATCAACTGCGAATGATCGATAGAAATTAGCCCCAGTGTCGAACTGAACCACATCCGACATACATACATGATTCTAGAAAGTAGGTATTAGGAATTTTTTTTTTTTCTATTGTGTGATAGAAGCTTGGTGCCATAGTCCACAGAGCGGGTCGGGGAAATGAGAACATAATTTTTTTTTATGTAACGGACTTTAAGATATAAAAGGTTGTTACCCTTTTTATCAGCAATTTTGTTTGGTGTCGTGAGTTTTTATTTTATTTGTGTTTTGCCACCCCCGTCGGACTCAACTTGTATCGGCCCTGATCCCTGCTGGTCCCGTCTGTCTAAGATCTAAACACAGCGTGGGTAGACAGACCGGAGATCGGTATAGTTGCTTTAGTGACCAGGTATTGGAAGCGAGTCGGGAAAGGCGAGGCTGGTGATCATCTGACCAAAGGGTTGGAGCGGCACGCTTGGACCCAGGAGGAGCGACCAGGAGGAGCGACGTCACCGTTGGCGCCGTAACCAAAGGATCCGACACTGGGCCAGGTGTGTAACCGTCACATTCTTTAATAAAATTTGAAACAATAGAAAACATCATTTGTCTCATTATATTTCGAATATTTTTTTTTAGAATTTTGGAAAATGTTTTTAATTTTTAATTTTCTTTTGATAAAATTTAAAAAAAAAAAAACATCAAATTCTCATTGTTTATTTATTTGTATATTTTTCTTTGAAATTGAAAAAGAAGGAGATAAATTTTTGTTTTTTAATAATCTTTGTGATAAAATCATTAATTTATTTTAAAATTTGAAAATTATATTTCATATTTTTTTTCTTCAGAAATTGGAAAATGTAATTAATTTTCGTTCTTTATGATGCTTTTGAAACAATAGTTTTCATCATTTCAAGCCTTTCATTGATATTTCAGATATTTTTGAACTATTTTTAAAATTTGATCGTCTTTTTCATTAATTTAATAATAAAATTTGAAACAATAGAAATTTTCCATCATTTTTCATTATATTTCTAACATTTTTCTTCGAGGGAAATTGGAACTGTTTAATTAAATTTTCGTTTTTTGATGCATTTGAAACAAAAGAAAACATCATTGTTCTCATTACGTTTTCGACATTTTTCTGCTTTGGAAAATGTGATAATTATTTGTTCTTTAATAAAATTTGAAACAATACAAAACATCATTTGTCTCATTATACGGATGACATTTTTCTTCAGAAATTGAAAAATAGACTTAATTTAAATATGATTTGATGGAATTTGAAACAATAGAAAACATCATTGTTCTCAAATATTTCGATATTTTTCTTCAGAAATTGAAAAATCCTTGAAAAGTTCTTTAATAAAACACAAAACAATAGAAAACATCATTTTGTCTCATTAAATTTCGACATTTTTCTTCCGAAATTGGAAAATAAATTAATTTTCAAATTATATTTAATTTTAATTTATTTAAAACAATAGAAAACATCATTGTTCTCATTTATATTTCGATATTTTTATTTCAGAAATTGAAATTACTGCATTAATTTTTGTTCTTTAAAAAAATTTGAAACAATAGAAAACATCATTGTTCTCTATATTTAAAATATATTTTGACATTTTCCTTCAGAAATTGGAAAATCTTTTAATTTTTCGTGCTTTGATAAAATTTGAAACAAAAAAACATCATTGTTCTCATTATATTTCGACATTTTTTTCAAAAATTGAAACTAAGCATTAAATTTGTTCATTTTTTAAAAAAAAACTAGAAACAAATTGTTCTCATTATATTTCGACATTTTTAAAAAGAAATTGGAAAATGTGGAAATTTTCGTTCTTTTTTAAAATTTGAAACAATAGAAAACATCATTTTCTCATTATATTTCCCATTTTCTTCGAAATTGGAAATCAACATTGAATTTTCGTTTCTTTAACAAATTTGAAACAATAGAAAACATCATTGTTCTCATTATATTTCGACATTTTTTTCAGAAATTGGAAAAATGCAATTAATTTTTTTTTTTAAAAATTTGAAACAATAGAAAACATCATTGTTCTCATTATATTTCGACATTTTTCTTCAGAAATTGAAAAATTGATTAATTTTCGTTTAAAAATGAAATTTTTGCCATAGAAAACATCATTGTTCTCATTATATTTCGACATTTTTTTCTTCAGAAATTGGAAAAAATGATTAATTTTATTTCTTTTAATAAAATTTGAAATCCAGAAAACATCATTGTTCTCATTATATTTCGACATTTTTTTTAGAAATTGGAAAATGTGCTTAATTTTCATTGTTCTTTTATAATGAAATTTGAAACAATAGAAAACATCATTGTTCTCATTACATTTCGACATTTTCTTTAGAAATATGGAAAAAATTGCTTAATTTTCGTTCTTTAAAAAATTTGAAACAATAGAAAACATCATTTGCGTCTCATTATATTTCGACATTTTTCTTCAGAAATTGAAAAAATGTGTTTATTTTTTCGACAAATTTGAAACAATGCAATTTAAAACAAATTTTTGTTCATCACTGTTCTCATTATATTATATTTCGATTTAAAATTTCAGAAATTGAAAATGTGCTTATGTTAATTTTCGTTCTTTAATAAAATTTGAAAACAAGAAAGAAAACATCATTTGAAAATTATATTTCGACATTTTTCTTCAGAGTTTGAAAATGCTTAATTTTAATTTTTCGTTCTTTTAATAAAATTGGAAACAATAGAAAACATCATTGTTCTCATTATATTTTATTTTTCTTCAGAAATTGGAAAAAAATTTAATTTTTCGTTCTTTAATGAAATTTGAAACAATAGAAAACATCATTGTTCTCATTATATTTCGACATTTTTCTTCAGAAATTGGAAAATGTGCTTAATTTTGTTCTTTAATAAAATTTGAAAAAATAGAAAACATCATTGTTCTCATTATATTTCGACATTTTTTCAGAAATTGGAAAAATGTGCTTAATTTTTTATTCTTTAATGCAATTTGAAACAATAGAAAACATCATTGTTCTCATTATATTTCGACATTTTTCTTCAGAAATTGAAAAAATGTGCTTAATTTTCTTAACTTTAATCAATTGGAAAGGAAATAGAAAACATCATTGTTCTCATTATATTTCGACATTTTTCTTCAGAAATTGGAAAATGATTGCGTTATTTTTGTTCTTTAAAAAAATTTGAAACAATAGATCATCATTTGTTCTCATTATATTTCGACATTTTCTTCAGAAATTGGAAAATTGCTTAATTTTCGTTAATTATTTATATTAATTTGAAACAATAGAAAACATCATTGTTCTCATTATATTTCGACATTTTTTCAGAAATTGAAAAATGTGCTTAATTTTATTCTTTAATGCAATTTGAAACAATAGAAAACATCATTGTTCTCATTATATTTCGACATTTTTCTTCAGAAATTGGAAAATGATGCATAATATTTGTTCTTTAATAAAATTTGAAAAATAGAAAACATCATTTGTCTCATTATATTTCGACATTTTTCTTCAGAAATTGGAAAATGTGCTTATTAACCCAAATTTTTTAATAAAATTTGAAACAATAGAAAACATCATTGTTCTCATTATATTTCGACATTTTTCTTCAGAAATTGAAAAATGTGCTTAATTTTCGTTCTTTAAAAATTTGGAAACAATAGAAAACATCATTGTTCTCATTATATTTCGACATTTTTATTCAGAAATTGAAAAATTGTTGCTTAATTTTTGTTCTTTAATAAAATTTGAAACAATGAAAACATCATTGTTCTCATTATATTTCGACATTTTCTTCAGAAATTGAAAAAATGCTTAATTAGGGTTCTTTAATGAAATTTGAAACAATAGAAAACATCATTGTTCTCATTATATTTCGACATTTTTCTTCAGAAATTGGAAAACATTAATTAATTTTAGAGAAAACATCATTGTTCTCATTTATTTTAATTTTCTTCAGAAATTGGAAAAATGTGCTTAATATTTTCGTTCTTTAATAAAAAAAAAAGAAATAATCATTGTTCTCATTATATTTCGACATTTTCTTCAGAAATTGGAAAATGTTTATTTTCGTGCTTTAATAAAATTTGAAACAATAGAAAACATCATTGTTCTCATTATATTTCGACATTTTCTTCAGAAATTGGAAAATGTGATTAAAGTCTTTAAAAAATTTGAAACAATAGAAAACATCATTGTTCTCATTATATTTCGACATTTTTTTTTCTTCGAATTTCATTAATTTGACATTTTCTTAAAATAAAATGCTTTAATTTTCGTTTGAAAACGAATTAATAGAAAACATCATTGTTCTCATTATATTTCGACATTTTCTTCAGAAATTGGAAAATGTGAATTAATTCGTTATTAAAAAAATTTGAAACAATAGAAAAACATCATTGTTCTCATTATATTTCGACATTTTTCTTCAGAAGAAAATGGAAAATTTCTTAATTTTTCTTTTTTAGTTTAAAATTTGAAACAAGAAAACATCATTGTTTCTCATTATATTTCGACATTTTTTCAGAAATTGAAAAATTCTTAATTTTTTCGTTTTTAATAAAATTTGAAAAATAGAAAACATCATTGTTCTCATTATATTTCGACATTTTTTCAAATTCAGAAATTTGAAAATGCTTATTTTTCGGTCTTTAATAAAATTTGAACAAATAAAACATCATTGTTCTCATTATATTTCGACATTTTTCTTCAGAAATTGAAAAATGCTTAATAATTTTCGTTCTTTAATAAAATTTGAAACAATAGAAAACATCATTGTTCTCATTATATTTCGACATTTTCTTCAGAAATTGGAAAATGTGCTTAATTTTCGTTCTTTAATAAAATTTGAAACAATAGAAAACATCATTGTTCTCATTATATTTCGACATTTTTCTTCAGAAATTGGAAATGTGCTTAATTTTCGTTCTTTAATAAAATTTGAAACAATAGAAAACATCATTGTTCTCATTATATTTCGATATTCCCTGACAAATGGACCATGGTGAAATTCGAATACCGGGTCACAGGGTCAGAGAGAAGAACAGTCTAACACTCGATATATATATATATATATATATATATATATATATATATATATATATATATATATATATATATATACAAAGTGTTAATGTTCAGAGTTGAATAAAACCAGGAACAATATTGCTAAATATGTGTGTGAAAAAAAGTGCTCAATACACGTGTGAAAAAATAACTTTTCACTTTATATAT